>JACEFZ010028360.1:0-237500 GCA_014155875.1 Cepaea nemoralis | reverse complement strand
TAATGTGTAGGATAGGCAAGAAGTGTTCAAACTCCAAATATGTCTGTCTGAGAAAGCCTGGATACACTCGAATCTTTACTGTGTAGTGCAAACAAGAAGTACCCAAATACCCTGACATTTGGATTAGTAACAATACATTTATACCCAAGTAATATAGCGAGACAATAGGCATTATAGATAAAGGTGGAAAAAGTGTCCTAGTGGCACGAAATGGAATATTGCTCGGATAGCAAATCCATTACATGGAAAGTCCGAATCGAGAGCTCACTATGTGGATGTCATCTGCAAACTGCATTCTTCTGGTTTCCGGAGGAACAGCCTGTGGTGACCGGAAGACCCAATATAAGGAAGTGAGGCTAAGCAGATATGTGCAGGACGTGACGATTCCTTGGGTGAGCCCAGTACTAGAGCGCTATGTATCGGCTCTGTAATTATGGAAGCCTCATTGGATGGCGGGGAATGCCCATGGTCTGCCCCTGCCTTCCCTTGAGGACTGACCTGGATGTCTTCAGCTGTTCTAAATGGGCCAGCTGGGATAGGGGATAACACCACAACAGTGAGAGTCAAACGTCCTAAGAACCCCCTAGAAGATTAACCCGGTCAACAAATGCCCGCAAAAATCGGATGTGTCGGCCTAACGGCGCAAGAACGCAGCTCTCCTGTAAACAGGCACAACGCAATCACGTCCGGAAAAAAATTCTCCGATGAACGAAGAAGATACCATATTAAACAAATACTGCAAAAACCAATGTGCACCCACAATCGCCAAGTCACGGAAGCTGATACTGTTTTGTTCGTTATACAGTCACCAGACTACAGCAAAGGTTGCCCTGTTTTCTTCATCATATAGCACATCCCTGGACCTAGCTAATATAATATACACATATACACACCGTGTTCTTCGTGTCAACTCATTCTGTGTCGAGTAAATCACTGTATCCCTGTTGGTTACTCCAACTCTATACACACAGTGGCATACTGGCCGGGGTGGCAGAGTGCCCTATGGCCAGAGAGCCTTGTGGGATACTAATGAAGTGTGCCCCCTTAAACGTGAAGCAATATGTGAAACATGCTGATGAACTTTCGCCCCGGCAACCAATAGTTTTAGACCCAGTCCGCCACTGTATACCGCCCTATACTTAAAAAAAACACACAACAACAACAACAAAAAACACCCCATTGTGTCACATCCCGTTACTACATTAACACATTACATCCCCGTGTTATTTCGCGTCGTCTGTTCCTTTGTGTTATTTCCACAACTCATACGGACCCAAACAATATTACTGTACATTCAAAGATTCTGTCCAGCGCGCCTCCCTCTCAACCAGTAACCAGTGGTGACCGCTGGGCTCGACGTCGGCAAGAATTATAGTGAACTACACTGGCCAATCTAAAGCTGGGCATTTTCTACTGTACTTGTTAGTATTGGGTTTATATCAGGGTGTATTTTTAATAACTGTGGGGTTTTGAAAATATTGCCGTTCCAGGTTGTGTATTTACCTTTTATGTTGCATGAACTCCACAGAGGGTGGTTTACTTCCAAATCGGCCGCAACTGATTTAGAATCCTCAACTTGGTATGTCGGGGAATTAGGATACTCTATTTGACTATCCACTAAGCCACAGCGTCGGCGACACTACAACAGATACACCAGCTATGTCCCACTGTCAGTGGGTATATACGGTAGTGGGTTTATATGGCACCAGTGGGTGACCTATGTTCTATTGTCAGTGGGTGTATACGGTAGTGGGTTTATACGGCACCAGTGGGTGACCTATGTCCCACTGTCAGTGGGTGTATACGGTAGTGGGTTTATACGGCACTAGTGGTTGACCTATGTCCTACTGTCAGTGGGTGTATACGGTAGTGGGTTTATACGGCACTAGTGGTTGACCTATGTCCTACTGTCAGTGGGTGTATACGGTAGTGGGTCTATACGGCACTAGTGGGTGACCTATGTCCTACTGTCAGTGGGTGTATACGGTAGTGGGTCTATACGGCACTAGTGGGTGACCTATGTCCTATTGTCAGTGGTGTCAGTGGGTGTATACGGTAGTGGGTTTCTACGGCACCAGTGGGTGACCTATGTTCTACTGTCAGTGGGTGTATACGGTAGTGGGTTTATACGGCACCAGTGGGTGACCTATGTCCTATTGTCAGTGGGTTTCTACGGCACCAGTGGATGACCTATGTCTTACTGTCAGCGGGGTGTGTACGACACTAGGTTTATACTGCACCAGTGGGTGACCTATGTCCTACTGTCAGTGTGTGTATACGGTAGTGGGTTTATACGGCACCAGTGGATGACCTATGTCTTACTGTCAGCGGGGTGTGTACGACACTAGGTTTATACTGCACCAGTGGGTGACCTAACCTATGTCCTACTGTCAGTGTGTGTATACGGTAGTGGGTTTATACGGCACCAGTGGATGACCTATGTCCTACTGTCAGTGTGTGTATACGGTAGTGGGTTTATACGGTACCAGTGGATGACCTATGTCCTACTGTCAGTGTGTGTATACGGTAGTGGGTTTATACGGCACCAGTGGATGACCTATGTCCTACTGTCAGTGTGTGTATACGGTAGTGGGTTTATACGGCACCAGTGGATGACCTATGTCTTACTGTCAGCGGGGTGTGTACGACACTAGGTTTATACTGCACCAGTGGGTGACCTATGTCCTACTGTCAGTGTGTGTATACGGTAGTGGGTTTATACGGCACCAGTGGGTGTCCTATGTCCCACCGTCGGTAGGTGTATACTGTAGTGGGTTTCTACGGCACCAGTGGGTGACCTATGTCCTACTGTCAGTGGGTGTATACGGTAGTGGGTTTATACGGCACCAGTGGGTGACCTATGTCCTAATGTCAGTGGGTGTATACGGTAGTAGGTTTATACGGCACCAGTGGATGACCTATGTCTTACTGTCAGCGGGGTGTGTACGACACTAGGTTTATACTGCACCAGTGGGTTACCTATGTCCTACTGTCAGTGGGTGTATACGGTAGTGGGTTTATACGGCACCAGTGGGTGTCCTATGTCCTACTGTCAGTGGGTGTATACGGTAGTGGGTTTCTACGGCACCAGTGGGTGACCTATGTCCTACTGTCAGTGGGTGTATACGGTAGTGGGTTTATACGGCACCAGTGGGTGACCTATGTCCTACTGTCAGTGGGTGTATACGGTAGTGGGTTTCTACGGCACCAGTCAGTGACACAGATCTGTGCATGCGTTTGGGTAATACTCTACAACAGATGTCACAAACAAATAACTTGCACTGCCATTCTTCAGGTCACACATAAATGCTACGGTTTTTGCTGCACAGGAAAGAGTGTTTAGCAGAAGGATTCACACTTTGCTAGGGCACGGTTGGAAATCCCTGACAGCTGTCATGTCTAGGAACCAAAGTTGGCCTCGACTAAATGAATAAATAATGTTGCAACCAAATTTAGCGCCTGCAAACATGGGCAAGAAGGACCCAGCTGTTTTAAGAGCAGACTGCTGACGCTCTTTGAAACTGGCTGAGACTAATAATTCCGGATACGTTTAGAGGTGACTATAATATGCACGAGTCTAGGTATCTCTGAACCTAGGTATGATACTAAGGGTTGAAGTTTTCTCTGCAACTAACTGACTCATAAGATTCTGGGTATCTTTTTGAGTTAGCTTACACACTATTCTTTATATTTTTGGAACTAGTTATAATATTAAGTTTAGGCTTCGCTGGACAGATTTATACTGCCAGTTAGGATACAGTTGAGAATAGCTAAGCGTAACATTTTTTGGCATCGTTGAAACTCATCATCATCAAGTGCCAAGCCATCTGATGTAGGCGTTCATGTCTTCCCACATATCTCAGTCATTGGTGTTGTGGATAAATTCTGCTGTTGATATTCCTCCATGCCACCGTCTCAATCCATACAGTATCATTCTTTTGGTCGGCCTCTGCCTCTTTTCCCCACGATCATTCCAGCCGAAACGATGTCCTCCAATGCCTGTCTTCTCATCACATGGCTAAAGAAAGCTGTTTGTCTCTTTCTTATTGTTGTATGTAATGTTCTAAATTAATTAGCCTCTTTAAGGCAGTCGTCGTTAGTTACCCTGGCAGTACAAGGAATTTGCAATATTTGTCTTAGGAACCACATCTCTTCTCAGGAACCACTTCTTTCGGTGAAACTAGCCGATATCAATGATGTTGTCTGTCGATTCACCTAATCGGGACAACAAACTGGCATTAGTCAGAATGGTCATCTCCGGTGGTAATCGTGGCCAAGCCTGATGGTTCGAGTCGCTTCTGCTGTGACTACAGGGCGTTGAACAAAATCACCAAGAATGTAGCATACCCACTGCCGGTAATTGATGATATTTTGGGGCTACTTAATGGCTCTACATACTTTACAACGGTTAGACGCAAGGTCAGGATTTTGGTGTATTCCGATGTCAGAAGACGCGCAACGGAAAAGTGCCTTTTGTACCCACATGGGCTCGTACGAATTCTTACGAATGCCTTTTGGTGTCAAGACGGCGCCCTCTCACTATATGTTCTTAATAAATGAAGTTCTAGAGGGTATGCAAAGGTTCGCTCTTGCTTATATTGATGATATATTGATCTATACCAAGGGAGATGTGGAGGATCATTTGAAACATATTAGACTAGTGTTTGACAGGTTAAGAAAGCATGATGTGAAGTTGAAGCTTAGTAAGTGCCAATTTTTGAAAACAGAAACAAAATATTTAGGGTTATGTTATAAATAGAGAGAGTATTAAACCAGACCAGGACAAAATAAAGATATAAAAAAGTTACCTGCTCCAACAAACGTTAAGGAAGTACGTGCTTTTATAGGAACATGTGCGTATTATAGGCGGTTTATTCCAGCATTTCAAGGATAGCTGAACCAATTACAAATTTAACAGCCAAGTAACGCCAGGTTTAAGTGGGATGATGAGTGTCAAAAGCCTTCGACTATTTAAAAAACAGCTTAACACTGGTACCACTGTTGACGCATCCAGACTTAAACAAACAGTTGATACTATACACAGATGCTTCGGACAATGCAGTAGGAGCATGTTTGGTACAACCATATGAAGGAAAAGAATCTGGAATACCAGGGGTTAAAAATGAAAGACCTATCTACTTCTTGTCACATAAACTTAGTAAATCACAAAAAAAATGGACTACTATCGAGAAGGAGGCTTACGCGATTCATTACTCTCTACAAAAACTTAATTACTACTTACATAACGCAAGTTTTGTTATTAGAACTGACCACATGCCTTTAAAGTCTTTTCTAGAAGCTCCAGTACAGAACAGGAAAATACAGACATGGGCATTGAATCTACAGGGGTACGACGCGAAAATTGAGTACATACCAGGTAGGATAAACACATGCGCTGATCTTTTGTCTAGAATTCCATATACACAGTCATCAGAAGATACAGAAGAGGAGGCAGCCGAACCAGAGATAGACGACAGAAATTGGCAAGTAAATATTCTAGATTCTGCTATAATAAATAGGGAAGAATTTGATAGCTTACCATCAGATCAAGAGTCTGAACATAGAGAAGAAGATATACAGTTAGCACAATTCAATATGAAAGAAGAGCAGGATTTGGACCCAAGAATCATACAATAAAGGAAAAGTTACGAGAAACAGAAGATAACAAATATAAAAGGAATTATTTGCTCTTACAAGAGGATGGACAGTTATATTATATGTGTGAAAAGAACGAACAACTAAGGAAATATATTCCAAAGCATTTAGAAAATGAACTTTTAAAAGCATATCACGATGAAAATGGACATCTCGGTAGAGACAAACTAGTGAAAGCACTTACAAGTAAATATTATTGGCCAAACTTATTTAAATCTGCATGCAAATATGTAGATACGTGTGAAAAGTGCAGATTAAGGAACATGAAAACAATAAAGTCTCCATTACAGGACACAGATATTCCTCACTTCCCAATGCAAAAGATTAGTTTAGACATATCAGGTCCACACCCCAGAACATTGTCAGGAAATGTATATTTAATTCATATAGTAGACATCTACAGTCTTTGGCCAGAGGTTTATGCAATTCCAGATAAGAGCGCGGATACTGTCATTAATATTTTTTTACAGGAGTTCGTACCAAGGTTTAGTTGCCCACAAAGTATACTTACAGATAATGGTAGAGAATTTGTAAATAAAAAATTTGAAAAGTTATTAAAAGATTTAAACATAAGACATATAAAGACCTCATTTTATAGACCTTCGTCAAATGCGAAAAACGAGCGTCAACATCAGACGTTATACAACATTGTGGCAAAGATTATTGATGAACATGAAAAAGATTGGGATCTATTTTTGGGGCCTGCTCTTAGCGCTATTCGTACAAATCAAAATGAGAGCACGGGTTTTTCGCCATTTTATTTAATACACGGGAGAGAACCAATATTACCTATAGATAATTTATTAAAACCTAGACGGAAATATATGGGTGAAGATTTTCAAGAGATCATAATACAAGAAATGCATAAAGCACATACGAGGTTAAGGAATAATATAATAAAAGCTAGGGAAAGACAGAAAAAGTACAAAAATGTAAATACAAAATTACAGGAGTTTAAGGTAGGTGATAGAGTTTATTACAAAAAGCATAGGAGAAACTCTAAGTTTGATTCTCGTTGGATTCCAGGTTATTACGTTTTGGAAAAACTAGGTAATGTATCGTATATTATAAAGAACCAGGTCACAGCACACATAGCAAGGGCACATGTTGAACACTTAAGAAGAGATGAAAATGAGATAGAAAATAATAATTATAATAATAATTGTTATTCGGATGCAAAATTTTTAGATGAACAAGTTGTTAGAGGAGCTACAGTAACCCCAGATCTTAGAAGAGCTACAGTAACCCCAGATCTTAGAGGAGCTACAGTAACCCCAGATCTTAGAAGAGAACAAGAACAAAATCAGTTGCTAGAAAATCCAAGTTACGAAGAACAAGAACAGACAATTCCGAAAAGAATGGAAGAAGAAGGGCCAAATGAAACTCATTATGATAGTATGGAAGAAGACACAGGTGCTCCATTTAAAAATACTAGGCAAGCAACAAAAAGAAGAATGGACAGTCAAAGAGATAAAGAAGTAAAAAGACAGAGGAGAATTAGAGATGGTTCAACAAGCGGAGACGATATACCTATACTGGAAAGATCCTTAAGAAAGAGTGATCGACAAATTAGGTGGGATGTTGAACGGAAGAGATTAGCGGCAGCTAAAGAGAGACATACAGACGAAGAAGAAGAAATGGATGAAAAGTCAGAGTCAAGTAGTAGTATGGAGGAGGCTAGTAGATTGTACGAAGAAGAAGAAGATGTTGATATAGAGTTAGCACTTATTCAGAGAAACTTAGAGTTGTTGAGGAAGTGGAAACGTAAGAGATAGATAAATTGAAAGTACTGCAGATAGCAAGATTTAAAATTGTAAGTGATGTTTGAAGAAGTATACGAAACGGTGGAAAAAGTGGTCTTGAGATATTAGTACAGTGGGTGAATGTATTTTTTTATTGATGTTAGAAGTGCCGTGTTTAAAGATAGGGGTTAACAAGTTATAATAATAATGGACAGGACAGATCACAAGTACGTTGATAAGTAGAGGATGGCTACATTGAGTTAATGTTGGATATAGGTTACAGTGCTTACTTAAGAGCTTATTCAGGATACTATGTGCTGTTAAGAGATAATAAATAGATAATTCTGGATTACTGATTTGTTTATGTAGATAGAACAGATATGTTCATAATTGATCTGTAGTTAACAGATATATAGATAGGATGTTTAGTCTTCTCGGTCATATAAATACTGGATATGCGTCATTTGTGAGAGCCTAATGCTGGTAGGCCAATGTACGTAGTAATTTTAAGAGAGTTATAATTGTGTTGAAGACGGTGTTTATGAAATCTAAGTTTTATGAGTTATGAGTCATATAGGAAATGTTTTTATGCTTGAGTTGAGGGATATTGTTTGGTTGTTATTGTTTGATTAATTGGTTTAGAGTAGGGTGATTGTGTTCCTAGCATTTGAGTTGATAAGGACTATTGGTCCGTAAAAGTGTCCAATAGTGATAGGTAGAATAGAGTATTTTATTCTGATTTGATAACATGCATGTTATGTCATTTTAAAAATGTGTTTTTTTCTTCTAGATTAATTTGGAGGTTGTGTTCATTTTATTTCGATTACATGAATGGTTTGGTATATTGAGTTACATGCTTGTAAAGTTAGTTAAGTAAGTTTAAGTTTCAAATGAATGAGGTTTTGCTAAAGGTTTTTCGTTCAGAAAAGAGTTGATACTAATTTGTCCAATGATATAAGGTAGGGGGAAACTTAAGAGTAAATAGTTAAGGAATTAACTAGTGGGAAACCATAGTTGGTGAACGTGTGTACACGAATGGATAGACGTATCCAGGGTCTGCACACACGTCACTGTATTTTTAAAATAACAGGATGGGATGTACGGGGGCAAGATATAGGTGCTGTGAAATACCAGCTTTAATTATATTTACGGTGTTCATAAAATATGAACATGGGCTCATGGTAAAAGGTGAAATAATTGTGGTTGGCAATGTCAATGTGAAATATAAAAGCTTTATGAAAACTTATGCCAAATTGTTTTATAACGAACAATAATATATTTCTTAAAGGTGTTTTAAAAAATTATTTTACAAAAATTTTTTTTATTGGCAAGGGAGGTAAAAGGGTGAATGTCTTAAATGTACATTTACTATATGTCCATGTGGTCATGTCGTGTATTCATTCTTCATGTTCTTTATTTGGTGCGCACCACTTCTTTACTTTTTCTAACTACATTGTTTTTGTACGTCCTGGGGTTTGAAAGAATGAGGAATTGTATAAGATCATAATTTTCGACAAAGAATTTATGAGTTGTTCTTATAATGTGTATATTTGATACAGGAAAATAGATGAGCCAAGAAAGAACCAGAATAGAAAAGAATGAGAAATTTTGTGAGCTCAAAGAGTTCGATAAAGAATTTATGAGCTGTTCTTATAATATGTATATTTGATATAAGTAACCAGGAAGAACCAGAAATGAAGAATAACATAGTAGTTCACTATAAAAGGTTGGGGAAACAAAAAAAAAGGAAAGAAGGACTGGTTGGATTAACCGTGGTATTATATAAATAAAAGGCGAAGAAGAAGTATAAAGAAGTATATGGGGAGGTTGTTGGCAGACCATGTCACTGGGAGAAGAGTAAAAGATATATTGTTTACTCAAACTTGGTTTTAGCGAAGGTTAGAAGACAAAGAGGGAATGGAGTATGGGGATTTAGAGTAAAGATTTTTCCTTTATAAGGAAAATTCTTTATTAAACATGGGGAGGTGTAACAGTGTTAGGCATAATTGGGATCTAGTGGGAAACTCAGATACAGCACGATTGAGCATTGAGACTGAAAGGGGTGGGAGATGCTCGATCGTGACGTATTATGTTGTTAAGGTTAGTAAACATCCGATAGCCCAGCTGAGAAGACGCGGCCTGTCGTCTTGAGAATAAAATATAACCTTATACACCAACTCGACTCTTGTTACTTCCTTTGACACTGTTAAAGATGTTGTCTGTCGGTACAACAAGCTGATATTAATGATGTTGTCTATCGGTATTACTAGCTGATATTAATAATGTTGTCCATCGGTATTACTAGCTGATATTAATGATGTTGTCTATGGGTATAACTAGCTGATAATAATGATGTTGTCTGTCGGTATTAAATTTTTTTTTTTTTTTTGCATATCCTATTTACAGGACATTGCAGTCAACACCAGCATTTTTCAGCTGCTGTTGATGTCTTGGCAAGTGTTACGTTCAGTAGTTTGCCACTGCTTTCTGAACGACCGCTCACTGCTTTCTAAACGACCGGCTCACATACCTTTCCGTAAGAAACCAACCCGACACGATCCGCCGCCGAATCCCGAGCAGCTGTGTCTATCGGTATTACCAGCTGATACTGTTCATTTTGTCTCATGTTATAACTAACTGATACTAATAACGATGTCCACTGTTTCAAGTCGCTGATAGTAATGATGTTGTCTATTGTTACAACTTCCTCTTCTACTTTTGGCTTTTATCTCTCAATGTAGCATACGTCCTCAACCAACTGAAGCCAAACCCTCTATTTACTGCCACTATTTTTTCTGCCAAAACCTCCTATTTTTGTTCCAAACTCTTGCTATTTTTTGACAAATACGGCAGCTTCTTGCAGGTCCTCCACATTCATCTATGTCTTGAATTCTCATCTCAGTGTGTTTTTAGACGTCCCTCTATTTCTCTACGCATGCGTTACTTTCATTCAACTCTCTCCAACTGACTCCTGGGAACACATACAGACTATTCCTAATAGATGTATGTTCCCTCTATACCTCCATTCCTCACGCTGATGGTCTCAGGGCGCTACAGTTCTTTCTGGATCAACGCACAGATCAAGCCATCCCTACACGCACACTTGTGAGACTCGCTGAATTGGTCCTCACCAACAATTCCTTTGAGTTCAATGGCCACTACTTTGAACAAATCAGCGGTGTCGCCATGGGCACTAAAATGGGACCCAGCTACGCATGTGTATTTATGGGACATCTGGAACACCAGATTGAACTCAGCTATGATGGTCTTCTCCCTTCTTTTTACCGACGCTACATCGATGACGGCATAGGTCTCACTGACATGTCGGAGGCGGAACTGAACCGGTTCATTAATTATGTCAAGAACTTCCATCCATCGATCCAATTCACCTCAGAAATTTCCACCACCTCTGTCAATTTTCTTGACACCACCATTAAGTTAAACTCTACAGGCCTCACGACCTCCGTGTACTATAAACCTACTGATGCTCACGGTTTCCTCCTGTACAGCTCATCCCACCCCAAAAGCTGCAAAGATTCCATCCCATATTCCCAGCTACTCCGCCTTCGTCGCATCTGTCAGGATGATAATGACTTCCTCGAGAGAGCCCACGAAATGCTGGACTTTTTCCGCAGACGGTCCTACCCAGAGGACGTCTTGTCGACAGCTCTCTGTCGCATAACCCAGGTCTCGCGGGAAATGTCCCTCGCCAAGCATACGCGACCTCAGAACAATGAGCCCAAGCTTATCCTCACCTTCCATCCACATGCCTATGCCATCAAGCACATTTTCCTGAGACACTGGTCCATCTTGGAATCGGATCCTACCACTCGTGAGGTATTCTCAAATGGCCCCAGGGTAATTTTCCGCCGTAACCAGAGCCTCAGAGACCACCTTGTGCACAGTCGCCTCCCCACGGTTACTTCATCCGTGGGCACCTTCGAATGCCATCGTAGGAACTGTCTGACATGCCCATATGTTGTTCAGACACCAGAAATTGCATTTCCCCGAGGCACCTTCACCTTGAAAGATTCTTTCACCTGCACATCCCGCAATCTGATTTATGTTATCATCTGCAAACGATGTGACATGAAATACATTGGCCAAACGGGCAGACGTCTTGCGGATCGTTTTAGAGAACACCTCAGAGACATCAATCAGGGCGCTGACAAACCTGTCCCCAACCATTTCAATTCCTCCAACCACAATGGAGCCGACGATGCATGTGTCACCGCATTAAAACCCTGCTTCTCAAATAGCTGTGTCAGACTTAGAATTGAATGCCAGCTAATCAACAATCTGGGATGCATCCACCCGACAGGAATTAATACTGTCGTGGACGCTACAGTATAACTGTGGCATCTTCCCCAATTGTTTACACTACCTATTACCGTGCTGTTCCCCCCCCCCCCCCCCCCGCGATATCTAGACTTAATTGTCCCCACATTTCTATGTTTCCATAGCAGACTGTTCACATATTTTTGGCTACTCTAATCCTTTTTGGCAACCCATTTTAAATTCTGCGCCACGCGTTTTCGCAGCTGGCCATAGTCACATTTTCTGCCCCACGTGGAATTATCAGGTTGTGCACTATAAGTGATAGGTCGTGTGTTTGTGTTTTTGTCGTCAGCTATCTGTGTTGTCATTGACAAAGATTCTTAGAATCGAAACGTCTGTGTGTCGTATTGTATACGTTCGTGTGTATTTTATCTTATTTTATTATTCATTTTTTTATATTTATTGAGTGCTTCTGATTTCGGATTTTTCACCTGTATTTCGCGACACGTGGATCTCCTTGTAAGGTATGTGCAACGTTTGTTAATGTTTAGTTCGTTTTTTCTCGCAGGAATTTAAAATACCTATTTGTTTCCATTTCATATTCTCTATTTCTCTGTCCTGTGGGTAGTAAAGAAAGTACATGACAGGTACACTATTCATACGTTTTTCTCATTGATTGCCCTAAGAAACACCAACAACTGTTCGTCATCTCTTGATTCGCTACAAGTGACTTCTTGTCTCCATCTGTTCGGCATTATTGAATTTGTCATGCCACGCTGTCCTTCTATCCCACGCAGGCCCCAGTTAATGTTAGTCGTGTTTGGGCTGGCCGTGCTGGCCACTCACACTGCAGTAGTGCTGAAGTCACAAGTCAGTCAAGAACCCAAACCTCTATCCACGCCTTCAGGCGTACTGGGTATATGGTGCTAATCCTACATTTATATAGACCAGTCGACATTCGATGAGTGATAGCGCCAACATCAGGTCGGCATTCGATGATTCAATGAGTGATAGCGCCAACATCAGGCCGGCATTCGATGAGTGATAGCGCCAACATCAGGCCGGCATTCGATGATTCGATGAGTGATAGCGCCAACATCAGGCTGGCATTCGATGAGTGATAGCGCCAACATCAGGCCGGCATTCGATGAGTGATACCGCCAACATCAGGCCGACATTCGATGATTCGATGAGTGATACCGCCAACATCAGGCTGGCATTCGATGAGTGATACCGCCAACATCAAGTCGACATTCGATGAGTGATAGCGCCAACATCAGGTCGACATTCGATGATTCGATGAGTGATACCGCCAACATCAGGTCGACATTCAATGATTCGATGAGTGATAGCGCCAACATCAGGCCGACATTCGATGAGTGATATCGCCAACATCAGGCCGGCATTCGATGAGTGATAGCGCCAACATCAGGTCGACATTCGATGAGTGATAGCGCCAACATCAAGTCGACATTCGATGAGTGATAGCGCCAACATCAGGTCGACATTCGATGATTCGATGAGTGATACCGCCAACATCAGGTCGACATTCGATGATTCGATGAGTGATAGCGCCAACATCAAGTCGACATTCGATGAGTGATAGCGCCAACATCAGGTCGACATTCGATGATTCAATGAGTGATACCGCCAACATCAGGTCGACATTCGATGATTCGATGAGTGATAGCGCCAATATCAGGCCGACATTCGATGAATGATATCGCCAACATCAAGCCGGCATTCGATGAGTGATAGCGCCAACATCAGGTCGACATTCGATGATTCGATGAGTGATACCGCCAACATCAGGTCGACATTCGATGATTCCATGAGTGATAGCGCCAATATCAGGCCGACATTCGATGAGTGATATCGCCAACATCAGGCCGGCATTCGATAAGTGATAGCGCCAACATCAGGTCGACATTCGATGATTCGATGAGTGATAGCGCCAACATCAGGTCGACATTCGATGATTCGATGAGTGATACCGCCAACATCAGGTCGACATTCGATGATTCGATGAGTGATAGCGCCAACATCAGGCCGGCATTCGATGAGTGATATCGCCAACATCAGGCCGGCATTCGATGAGTGATAGCGCCAACATCAGGTCGACATTTGATGAGTGATAGCGCCAACATCAAGTCGACATTTGATGAGTGATAGCGCCAACATCAGGTCGACATTCGATGAGTGATACCGCCAACATCAGGTCGACATTCGATGATTCGATGAGTGATAGAGCCAACATCAGGTCGACATTCGATGATTCGATGAGTGATACCGCCAACATCAGGTCGACATTCGATGAGTGATAGCGCCAACATCAAGCCGGCATTCGATGAGTGATACCGCCAACATCAGGTCGACATTCGACGATTCGATGAGTGATACCGCCATCATCAGGTCGACATTCGATGAGTGATACCGCCAACATCAGGTCGACATTCGATGAGTGATAGCGCCAACATCAGGTCGACATTCGATGAGTGATAGCGCCAACATCAGGCCGACATTCGATGAGTGATAGCGCCAACATCAGGTCGACATTCGATGAGTGATAGCGCCAACATCAGGTCAACATTCGATGAGTGATAGCGCCAACATCAGGTTCGACATTCGATGAGTGATAGCGCCAACATCAGGTCGACATTCGATGAGTGATAGCGCCAACATCAGGTCGACATTCGATGAGTGATAGCGCCAACATCAGGCCGGCATTCCATGAGTGCTATCGCCAACATCAGGCCGGCCGCTTTGACTTCCCAGAATATCTCCTGGTATCCGTGTTAGACTGGGTGGGGCTGGGGGATCAGGGTCATTTGTTTTAACATGGGACCACCGGACAGGCGATTCTAACGTCCTCATAACAACTCAATGATACTACAACTCAATGATACTACAAGTCAATGATACTACGACCCAATGATGTTACAACCCAATGATACTAAACTCAATGATACTACAACTCAATGATACTCATGTTTATCGTTACAACTTTCTGATACTCATAATTGGGTTTGGGACTAGCTGCTACGCATAATGCTCTCTGGCGATGGTATTACGGACGCAGATCGTAATCCCGCATACCGCGTTCGAAACACAGCTGCGGGCGATTTGGCAGCAGACCGCCTTGCGTTAGTTTTTTACTAAATGGTATGGGTGCTGGTCGTTCAGAAAGCAATGGCACACCTCTGACCTA
This sequence comes from Cepaea nemoralis, assembly GCA_014155875.1. Taxonomy (NCBI): domain Eukaryota; kingdom Metazoa; phylum Mollusca; class Gastropoda; order Stylommatophora; family Helicidae; genus Cepaea; species Cepaea nemoralis. The sequence continues at coordinate 222,617 of JACEFZ010028360.1, read as the reverse complement.
GTCTAATTTGAGTTATGGCACGTAAACTTGCCAAGAGATCACAACAGCCAACAAATGCTGGTGTTGACTGCACAGTCCTGTAAAGGATATGCAACTAACTAACTAACTATACTAACACCTTCTATTTTTTAAGAAACAAATGCTTAAACGTTCTCTTCTGACGCCGGAGCAGTGGGTTCGTTCTAGACGCCGGTAATTTGGAATGCCGGCCTGATGTTGACTTCTCGTTCAGAAAGCAATGGCAACCAACTGAACGTAACATTGCTTAGTAAAACACAAACAGCGTATACGGGAGAGGGTATAGGAGTCAATGGCAAACTACTGAACGTTTAGTTTAGTTTAGTCGACGGATCAACATCACGGCACACGGATGTTACCAATAAGAAACTCAGCTCAGTGCACGAACTCCGTAACACCGGCGAGGATCCAGAAATACTTTGGATAGATGTTTAACTCGAAATTTGACTCGGGCAACGCCCTTAGGCTACTCTTTTTCGACTTCCAACTGCCAAGGGATTTTTTACGTGCGCAACAAAACAGGACATCCTGATTGTGCTGGGAGACTTCAATGCAAAAATAGGTAGAGAGCAAACTAATAAAAAAGTGGCCGGTATGGAAAGCCTACGTACAACTTCAAATGATAATGGATGGAGAGTCATCAACCTGGCAGAAGCCAAAGGACTGCAGATTAGCAGTACCAGACTACAAAGAAAGGATATACACAAACCAACTTGGAAATCATGTGACAAGAGAACCTATAATCAAATAGATCACATTTTAATTAACAACAGAAATGCATCAAACATACAGCAAGTCAGAAGTTATAGAGGAGCTGAGTGCCACAGTGACCACTTCCTCGTTGGAGCAAAATTTAAAATAAAACTTAAGAGAGCTTTCTATACTAAATTACAAAGATTACACCCAACATATAACAGAGAAAAACTACAAGACATTACAGTCAAAGAGAAATTTACAGATGAAATAAAATGTAAACTTGAAACTCTGCAAAACCCTTCGGAGGAAAGCGTTGACCAAGCTTGGTTGAACATCAAGAATACAATTCAATCTACCGCAGAAGAATGTCTCGGTGTGTTAACCACGCATAGAAAGAACAGATGGTTCAATCAAAAATGTGAAGAAGCAGTCATTAGGAAAAAGAATGCCAGACATGTATGGTTAAATGACATCAATAACATCCAAAAGGAAGAGCATTATAGAAATGAATGTAAAGAGGCTACACAAATAGTCAGACAGCAGAAGCGAGAATATATGAGTAATATAATCAAAGATATGGAAACTAATCACCAGAAAAATGAATCCAGAAAATTTTTTAAAGAACTGAAGTCAATGAAACGAGGGCACCAACAAAACACATATGGTTTAAAAGACAAAAATGGGAATATGATAAATACCAATGAGGAAATGTGCAACACATGGAAAGAATATTTTATTGAATTACTAAATTGTGAAGTTCCAAGTAACATTTTCCCACAGGAAGAGGTTCTAACATGCGAACCATAAATTGAAGAACCTACATTTGAAGAAATCCTATATGTAATCACACGACTTAAAAACAATAAGGCAACTGGGACTGATGGAATTGCTGCTGAATTTATAAAGGCAGGTGGCCATGCATTACATCTAAAGCCATACGAACTAATAATAAAAATCTGGAGGACAGAAGAATTACCCCTATGACTGGAAAGAGTCATTATTGATACCTATCTTTAAGAAAGGAGACAAGTTCCAATGTGGAAATTATAGAGGAATATCACTACTGTCCACAAGCTATAAGATACTATCCGCAGTATTACTAAATAGACTAAAACCATATTCAGAAGACATATTAGGCGACTACCAGGCGGGGTTTAGACAAAACAGATCAACAATAGATCAGATATTTATCTTACGACAAATAGCCGAGAAACATTGGGAATATAAAAGAGATCTCCATAACATTTTTGTGGATTTTAAAAAGGCTTATGATAGTGTCCATAGGAATAGTCTATGGAATGCTATGCAGGAATTTGGAATACCAAGGAAGTTAATCAACATGACCAGACTATGCATGGAAGATACTTATAATATAGTAACATATAAAGGCAGGAAATCAGACCCCTTCCAAATAACATCTGGCTTGAAACAGGGTGATGCACTATCGCCGCTACTCTTCAATCTGGCTCTAGAGAAAGTTGTAAGGAAGATAAAGGAGGAATGTGATATTGGAGGAACATCCAAGCTGCTTGGTTATGCAGATGATATAGATATTATAGGGCAAAGTGAACAAAAGACATTGGAAATATTGACTCACTTAAAGGAAAAAGCCCAACAGATGGGGCTGGTTATCAACCAAGATAAGACAGAATATATGGTAATTTCAAGAGACGGAATGGCTAAAAACTCTGGCCACATACAAATAGATAATATGACCATTAAAAGAACGGAAACATACAAATACCTGGGTACAATCTTCAACTGCTCCAACATCATAAGGGAAGAAATACAAACTAGAATCAACTCTGGAAATAAGATATACTATGCACTACAACATCTACTAAAATCAAAGGCGCTATCTCGTAACACCAAAATCACAATATACAAAACACTGATCAGACCAGTTGTGCTGTATGGCTCTGAAACCTGGAGTACAACGAAAGGAGACGAAGCCTTGTTACAAACCTTTGAGAACAAAATTTTAAGACGCATCTTTGGACCCATTAGGGATACACAAAGTGGAGAGTGGAAAAGAAGAAGTAACAAAGACATTTATGATCTGTTTAAGTCCCCGCTAATCACTGGTATCATGAAGGTTAATAGACTACAATGGCTGGGGAATATACAAAGAATGGAAGATAATAGGGAAACAAAACTCGCTTACACTGAAGAAATAAATGACCGCAGACCCCGAGGTAGACCAAGAACACGGTGGAGAGATAATACATGTACAGACCTACAAGCACTTGGAATCAACGACTGGCAAGAGAAGGTCCACCAGAGAGACGAATGGAGACGGATTGTATTTGCAGCAAAGAACCTCAATGGCTCGGAAAGCTGAAGAAGAAGAAGCAACAATACACACGGGCATCCGATCTCACTACCCAGAGACCAGGGGAAATTTTGTTACTAAGACCAAGGGAAATTTTGTTACTACAAGTCCACGTGTAAAAAAAATCCCGCCCTCACCGGGGCTTGAACCCGGGACCTCTAGCACTCTTGGCGGACACCCTACCTCAGACCACTCATCCCCCCAAACTGGGACGCACACAAGCCTATTAAATATCACTGACAGTCAAGAAGAGTTCGGAGTGACTGTAACGTCCTGCGAAGGACATGCACGTGTTTCAGTAATGAAGCTAAGAATGTTGGCTACTGCAGCTAACTACTGTGAGGTGGTCCTCATTCTACCGTAACAGATCCTGCCGAGACAGGTGAAGACAGGCATGCTTGGTGCAGAGTGGCACGGCCAGTGCAGAGTGGCATGGCCAGTGCAGAGTGGCGTACTCCGTGCAGAGTGGCATGGCCCGTGCAAAGTGGCATGGCCCGTGCAGAGTGGCATGGCCATGCAGAGTGGCATGGCCCGTGCAGAGTGGCAAGGCCAGTGCAGAGTGGCACGCCTCGTGCAGAGTGGCATGGCCTGTGCAGAGTGGCATGGCCCGTGTAGAGTGGCATGGCCCGTGCAGAGTGGCATGGCCCGTGCAGAGTGGCATGGCCAGTGCAGAGTGGCATGGCCAGTGCAGAGTGGCGTGCTCCGTGCAAAGTGGCATAGCCAGTGCAGAGTGGCGTGGCCAGTGCAGAGTGGCATGGCCAGTGCAGAGTGGCATGGCCCGTGCAGAGTGGCGTGCTCCGTGCAAAGTGGCATAGCCAGTGCAGAGTGGCGTGGCCAGTGCAGAGTGGCATGGCCAGTGCAGAGTGGCATGGCCCGTGCAGAGTGGCGTGCTCCGTGCAAAGTGGCATAGCCAGTGCAGAGTGGCGTGGCCAGTGCAGAGTAGCATGGCCAGTGCAGAGTGGCATGGCCCGTGCAGAGTGGCATGGCCCGTGTAGAGTGACGTGCTCCGTGCAGAGTGGCATGGCCCGTGCAGAGTGGCGTGCTCTGTGCAGAGTGGCAAGGCCCGTGCAGAGTGGCATGGCCCGTGCAGAGTGGCATGGCCCGTGCAGAGTGGCATGGCCCGTGCAGAGTGGCATGGCCCGTGCAGAGTGGCATGGCCCGTGCAGAGTGGCATGCTCCGTGCAGCGGCATGCCTGCTGCAGAGTGGCATGCTTCGTAAAGAGTAGCATGCTTCTTAAAGAGTGGCATGCTTCCACTAAACAAGAAACCAAAGATTTGTTAGATCTTTTCCGCAGGGCGAGCGAGTGTTGTGGGACATGAGCAGGGCAGAGAGACTGGCTGGGTCTGCACGGCTGAGTAGGGTCTTGGTGCAGCCGTGATCAGGACCCTTTGGGATCATAACTCATCATAGTCTAGAAAGAACGGTGCGGCTGGGAGTGACAGAGGATCTGACCCACACTCAATTCTCCGAGGAAAGGCCAGACGGACACATCCACTGCAATTGAGACCATCAGTTTTAGGACTCTTCGCTATTGAATTTGAGAAAGGAGCACGTATGAGACTGTCCAGAGTGCTGTGATGTCGGTTCTTGACTCAACTCGTTCATTGTCCGGTAACTGCCGAACAAAAGCAGTAGAGACACAAACTGCACTGTCCCTGATTGAGGGCTTCATGGTTGGGAGAACAAGAGGGAGTGGGGCGCTGCACCCTAATACAGCTGTATCTTCATTGACCGCTATGTGGTGTGACAGAAAGGTGACATCATTGCAGACATAAGCAGAAACACATTCTGCACAGAATACGCGTCTCAGTACACCCCCAGCCAGCGTTAGCCGTTATATCTGGCTTCTTAGATTTAGCGAATCTCAAAGTGTGGAGAAGGGGATTTGCGCAAATGTGACCACAATATCCCCATTCAACCTTGGTACTGAGATCATATATATATGTGTGTGTATATATATATATATATATATATATATATATATATATATATATATATATATATATATATATATATATATATATATATATATATATATATATAATTATTGGCACCTTGCCGTCTTGACAGACGATAGTTTGTGCTTTAAAAAGGCATAATAACTTTTACCTATGGCGGTAGCGAATGTGACTGATAAGGCCAATTCGCGCTGTAAATGTCCGTTCACAGTGGGTGCATGTGAACACGTGGTCATTTCCACCATCATGCACCATCTTACGTCTCACACGCTCGGTGTGTGACTTATCTGCAATAATTTTCTCCTTTGTCTTTATTCCATTTCTGATGTTTGCCCTCCATGCAACACGTTCAGCGGCGACTTGCTCCCAATGTGCATTATCAATGCCTGTATCAATCATGTCCCGCTTACACACATCTTTGTATCGTAGTAGAGGCCGACCCTGAGATCTCTTACCCATCTGTAATTCACCAAAAAAGATATCCTTTGGTATTCTACCATCATCCATCCTCCTAAGATGTCCTATCCATCTAAGTCTACGAAGACTGAGCATGGAATAAACCGTCACACAACATGATCTTTCCAATACTTCAGTATTTGTGATTTTGTCTTGCCACTTAATACCAAGAATTCTTCGCAGACACCGCATATGAAAGCTGTTTAAACGTTTCTCTTGGTGTGAGTAAGTTGTCCAGGTTTCACTGCCATAAAGAAGAGTACTAAGGACACAGGCTTGATAGACAAGGACTTTTGTTTTGGCAGTAAGCTTCCTGTTCTCCCAGACTCTTTTTCTTAACCTGTTCATTGTTGTTGCTGCCTTACCAATCCGGATGTTGATTTCCTGATCTAGGGATAATTTGCTATTTACCACTGATCCTAGATATGTAAAATGGTCTACCATCTCTAGTTCGGCGTCGTCAATAAAGATTGATGGTACCCCATGTGCACCTTGTGACATAATATGTGTCTTATTTTTGCTAATTGTTAAACCAAATTCAGAACAAGCATTGGAGAATGCAGATAGTAGACATTGCAATTCTTCCTCAGAGTGGGTCGTAACTGCAGCATCATCTGCAAAAAGCAACTCTCTGATCAGTACCCTCCTAATTTTGGTCTTGGCCTTCAATCTCTGAGCATTGTAGAGGCCGCCATCTGAGCGTGAGTGAATGTATATACCACCATCCTGATCACGAAAGGCATATTTCAGTAGAAGTGAAAAGTATATTCCAAAGAGGGTGGGAGCTAGTACACAACCTTGCTTAACTCCACTCTTGATTTCAAACTCTTCAGAAGTTGCACCATCAAACTTGATCATACCCTTCATGTCTGTGTGGAACGATTCCACAATGGACAGAAGAGTTGGTGGGCAGCCAATCTTCTTTAGTGCCTTGAACAGACCCTCACGACTGACCAAATCAAATGCCTTTGTGAGGTCGATGAAGGCAATAAACAGTGGTTGATTCTGTTCACGGCATTTTTCTTGCATTTGTCGCAATGAGAATATCATATCAATGGTAGACCGGTTCTGTCGAAAGCCACACTGTGATTCGGGGTAGACTTGATCTCCTAGGACTTGAAGTCTGCGCAGAACAATTCTGGCAAATACTTTTCCAACAATACACAGAAGTGAGATACCCCTATAGTTGTTGCAGTCGCTCCGATCGCCCTTGTTCTTGTACAGTGTTATGATGCTTGAATCTTTGAAATCCTGTGGGACTTGTCCTTCTCGCCAGCATAGCTCTATTAGCTGGTGGATCTGTAGAGTGAGTGTGTCTTGCCCACTCCTGATAACCTCTATTGGAATCCCATCCTTACCTGGAGCCTTGCCAGATGCAAGTTCATTTATAGCACACTTAACTTCTGTTATGGTGGGAAGTGTGTCCAGGTGGTCAAGAGTTGGTAGAGCCTCTATGGCGTTGAGGGCATCATCCGCTAGTTTGGTCTCACTTGAGTAAAGCTCCAAATAGTGCTCTACCCATCTGTCCATCTGCTGTTTCTTATCAGTTATGATTTCTCCAGTCAAGGTTTTCAATGGTGCACTTCTTTTGATCACTGGACCACAGGCTTTCTTTATTCCTTCATACATGCTTCTTATGTTTCCCTTATCACTTGCGATTTGAATGGACTCACATAACTTGATCCAATAATCATTTGCACACTGCCTGGCAGCCTTTTGCACATCCTTCCTAGCTTGCCTTAGCTCACTCAGAGTGTTACGCGTTGGTCTTTCCTTGTTTCTTAAGAGAGCTATCTTCTTCTTATCAATCAAGGGCTGCAGAGTCTCGCTGTTTGCCGCAAACCAGTCCTGCCTCTTATGATCCACAGTGCCGTAAACCCCTACGGCAGTTTTATAAAGAGTTTCCTTAAGTTGACCCCACTTTTCATTTACTGTACAATTTTCTGGTGTATCAGTGAAAGCGTCTTCAAGTTGCTGTTGAAACTGAAAGCACTTTTCAGGATCGTGAGTGTTAATAATATTAATCCTGGGGCTAGATTTGTGTTTAGCTGTGTAGATTCTCTTTGGTCTCAGTCTAACCCTTGCAACAACCAAAGAATGATCCGTATCACAGTCAGCACTGTGATAACTTCGAGTCAATGATATATGGTTCAGATGTTGTTTCCGTGTGATGATGAAGTCCAGCTGGTGCCAATGGCCGGATCTTGGATGTTTCCATGTGACCTTATGCATCTCTTTTGTTTTAAAACATGAGTTTGTAATACATAGGTCATTACTGGTGCAATGCTCCAGCAGCCTTTGCCCATTTTCATTCATGCGACCGATGTTGTATTTTCCAAGGCACACTGGCCATGAACTCGAGTCCTTGCCCACACGAGCATTGAAATCACCGAGCATATAAATGTAGTCAGATTTTGGAACTACCTTGATCACGGAGTCCTAACTCCTCATAGAACGAATCCTTCACATCATCAGAGGAATCGAATGTCGGTGCATATGCAGTAATAATGGTGGCAAAACCACAAGAGGTTGCCAAGCGCAGGGATAATAGTCTTTCATTTCCTCCTGCTGGAATTTCAATCATTCCCAGTAGCGAATTCTTCACTGCAAAGCCCACACCGTGTTGCCTTTTTTCTGCCTGCCCTCTACCCTTCCAAAAAAAGGTGTAATTGTTTTCCCTGAGTGACCCTTCCTCAGCGAGGCGAGTCTCCTGCAGGCCAGCAATATCAATGTTAAGACGATTGAGTTCGGCATCAATCACAGCCGTTTTTCTCACATCGTCAATATTGGTCAAGTCAGTGGAAAATCCTGGACACATGGTTCTCACGTTCCAGGTTGTCACGTTCCTCAAGCCGTAGCTTGAGGTTTCTATTTTTCTTTTTATTTGTACCTGGTGCATTGGTTTTACAGCCTGCGATTCAGATTTTGTCCTAGCCCCAAGCACCCATTGAAGCAGGCAGGCTGTGGCGGATCAGCACCCAATTGGCCGGGGGCTGCCCAGCTTGAGGCGGGCGGTAGCTGATCAGTGACACCGTCAGAGGCAACGCGTGGCGCCCCATGTCCACGCCAATTGACAGGGACTTATAACCCGTAACAGTTGCCTCTAGCTTTGATTCAGAGACCAGTTAAGACCAGGGATGGAGTTATTGCCAGTCCATAGCACAAAACCTGGGCTAAAATATAGAGATCATGTGTTGCCCATGCAGCATGATCCCTCTCTCGGCCTGCCTAGTTCACTCCAGAGGAAGGGTAACACCCCTACATCTGGAACAAGACAAGCTGCAGAAGCTGCCAGATCAGCAAAGCAATGCTCTAACTGTCCCCCTGTCGGAGCTTCGATCCTAGACCAGCCGCCAACCAAGGCTTAGGGCCTGGTCTGCCCTGCCATGACATTTTGTCATGTATAAGAAGCCACAGGAGCTGTTGATTGTGAGGATTTAAAAAAACAACAACACTATTAGCGTTATGAGCCATACAACTAAGATACTCAAGATACACAAGAATTCAAAATAAAATAAATGAGGAACTAGCTGAACAGTTTTGGTTCCGCAAAAACAGCGGCACCAGGGAAGCTAAAACCTATTTATGAATGTTGGTTGAAAAATACACAGTAGTTAAAACAATGTGTGTGTGTGTGTGTGTGTGTGGTGTGTGTGTGTGTGTGTGTGCGCGCGCGTGCGCGTGCGTGCGTTCTTGTGGTTTTTTTTTTTTTTTAAGACTACAATAAGGCTTTTGACAGAGTACAACATGAACTATTAACCACTTCATGATATAGGAGTAGCAGAAAAGGGCAACAGACTTGTCAGTAACCTGTACTGGGAACAAGTGGCGACAATTAGATACAGAAATAATTGCTCATAGTCCATAGAGATTCAAAGAGGTATGAGGCAAGGGATGCGTGTTGTCCCCAATCCTTTTCAACTTATACACAGAACGAATTTTTAAACACATTGGAGAACTGCATGGACTTAACATCGACGTAAGAATCATAAACAATCCTTAGGTATGCTGATGATAGTGTTACTATCAGAAAGCGAGCAAGAGTTACAAAACAGAGTGGAACAAGTAATCAGGCATAGCGCATAATGCGGTTTAGATATTAATATTTAAAAAAAAAACTGTGATAATTAGCAGTGGAAAGGAGAGGCCATGAATGAACATCACAGTAAACAGGGAGATACTAGAATAAGCAGCAAGTTTCGTCTATCTTGAATATGCCACAACCGATTTTATTTTATTTATTTATTTTTTTTTTGCGTTCGCTAGCTTTGAGCTCAAGAGTGTATTAGATTGATTTTTGTGTGTGGATTAGCTTTCCATATTGCCAGTGTCCCTCACAATCAGGCAAAAATCACTACTACATCTGAGGTAATTGTAATATACGTCCCTAAGTTAACGGACGAGAAGTCAACAGTTTATTCCAACTGACTAGCGTCAGCACACCGGATGTTTAAGATGATGGCAGAAGAAAAACAGACTTCAAAAAGAGAATAGTAAAATCCAAAAATATTTTCAACAACATGTAATCAGTACTAATATTTAGGGAGATTAACAACAAATTAAACATTAGAATTGTGAAATGTTATGTATACTCAATACTACTATTGATTGATTGATTGATTGATTTAAGAATCGACATCACAGCATTCGGGGCATTCCCATAAGCGCTCCGTCCCCATCCTCAGAAGCCAGCGAAGAGTTCCAACCCCAATAGTACCAGTAACAATCTGGTTATATGTGCGTCTCACTTTTCCTCTCAGCGTCGAGCATCGGCCAGATCCCCTCGTGACTCCACGCTGTCGCATTCTTGCCAGACCATGGTGATCCATTTGCTCCTCCGAGGTGTATACGTCTGCCTTATCGTGCATCAATACTCCACCAAGTTTTGCAGAGCCAGCCAATCTGGCTGCCTGTTCATTCCCCAGCACACCAGCATGCCACGGAGAAAAGATCCAGACGGTGCTTGCCAACCGTGACTTCCGAAGCGAAGCAAGCCACTCGGCGCGAAGCTCGCCTGTCCTCACCCTACTCAGCATGCTTTCTGAGTCAGTTACAATCATGATGTGTGTGTGTGTGTATCGTATTCTCCATCCAGCGGAAAGCTGCACTGACTGCCTCAACCTCCATTCTTAACTGATTGCCTGCCAGATGCCACTTGATAGCCCAAGTAACCCACATTTTACACCCAGATGCCACTTTATAGTCACTCTTATGTATAGTGGTTTAATGTATCCGTGTTTCCTTTCCAGTCCACCTTTCTAGTGTCTCACTTATTTAAACTCCAAAAGCGAAAGATTTTATTTCCTTCCGTGTGCTTCCGTGTGCACAGAACAGGCATGGTTTCGTGTAAACTTTTAGGAGAATGTTTGTTGATATTTCGAAATTCAAAGTGACCATATCTTCTGGTTCTTGACCTCATATATTTTAATAAAATTACAGTTTTAAACAGTTTTATATTATAGTTATTGTGATGTAAACGACTTTGTGATAGATTCTAAAACGAACCTGTGCAGTATTCAGATAATTATGTAGAAGACGGTCATAATATTGAAAACAAAATCTAACAGTGAAGTTTACTAAGAATATGATGGCTTTTCCATTTTGTGTGAAGATGATGTACTTCATAATGTTATGATTTCATTGCGTTTTATTCATGTTATGGAGCAGTTCTTGTGATATTCTTGAAGACAACTGGTGTGTGTAATATAATTCACTAAATTTAACTGGATTAGCGGCTTCGGATATAAAATAAAGACTTGGTAAGTGAATTTTTTTCATAATTTTTAACACTTTAATTTCAATTGTTATTACTAAAACTCTCATTATTGTCATAATATTTGTAACCTATCAATTAATTATTAACACTGTCAGGTTCCCTGTGCAATTCTCTTTACTTTGATATGTAATACAATGCATCTGCTAACATTTAAACCATTTTAAAAGCATTATTGTGACAAACATCTACTTCAAATTTTCTGCCTTGAATTTCTGTTTGGGTGTGACCAATTTTTTGTTTGGCAGGCAATCAGTTAAGCTAGATGTTGTGGTATCATATGCCAAGCTCTCCTGCACCAAACGTCGACCATTAATTAGCCTTTGCCAAGAGACCCCGGGACTTCAACTAACTCGCAACACCGAAACATCTGTGTAGATAATCACATCACCCGGGCGAGAATTATCCTGAATTAGTTGCTGGATTTCCACTTCTGTGGCCCCTGCTGGCCACTCCCTACACTCCCGGCTCAGTGTGATTATAACTCTGCACAAGTCTGACCGCTCCGCTGGCACTCTGACCCGCTCCTCTCCTCGTCTAATATTCTCCAAGGGGCACACCTGTCTGATCGTGACATCCATGATTTCCCTCTTATCAGTCGCTAGCCCTTAACTGCGTCCAGCGCCTCATGCAACGGGTGATCTGTGTCAGCAGCTACTCTGAGGTATGCCTTCGCCTGCATCACCTTGAGCCTACCAGCAACAGTCGGCAGACTAAGGATGTACCGCATACACACCACGGGGGTGTCTCTGGTGCATCCCAGAATGACCCGCATAGCCTCGTTCTGTATGTACTCCAATCTCGCCAGCTGACTCTTTGAGACAGTGAACAGTCCTAGTCCATAATCAATCGCTGAGAGGATCAAGTGCTGGTATAGTCTGAAAAGCATTCTCTGCTCTATACCCATTGCAGCCATAGTTTTAATTGCGTTGAGTCCCTTTTGAGATCTTATCACAACCGTCTCCATATGATCCTTGAAGGACAGGCACCTTTCAAATTTGATTCCCAGATACTTCAGTTTTTTCTCTCTGTTGACGCTTCCACCATCTGTCGTGAGGCTTGGAACATCAGCTCTCACAATCCTGTTGTCCAGAGAGCACCACAAAAAAGCTGCCTTTTCCGGGTGGACGACAGCACCCATTTCAGTGCACCAATCAATCACTTTGTCTACTGTCGCCTGTAGCTCCTGGGCTGTTTTTTCCCTATCTCTCCCCTGCCTATATGCAAGAATATCATCTGCAAATGTTCGTATCCTTCCAACACTACTATATGGCAGAGAAGCCTGGACAATGAACAAGCAAGAAGAAAGTCGAACGGAGGCCATGGAGCTGTGGATATACAGAAAAATATGTCGTATGTCATGAGGAAAAAACGGGCTTGGCGGATGTGGATGTACAGAAGAATATGTCATATTTCATGGAGGAAAAAACAGTAACATACAGAAATTCTAGAAAAACTGGGAATACTGGGTTATAAAACACTGGGTTACATAACATAACTGTTTTATCTTGTGGTGTAATTATACAGCTATTGTTGAAACAATATCTGTGAGCAACAAGAATCGGTGAGAATATGGGTAAACATTATCTAACGGCAGGGTCAAATAGATGTGTTTGCTCAAACTTGACTTCCAATAATGTATCCTTGTCATTAGCGTTTGTTTTAGGCGCCCCGCGAGCGGTAATCTGGTCGACCTGGACATGGGCAAGCACGCATGTATACAAATATGCGCTATAATACACACTTTGTCACAAGATGTAGATACTTGCATGTGCGTACACTATACCACTATATGTATGTATACTACACACACAGTGTGTATAATTAGAACTAGAAAGTATACCAGTGGTCGAGGTTATTGGTCATAATATACACAACTGACGTAATCCCGATGACACCGTCTGAAAAGCAATAAATGAAAATTAAAACAGAAAATGATTGATGCAGTAGTTGTAGAAAGTGAAAGAATGGACATTAGCTTGAATAAGAGACAGACAAAAGAAATGGTAATATCAAATGAACGGTTCATGCCTAAAAGTACAACTAATGGCAATGTTATTAATTTGGGACACGTACGGAATTTACAATATCTAAGCACACAGAATACAACAGATGGAAGAAATATCATAGAGATAAACAACAAAATAGAAATACCAAACACTCCATTTGAGAAAATGATGAACATCTGATGCACTAAACCCAGATCATAGCAGGATAGAAAAAGAATTCGTGCATGTCTTATGGAACCAGTTTTATCATACGGATGTGAATCCTGGACAATTAATACACAAGCAAATTGAAATAAAAATCACTTGAGACCTCAGAGATGTAGTTTTATCAACAATGCTGAAAATACCATAGACAGCCACTAAGAGCAATCTAAATGTTTGCACAGAGGCTCAAGGCTGAAATACAAAGACTGCATGACACAAACACGAGAAAGAGGCAACTGTCACATCTGGTCACATAATGAGAAGCGATAAAATGGAACATGAGACAACTGGAAAGCTTTGTGGAAAGAGGAAGACAATGAGAGAAGATTCTTGCCGTACTACTGTGATGTCACGGAGAAGTGCCAGCACACGAATTGATATATGTTTTGAATATGACAAGGAGGGAGAGAGAGAGAGAGAGAGAGAGAGAGAGAGAGAGAGAGAGAGAGAGAGAGAGAGAGAGAGAGAGAGAGAGAGAGAGAGAGAGAGACAGTGTGTGTGTGTGTTTGTGTGTGAGTGAGGTAGAGAGATTTAGAGAAAGAGACAGCGAGAGACAGACAGAGAGAGACAGAGAGACACACACACAGAGAGGCATAGAGTGACAGAACCTGCTCCGCTGACAGACAGACCGACAGAGAGACAGGAAGGCGGAAAGCCAGTAATCAATGTTATACTTGGGTATATTGTTATTTGTGTTGGTAGAAAGGAGGGAATGTTTTCGGTAGTTAGTTGATGAGAAAATGGTGAGAAATGCTGGCTTCTATCAATCCATCTCTCATTGACCCCAGCTCTAGTCCCAGGAATGTCAGAGTCGCCAGTAGGAACAAGAAAAGATTCAATTTACGCGAGAGCGTTGCTGGACCTCTCCTGCCGGCATTTTATCTATTCATCTCTGAAACATCGACTGCGTATTGATTGTCCACAGGGAACACGACTTTTTCCTCCACCCCGACCTCCAGCAGACAAATCTGCAAATGTTACCCCGCCTCTGGCACCACTCCACGTCTGCATAATCTTCAGAACTTTCATTCAGCTCAACTGAATTCTCCCTTACTTCCCCCTCCCTCCCCCAACGTCCGTGCTGAATGGAAGGTGGAAGTGACTCTCCTATATTCATTTATCTTCTTACTTGGCATTTCTTCAACATTACAAGTGATTATTTCTTATCTGTGATGAAAGTACCATTACAAGATCTAGCGCGGTCGCGATCGATATGATCGTGGTGATAGCAAGGTTGCCTGTAGTGCGATCACTGACTGTGGGTCAGGCGACTACATGAAATTATGTGCGTTGTTCACAAGTTCGGGCTAACATTGGACTTCAAATCTCTGTCCCAGAATGCTGGAGAATGTTTGGGACTCCATGTGAAAATGTACATGAGCCCGGAACGCTGGAGAATGTTTGGGACTCCATGTGAGAATTTATATGACCCCGGAAGGCTGGAGATTGTTTGGGACTCCATGTGAGAATTTACACGACCCCAGAATGCTGGAGAATGTTTGGGACATCATGTGAGAATTTACACAACCCCAGAATGCTGGAGAATGTTTGGGACTCCTTGTGAGAATTTACATAATCCCAGAACGCTGGAGAATGTTTGAGACTCCATGTGAGAATTTACAAGACCCAGAACGCTGGAGAATGATTGGGACTCCATGTGAGAATTTATATGAGCCCAGAACGCTGGAGAATGTTTGGGACTCCATGTGAGAATTTACATGCCCCCGGAAGGCTGGAGAATGTTTGGGACTCCATGTGAGAATTTATATGAGCCCAGAATGCTGGAGAATGTTTGGGACTCCATGTGAGAATTTACATGCCCCCGGAAGGCTGGAGAATGTTTGGGACTCCATGTGAGAATTCACACGACCCTAGAACGCCGGAGAATGTTTGGGACTTCATGTGAGAATTTATATAAGCCCAGAACGCTGGTGAATGTTTGGGACTCCATGTGAGAATTTACACGACCCTAGAACGCCGGAGAATGTTTGGGACTTCATGTGAGAATTTATATGAGCCCAGAACGCCGGAGAATGTTTGGGACTCCATGTGAGAATTTACACGACCCTAGAACGCCGGAGAATGTTTGGGACTCCATGTAAGAATTTACACGATCCTAGAACGCCGGAGAATGTTTGGGACTCCATGTGAGAATTTACATGACACCAGAACGCTGGACAAGTATTCTGATTCCATCTGAGAAGTAACTCAAATGACAATCCTTATCCCGGCTGTTATTAGCAACAAAACATAAAGGGCACATAACACAGAGGCTCAGCTGTGCTGATCTCTCACATACACGTTATATCCATGATGCTGTATCGAAGGAAAGATGTGATCAAACAGACATCACACTAATAAAGTAGATAACACTATACCAGATGCTGACGTCATGTACATAGATGTGGTTGTAACCACAAGTGCTTTCATACACATATTTTCTCTCTGTGTCTGGTCTATCGCCAACTCCATGGCGAAGGAGTTACCGACGCAGTTCGTAATCCCGCATACCAGAGTTCGAATTACAGCTGCAGGCGATTTGGCAGCAGATCGCCTTGTGTTGTTTTTTACGAAATGGTATAAGTGCCGGTCGTTCAGAAAGCAATGGCAAACTACTAAAAGTAAACTTGCCAAGATATCACAACAGCAAAATATGTTGGTGTTGACTGCGATGTCCTGTAAAGGATATGCAACTAACTAACTGTGGCCTATCGTATTCATTTATTTCTAAATCGTTCGTGTATCACCGCTGGCAACTCATTGCTAACCAGCGGCAACATACATGTTAGTGCGATTCCTTACTGTGGCAACAGTGTGGGTTCAATCCCGAGAAGTGTCAGGATCCTTGTGTCGGTCAGTACGGCTCCTGGGTCGACAACGCCTTATAATATTCGTACCGGATATTGCCATAATTATTTCCCGAGAATTATTTGCGAAAAAAAATGCGGTGAGATAGAGAGCTGGACTCCTCCACTTCATTTTGCCGTGGCCTAGAGTTTGTGAAGGTCTAACATTTCACGCATCAACTCTGTGTCGTCATTTATATATTGACGCACTACACTATTTCACCCTGTAACTTCCATGTATGCTTCTCGAGCACTAAACACGTTAAATACAAGACCTATGTCTAATAAGGCTACTCAGAGCTGTATAAATCAAGAACGAAATAATCAACACCAGTATATAGACATACTTCACGCACGTAGATATTTCCTGGATGCCCAGAAATAAATATTTGAGTGTCATTTGAGACGGGGAGAGGGGTCTGACAACAGAAAAAACCTTGCATTTCTTTGCTACAATTCAATTTGCCCACATCGATATTTGCCAAAGGAGTTTCTTTTACAAGCCACGTAAAATGTGAGCCACAAA
The DNA here is from genome assembly GCA_014155875.1 of Cepaea nemoralis. Lineage (NCBI taxonomy): Eukaryota > Metazoa > Mollusca > Gastropoda > Stylommatophora > Helicidae > Cepaea > Cepaea nemoralis. The sequence goes on along the minus strand of JACEFZ010028360.1, from coordinate 205,798 downwards.
TTGACTGCTACAGGGGTTATGCCTCTTGGCAGAGTTCAGCCAGCGTCAGCACTGGATATATCTTGCATTGCGTGTGTGTTGGGCAAATCCACTGGTCTGGCGGAGAGATCATACCAACTAACGCAAATATAGATTTTTAATATCATCACATACTAGGGGAAATGAAGCACATACTAATATCGTTGGACGTGTAGTTCGGGCAAAGAGTCACTGTGTTGTCATAATAGCCTTGCGTTTACCGGTATCAAGAAACCTCCGTGTACATATACTAATAACATTCGATGCAATATTTGCAGGGTTCCTCCGTGTACAATATACTAACATTAGATGTGTTATTAGCAGGTCATCTCCGTGTACACATACTAACATTAGATGCAATATTATCAGGGTTCCTCCGTGTACAATATACTAACATTAGATGTATTATTAGCAGGTCATCTCCGTGTACACATACTAACATTAGACGCAATATTAGCAGGGTTCCTCCGTGTACACATACTAACATTAGACGCAATATTAGCAGGGTTCCTCCGTGTACACATACTAACATTAGATGCAATATTAGCAGGGTTCCTCCGATTACATACACTAACATGTGACGCAATATTAGCAGACTTCTTCCGTGTACATACACTAACATTTGATGCAATATTAGCAGACATTCTCCGTGTACATACACTAACATTTGATGCAATATTAGCAGACTTCCTCCGTGTACATACACTAACATTTGATGCAATATTAGCTGACTTCCTCCGTGTACATACACTAACATTTGATGCAATATTAGCAGACATTCTCCGTGTACATACACTAACATTTGATGCAATATTAGCAGACATTCTCCGTGTACATACACTAACATTCGATGCAATATTAGCAGACATTCTCCGTGTACATACACTAACATTTGATGCAATATTAGCAGACATTCTCCGTGTACATACACTAACATTCGATGCAATATTAGCAGACATTCTCCGTGTACATACACACTAACATTTGATGCAATATTAGCAGACATTCTCCGTGTACATACACTAACATTTGATGCAATATTAGCAGACATTCTCCGTGTACATACACTAACATTTGATGCAATATTAGCAGACATTCTCCGTGTACATACACTAACATTTGATGCAATATTAGCAGACATTCTCCGTGTACATACACTAACATTTGATGCAATATTAGCAGACATTCTCCGTGTACATACACTAACATTTGATGCAATATTAGCAGACATTCTCCGTGTACATACACTAACATTTGATGCAATATTAGCAGACATTCTCCGTGTACATACACTAACATTTGATGCAATATTAGCAGACATTCTCCGTGTACATACACTAACATTTGATGACAATATTAGCAGACATTATCCGTGTACATACACTAACATTTGATGCAATATTAGCAGACATTCTCCGTGTACATACACTAACATTCGATGCAATATTAGCAGACATTATCCGTGTACATACACTAACATTCCATGCAATATTAGCAGACATTCTCCGTGTACATACACTAAAATTTGGTACAATATTAGCAGAATTTCTCCGTGTACATACATTAACACTGGGTGCAATATTAGCAGACATTATCCGTGTACATACACTAACATTTGATGCAATATTAGCAGACATTCTCCGTGTACATACACTAACATTTGATGCAATATTAGCAGACATTCTCCGTGTACATACACTAACATTTGATGCAATATTAGCAGACATTCTCCGTGTACATACACTAACATTTGATAGCAATATTAGCAGACATTCTCCGTGTACATACACTAACATTTGATGCAATATTAGCAGACATTCTCCGTGTACATACACTAACATTTGATGCAATATTAGCAGACATTCTCCGTGTACATACACTAACATTTGATGCAATATTAGCAGACATTCTCCGTGTACATACACTAACATTTGATGCAATATTAGCAGACATTCTCCGTGTACATACACTAACATTTGATGCAATATTAGCAGACATTCTCCGTGTACATACACTAACATTTGATGCAATATTAGCAGACATTCTCCGTGTACATACACTAACATTTGATACAATATTAGCAGACATTCTCCGTGTACATACACTAACATTTGATGCAATATTAGCAGACATTCTCCGTGTACATACACTAACATTTGATACAATATTAGCAGACATTCTCCGTGTACATACACTAACATTTGATGCAATATTAGCAGACATTCTCCGTGTACATACACTAACATTTGATGCAATATTAGCAGACATTCTCCGTGTACATACATTAACACTGGGTGCAATATTAGCAGACTTCCTCCGTGTACATACACTAACACTGGGTGCAATATTAGCAGACATTCTCCGTGTACATACACTAACATTTGATACAATATTAGCAGACATTCTCCGTGTACATACACTAACATTTGATACAATATTAGCAGACATTCTCCGTGTACATACACTAACATTTGATGCAATATTAGCAGACATTCTCCGTGTACATACACTAACACTGGGTGCAATATTAGCAGACATTCTCCGTGTACATACACTAACATTTGATACAATATTAGCAGAATTTCTCCGTGTACATACACTAACATTTGATGCAATATTAGCAGAATTTCTCCGTGTACATACACTAACACTGGGTGCAATATTTGCAAGACGCCCCAGTGGACATGAACTAATGTTAGATGCAATATTAGCAGACTTGCTCCTTGTACATATGCTAATGTTTGTAGAATGTACAATTGGCGTTAGACTTGCTCCGTGTACATATGCTAATGTTTGTAGAATGTACAATTGGCGTTAGACTTGCTCCGTGTACATATGCTAATGTTTGTAGAATGTACAATTGGCGCTAGGAACAGACACCGCAGGGATGTATTACTAGACGTAGTTAGTTAGTCGTCAGATTGTCCTCATTGCACATCGAACCATTCAGTCCACAAGTACTCGGATCGCATCCTCAGTATTTCCCTCAGCGTGTAACAACCGATGACAACATTTTTGGGTCGGCTGACAATTCTTATCTGGCTCGTGCATGGCGCTCTTGTCTGGTTTCAACCCTTCAGACTTGTTTTTCTCGCGATCTGGTCAAGGTTCCTGATTCAAAACAACAACATCATCAACAACAATAACAACAAAGGTACATGTCCTTCGCAGAACTGCTGCCACCAACCCCGGGTTGATTTTATAGGCGGACTATACGTTCAATGGTTTGCCAATTGCTATCTGAACGAGAAGTGGGCGTTTAAGTGCAACAGAATGCCGGTGTCGGGGATGAACCGCAGTCATCGCTATCTTCCTTTAATTGCCCTGCCTCTCTGATGGAATTCACTCATTTAGACTCACCCAACGGCCCGGCTCAAATGCCTATCACTTGCTTTATATCATATTACACCCGCCTGGCCTGGCATAAAAAGTGAAGGTGATTTTTTTTTTCAGCTTTAACTTCCTCAAAGACTACGTGCACTTTCTTCCAGCCCAGCCCGTCTCGACCTTCCTAAGTAAATTCATTGCTGTTGCCACGTAGCGGTTGAGGCAAGAGTCAATGATTTAGATAGGATAAGAAAATAGTGGGAGAAAAATAAAGTAAGTCACCGTTTAGCGCAAGAATACAAGAGTTACTATTTGACGTCACGGGGACTACATTACGTTACCATAGTCAGAAAAAGTTTGACAACATTCAGGGAGACGGTTTTGAGAACATGAAAGGAGAAGCACGTCCAGAATGACAACAGTGGGATTTCAACATCAATAGTTAAATGAAAGACTTTAGGAATATGGCAAGGGACGATACAACAAAAGGAGGAAAACAAGGACACGATTGATCGTAGAGAAGACGACTGGCTGAAGGACGTCGCAATCTGCCGAAATACGAAAATGGAATGGCGTCATAACTGATCGGTTCAATGTCAATTCGAAGTGATGAAATCAGCTGCACGCAGGATCGTGTAAGTTACATTGCTTAGCAAACAAGGTACATTAGATAGTGATGGAGCGATGAATAAGGTAATGTTGATGCGCACTGATTTACATACAAAATGGGATCGAGCTTAGTATTAGTAGTAGTATGTGCGGCCGACCAACCTGAATAAAGTAAGAGTTTGACGTGGAACATTATCGTCGCTGCAATCATTTGTATTGGAGTTTTAAGTTGGTTCTCGTTTGGATCTGCTAGTTTGGTTTCAAGGGACAGCGATCGTCAATTCACATATATTGCACAGGACCATTCTCAGCAACTGTCAACTTTCGATACGGAGATAACTCTAGATCAGTGGTTCTCAACCCTTTTTTTGGGGGGGCTCATGCCCCCCTTTACCATATGTTCAGAACGTCACCCCCCCCCCCCCTTTCGAATTCCCTCCCTATAAATCCCCCCCCCCCCCAACCCTTACACAGTATACATAAAAATGGAAGCTAAATTTAATAACACATACTAGAACAAGTCTAGACATCTACATAAAACGTGATTTGTGGGTCTACTTACGTTATAACACGAATTTCATTAGGGCGAGAAGTACAAAACCGTACAATTTAGAGCAGGAGTGGCCAACACGAGGCCCGCGGGCCGCATGCGGAACGCCGGTAGTCATGTTGCGGCCCGCGGAGTGGGAAACGACGATGTGGTCGAAGCTGTAGCACACTTGCTTGTTAACTTTAATTTAACAAAATAAATTAGATGCGTGGCCCGGCAGGAAATATTATTTCTGAAATTTGGCACGCCTGCTGAAAAGGTTGGCCACCCCTGATTTACAGGGAAAAACAATATCAAGTAACTGGTTCTTGTATTAATGCGATCTTGAAATAAGCTTACCCCCCCCCCCCCCCCAACCCTAAAATCCCCCGGGGGGGGGGGGGGGGTTCCCCACCGGTTGAGAACCACTGCACTAGATGTTGGTTTTGATATTAAACACAACACATAACAAGTAGCAATATTAATCACTCAATATAAACCGATGTCGTGATTTCATAACCCCCCCCTCTCTCTCTCTCTCTCTCTCTCTCTCTCTCTCTCTCTCTCTCTCTCTCTCTCTCTCTCTCTCGTGTGTGGGGGATGAGTATGGGTTGATGGGTGAAGGGATGTGTAGTCGGTGGGGGATGTATGTGTGTGTGAGGGATGTGTGTGTGTGTAGGGGGATATTTGGGAGGATTATTGGAAGTATGTGGGTGCTGGTGGGTTGGGGGTGTTGGTAGGGATTGTGTATTTGGGTGGGTGAATGGGTGTATAGGAGATTGTGTGAGTTGGGGGTGGATGTGTAATGGGTATGGGGGATGAGTGGGGGGGGGGGTGACTGTGAATGGGATATGTCTGTGTGGGTGGAAGTGTGTGAGTGTGGATGGGTAAATGTGAGTGGGTGGAGAATGTATGTGTGGGTGATGAGGATGTTTGTAGGTTGGGGATGTGTGGGTGGGTGGGGAGATGTGTGTGTGGGTGAGAGATGTGTGGGTGGGGATGTGTATGAGGAATGCATATAGGGGATGTGTGCGTGTGGGGAATGTGTTTATGGGTGGAGTTTTGTGTGGGAGGGGAGATGTGTGAGGTGGGGGAGGTGTGGGGTGTGCAGGTGGATGACGGATGTAGTGTGAGGATGGGGGATGTGTGTTTGGCTGGGTGGTTGGGGTGTGTGTGGGTGGGAGGGTAGATGAGAGATGCATGTGTTGATGGGCGGCTGGGTGATGTGTGGGTGTGAGTGGTTGATGGATGAGTACGTAAGTGGGTGGATGTGTGTGAGAGATGAGTGTATGGTTGGGGGATGTGTATGTTTGTGGGAAGATGTGTGTGAGCGGCGGATGTGTGTGGGTGGGATATATGTGGGTGGTGGGTGTGTGTGGATGAGAGGTGTGTGTTTTTGGGTGTTTATTGGTGGGGGATATGTGTGGGCAGGTGGGGAGATGTGTTTGTGGGTGGGGATGTGTGTATAAGCGGGGGATGTGTAGTTGAGAGGTGGCGGATATTGGGTGGGTGAGTTGGTGTAGGTTGGCTGATGTGTGTGTGTGGGTGGGGAAAATTGTGAGGGTGCGGGATGTATGTGTGGATTGTTGCAGGATGTGTGGGTTGATGGGGGTATGTGTGTGTTGTTTTGTGATGTGTGTTTTGCTGGGTGGTTACGGGTGAGTGGGTGAGTGGTGGAGAATATGTGGTGGGTGTGTGCGTGTCGGTTATGGGATGGGTGGGGGTGTATGTGTGGGTGGGGTGTATGTGTGGGTGGGGAAATGTGTGTGGGTGGGGGATCAGTGGGTGGGTGGCTGCATGTATGTTTGCCTGAATCTGTGTGAGTGCGTGGAGGTATGTGTGGGTGGGTGGGTGGGTGGGGGATGTGTGGGTGGCTGAGGGATGTGTGGGTGGCTGCAGAGTGTGAGGGTGGATGAGGGATGTGTCTCACAACATTGCAATATGCACTGTTTATGTTTACAACTTTCATTTGACAATGTTTTGTTTTCCCATGTGAATGTACCATGCGTAATATGCATTGTTTATGCTTACAAAATCCATTTGACAATGGGTTTTTTTTTCCCTATGTAAATGTAACATGCACATTTGATGAATGAAAGATGAGTGATCGAGAGAGCCGAATGTAAGACGTGCCTGCGTGCCCAATTTATTACCCTTTTAAAATAAAGTTCGTTCGTTCGTTCTCTCTCTCTCTCTCTCTCTCTCTCTCTCTCTCTCTCTCTCTCTCTCTCTCTCTCTCTCTCTCTCCCCCCTACCTACCTACCCACCCACTCACCCAGGCAGCCAGCCAGCCAGCCAGCCAGCCAGCCAGCCAGACAGACAGACAGACAGACAGACAGACAGACAGACAGACAGACAGACAGACAGACAGACAGACAGACAGACATAGACTATTCAAAGCGAAACACAACTTGGATTTGGGAAAAACAAAGGATACACAGATGCCATTTTTGCTCTTAGACAACTTATAGAAAAATCAATCGAATCAATGAAACAATCTACTTAGCCTTTGTCGACCAAGAAAAGGCATTTGATAGAGTAGATAGAAACAATCTGTGGGAAATCCTTAAACAATATGGAATGAGTACACATCTAAAAACCTATGTAGAAGCTTATACAATAGTGAATGCATAGTGAGAGCAACTGGAGGACACTCAGAACCCTTCACCATAAGATCCGGAGTGCGACAAGGTTGTGTCCTGTCCCCTCTCTTGTTCATAACATATATAGACAACATATGTAAAGAAACTAGCCAAACAGAGACCGCAAGAATACCGCACGACGAGAACACAGCAGAAGAACCATCTGCAAATTACACCATTCGAGAACCCCTGCTTGCGGACGACCAAGCACTAACAGCAAAATCAGAAGCTGAATTACAAGACCACATGAATAGTATAAACGAAATGTGTAGGGGACATAACTTGAACATTAGCACAAGTAAACCAGAGGTAATGACTATAATTAAAGAAGAAAAAATAACAACAATTCACCTAAACGAACATCCCTTGAAACAAGTAAAGAGTTTTAAGTACCTAGGAAGTATATATCATCAAATGGCAAATCAGAAGACGAGATCGACAATAGATGCAGTAAGGCAAACCAACTCATTGTGCTAGAGCTTGATTTGTCCCTAAAGTTTCACGTTACTCGAGCTACATCATTGACTTCATATTTACGAGACAACATATTCTGAATGAAAGTTATAATCTCTCTCTCTCTCTCTCTCTCTCTCTCTCTCTCTCTCTCTCTCTCTCTCTCTCTCTCTCTCTCTCTCTCTCTCTCTCTCGTGAACGCGATTGTGTTGTTTGTGTGTATTTACTGTTGTGATCCCGTTATTAAAATTGTTATTTTTGATCGCTGCCTACAAAAGACGGCCTTTTTGGAGCAGGCAATCGATTTTTTCAAAAATAAATGTTACTAGAGGGAAGTGGACTGTTGGCGGGAATTTAATCCGGTACTGGATGCAAGAATCTTTAATGTGTAGGTTAGTATTCTTCTCCCATGCGTCTGTCAGTCAGTCAGTCAATCAGTCAACATTCTCAACCGCTGCCATGTCTTTGTCCCTACTATCTGGCTGGATATTTGTCATCATCAACACCAAGTTCCTAGTCAAGTGGCACAGGCTTTCACCGGTCTGATTCTTTAGCATTATATATCACTTCATTTGCTGACTGTTATATGCCACAAGTCCAGGCTTTCCAGCCCATTCTTTCACTGCTTTAGTAGAAGGTTAAGACAAGGGGCTGTTAAGACCTCTGGAGTGTTTATTCTTGTGGCTGCAGTTTGCTTGCGTATTTTCTTCGTATTGGACTGGTATTGCATGGTTTCGTCGCCCAGCTACTGAGTTAAGAGCGTGGAGCGACAATGTGAGCCGTGAATTCCATGCGGGGTGCTTTTACATCTGTCCCCTGTTTTTCGTGACGTGAACTACATGTTCGCAAAAATGGCGGCTGCCAGATGCTGAACTAACAGGGTTTGCCTTATGCGGCAATGTGTGGCTTGCTGGTTTTCTACTGACTGCCGCTTCCACAGACGATGAACTGTATTTTTCGTAGCGAACTGTTGTGTTGGCAATCTGGCAGCGGCGTTATGCACAGTATATCTGTTCGGGCTGGTGGAGTGCTTTTACATCATCTGTACGCGGTCGTTTGTGACGTGAACTGCATGCTGGGAAAAATGGCGGCAGTCGGTTGCTAAACTAACTGGGTTTGCTTTTATGCGGTAATGTGTGGCTGCTGATTTTCTAGTGACTGCCGCTTCCATCGACGATAAACTGTATTTTTCGGGGCAGACTTTTGTGTTAGCATTCTGGCAGCGGCATTGTGCATAATGTACCTGTGCGGGCTGTTGGTTTGTCGAGACTCATGTCTGTTTCAATTTTCACATTGGACAGTGAGGAGCATTTTGTGGGATATTCACGGGCACAGGAATGGCGCATGATGGGGCAACCCTTTGCCGTAAAGTTGGAACCGCGACAACTAACTAATCTTAATAGTTGTCACAATGTGCATTGCATTTTTTTTCTCACATAAATAGCAACTAATAGGGAACCTATGAGTCCATTGAAATAGTATGCGAAATAATTTCACGAGTATAGATCGGCACTCAAAGAATGAGAGGATAGAATTAGAGATTAAAGAACACACTAGACAATCTACCACTTGAAAGCTATAATGGTCACACGCCGAACAAGTGCCTCTAAATGACGACAGCGGCTGAACAACCCACTATTACTTCGCTGGGAGACTGCAGCCAGAGACCGAAATTCGTGGCGTGCATCATTACACAAGGATGCAGTCATGTGTGAGGCAACCATGACTGCAAGAGCTGTAAAGAAAAGGCAGGACAGAAAGACCACTGCAGGAAACCCTCCTCCAGAAACGTCAAGCATTCTTTGTCCACATTGTCAAAGAACATTTCGAGCCAAAATAGGCCTTATCAGCCATCTTAGAACCCACGGCTCCATACTTTCAACCCCACTGGATGACATGAATGATCATCATCATTCTTGATGGACAAACAACATACATTACTTCGACGCCCGGACATCCAGCACATCTGTCTTCATAAGCCAGGTCTGTCACACACCCGAGTCCACATCCATGGCATACTCACAGAATTTGCATCACAACATTTAAATAGCCCCACAAATTCCAGAAATGTATATCAGCCAAGTAGAGGTCAAATCTCTCTCTCTCTCTCTCTCTCTCTCTCTCTCTCTCTCTCTCTCTCTCTCTCTCTCTCTCTCTCTCTCTCTCTCTCTCTCATAAGTAATGTATTTAGTAATGAGAGAGATCAAAAGCAATGTACGTAATAATAAGAGAGATCAAAAGTAATGTATGTAGTAATGAGAGAGATCAAAAGTAACGTACGAAGTAATGAGAGAGATCAAAAGTAACGTACGAAGTAATGAGAGAGATAACAAATCATGTAAGTTGCAATGAGCGAGATCACAAGAGGCCAGGAGTAGGTGTTGGAGGTTATACTATGAACAATCTACGATAAGCAGATGGCAATGTATTAAAAGCTTAAAACGTAAAAGATTTACAACAACAATGGACATTGTAGTAACAGAGAGTGCAAAAATAGTACTTTAAATAAATATAAATAAAACATAAACCAAGGTTATATCAAAGAAAAACATAACAAAATAAGGCATAAGAGGAAGAGGAACATGCAAAGTCAATAAATGCACATCACACCATCATATGGAAGGTGGGTGACAGAGATTTAAGGCATAATAGGATAAGCAAACGCTGCATTTAGGACAATAAAAAGCATCTGATTCAACAAGCCAGTATAATTGAATGTCAGACAGAGAGTACTGAAATATTATTTAGAACCCGTACTGTTGAATGGCAGTGAATCGTGGACAGTGAATGAACCAATTAGGAAGATTATGGAGGCAATGAATATGCGGTTTCTCAGATGAATGGTGTGAATACCATGGACTACCAGAGTAACTAACAACGAGAGTCTCAGAAAAGACCATGAAAGCAGAACAGTATATACATATACAAGATGAAGACGATGTTCGCTGGTCATGTAATGAGAACAGAAGCACTGGAACACATCGTGACCATAAGAAAGGTCAGCGCTGGAAGAGGCAAGTGCAGACAGACAGACATGATGCTGGGCGGGTTGAGACAATGGCATGGCGGAATATCATCAACAGAATTGATCCAAACCATCCAGGACCGAGACCTGTCGAGGTACATCAACATCTACGCCAAGGTGACAGGGCCCATGCTGAAGATGACAATATACTAGACCCCCCCCCCCCCCCCCCCAGCAGCACTGCCTCGTGTGCTGGAGTGTTTGTTACTTCTCTAGCCGTCTCGGCTTGTCTTGCCACTGCATTCCGATGGACTCGGGCGACAGAGTGTGGTCGACCAATTGCGCAACTCTTCCTCACTGTAAAATATTCATCACGCAAGGCATTCTTCATCCAACTTCATCTATTACACTCCTATATGCTTGTGAAACCTGGACTGTTTACTGGCGACACGTCAGGAAATTAAGCCACTTCCACACAGTCTGCCTCACGAAGCTATTGAAGATTAAATGGCACGACAAGATCCAAGACACTGAAGTCTTGGAAAGAGCGTCCATGCCCAGTATCCACACTAAAATAATGAAGAATCAGATTCGCTGGGCTGGTCACTTGACTGGCATACCAGATCACAGGCTCCCACAGGTTTAATATTATCTTAGTATAGCCACTAGTGTGCGGCAAGATACACTCCCAGGCTCTCACATGTTTAATATTATCTTAGTATAGGCACTAGTGTGCGGCAAGATACACTCCCAGGCTCTCACATGTTTAATATTATCTTAGTATAGGCTCTAGTGTGCGGCAAGATACACTCCCAGGCTCTCACATGTTTAATATTATCTTAGTTTAGGCACTAGTGTGCGGCAAGATACACTCCCAGGCTCTCACATGTTTAATATTATCTTAGTATAGGCACTAGTGTGCGGCAAGATACACTCCCAGGCTCTCACATGTTTAATATTATCTTAGTATAGCCACTAGTGTGCGGCACGATACACTCACACCTCCCACATGTTGAATATTATCTTAGTATAGCCATAGCCACTAGTTTGCGGCACGATACACTCACACGCTCCCACATGTTTAACAGTATCTTAGTATAGCCATAGCCATTAGTGTGCGGCACGATACACTCACACGCTCCCACATGTTTAATATAATCGTTAGCTCACAATCTTTAACGCCCTTCGATTCCATACAATCCTGAAAATTAGGTTTCCTTCCACAGTCGCAGTGCACGGGGCGATGTGGGTGGGGGAGGGAGGGGGGAGGGGAGAGGGAGGGGGAGGACATACACACACACACACAGAAAGAGAGAGAGAGGGGGGAGAGAGGGGGAGCGAGAGCGAGAGAGAGAGAGAGAGAGAGAGAGAGAGAGAGAGAGAGAGAGAGAGAGAACGCGCGAGTGAGAGGCAAATCACATCCTGCCAATATGGGGATGTAACCATGGATCACAGTGTGATTAAGCCCTGAGAATGACCAATATGTTATAACAACTCTCCGTCTAATAAAGCTAGCAATAAGAGGGGGATTCACATGTTGTAAAGGATGTCGAGAGTGTTAAGTATGAGCCATCACGGTGCAGACGAACACGGCGACGTCATAAGTACCGTTAAAGATGGCCGTCCCACTTATGACATGCACCAAAGAGGAGCAGCGTTCTATTATCTATTTTTCTTGTTATCAGTGAAGGGGTGAAAGCTATAGAAATTGATCGGCGAATGAAGGTCAAGTATGGTGAAGGTATGGTGCTGCATGCCTGTCATTGCAACAAGTGTATGAGTGGAGTAGGAAGTTTCAGAAAAGCGTATCTTCTGTGACAGACTGTTCACGGCCGGATCAGGCATACCGATGGCATCCAAGCACTTCATCGGCGCTGGGGGACTTGCATAGAAAATACTTGCACATAAAATACTTGCACAGTAGAAAACAAACAACAACGATTAATGATTCATCTAAAAACAACCACCCTTTAAACAAGTAAAGAGCTTCAAGTACTTATTAAAGTGTAATATAACCAAATGGCAAATCAGAAGACATGATCGAAATAGATGCAATAAGGCAAACCAACTCATTGGACAAATGGCACCAATACTAAAGAACAAAAACGAAAACACATATTAGTAGATACTATAAAAGCCCTCTACAACACAATCTTTCTACCATCTCTATGCCACCAGTACAAAACGTAGACAATGGCAGAAAAGGAGAAAAGAAATATTACAACAACGGATACGAGATTCCTGAGAATACTCAACGCATCAAAAATAGAGAAAACTGAAATGATAAAATCAGAACTAAATTGAGGGTAATAGCAGAGCTAGATTTCATTAGAAAACAGCAAATAATATGGCTTGGCCATGTAACTAGGCTACCAACTGACAGTATACCACAACAAGCTATAATGTACAGACCAAATGGAACCAAGAGAATAGACGGACCTGTAAATGGATGGACATAGAGAATGAAAGAACCCATGGGAATCAAGATATATGAAGCCTATAAGCGTTCACTCTCCCGCTGTTTATGCGTCATCTCGACACCGCAAGTTACAAGAGGAACAAGATGTGAGATGAGACTAACATGTTCATAAAACACTGCGTCTGTTTTGGCAGCGGCCGATAAAAAGCGCAACTACGGACCCAGAAATCATCTGGTGCTGTCCAGACAGCTTGCGTATCCTTGTATTCTCTGATGCGTTCAAGTAGCTTCAGTTGGTTGGATTGGCCGGAGTGGGGGTAAACATGCGATAACCAGTGGCTATCTCTCCTACAGTGTCACTGCTGCAAGCTGACGTGCATAGGACCCTCTCTGATGCCTGGAGCTGTAGTGGTTATATGGTGCTCGCCGTGTGTTTGTATAGACCCACCGGCACTCGATGGCTGATGAGATCAATATTCTGCCACCCGCCTTTACTTTCAAACACATGTCCTCATATACATGGTAGGCTTGGTCAACCGCGGTAGCGTGGTCCAGAAACCGCGTGAATGTAGCCAAAGTAGATACACGCTCGCCTGCCGTACCGGTGGTAAGGCTTCCATCTCTCGCCTGCCGTATCGGTGGTAAGGCTTCCATCTCTCGCCTGCCGTACCAAAGGTAGTTGCATGTCCTTTGCAGGACGTCATAGTCAACTCCAGCATTATTTTTGCTGTTTGGGATTTCTTGGTAGGTTTGCGTTTGGTGGTTTACAGTCGTTTTCTGAGTGACTGCTACTCATGCCCCTCTATGAGGACCCACGCAATGAAATCTTCTGCAGCTGTGTTTCCAGCGCTGAACGAGAAATCACTAATTGTGAACTGTGCTTCGCCAATCCCCATTTTTACTCTTCCACTCACATAGGTTCCTGAGAAGAATACTCAACGTATCAAGAAGAGATAAGATCAGAAATGAAGAAATTAGGACTAAAGTGGGGGGTTAAAGCAGGACTAGATTTTATTAGAAAGCAGCAAGTCAAATGGTTTGGCCATGCAAGTAGGTTACCAGTCAACAGCATGCCACAACAAGCAATGATGTACAGACCAGATGGAAACAGAGGAAGAGGCCGACCACGTAAACGTTGGACGGATGGAATAGCAGATTCCATGGGAATGTCGATTTATGAAGCCCATAATCGGACACTCTCACGAATTTTATACTTCACCTCGACACCGCAAGGTACAAGAGGAGCATGATGAGATGAGATGAGACTCACATAGGCACCTCTCCACCCCACCCACTTCCCGCTTATTCTCCCGCCCAGTGGCTCGGCCAATACCTGGGCTTCTGGCGGTATTGACCTCTGACCAGTTGACCATACATCCGGTTCATACAATCCACTGATAGTCGTCTAACGCGCGTCAGTCGCTCCCAGCAAGGATACAGATTCAGATAAGTACCCTTAATATTGTCATTTAGTGTGTTTCATGTAGTATTGTGTCAGTTTGTGTTTGTTTGTTCTGTGCTGATGAAGGCTTTGGCCGCAACGTACAGTTGTTTCTTGTAATCGTGTTCAGTAAAGCTCACAATCTACTTCTCGTTTTTTGGTGATTCATTCATTGCCCGGTAGAGAATCAGTGAATAAGTAATGTTACTGTTGACGCTGACTTCACGATTATAGTGGCTGCATTACTTCAGCTCAATACACGTCACACAATTATATCCAGACAACAACAACAGCAAACTGTCCACTTACGTAGTTCTTATAGAGATCTGGGTGGTCCTTCTCTATCCCATCATCCAGTATCGTGACCACCACTCGTTTACCCGTGTAGCCCATTTCCCAAGCCTTGCGGACATTCATGTCTAAGCCATTTCCACGACCCTGTGGACAAATTCAACAAAGTGTTGGGTCAGATGACTTCATCACTGTCCCAGCTTTAAATACATACTTTTTCATGGACACAACTGGTTCTTAGACATGAAAACAGAACTTAATAAAACTGACATTTAACTGATTATAGAATGTTCACTTTGTAGATGACCTAGGCCTTCTAGCAATCAGACATCAAGATATGCTGGGGTGATTAGACTTTCAACAAGAGTAAGCACGAATGGGTGTATACATAAATGTTTTTTTAAAATAAACATATATAAGGATGTATATGTAACATCCACAGCTGTAGAATAATGAATGATAAGTTGGTCAAGTTGTGGGATAAGTGTAACACTTGATGTTTGTGCAGCACCAGCGACATATAATACAGCGTGAAGTAGGTACAAACTGTTTAACAAACGACCATCACAACGTGTGTGTGACTGCTTGCCGGAACAGTTTGTCAAGGTTGCTGCCCACACAGTGACGTCTAACCTCGGTCAGACAAACACCCTCTGCCTTACTACAGCTTAGGACACACAGCTCACGTTTTGTACGGCGAGCAATGTTCCCCTCGGTCACACCCTCCTGTGCAGTAGGTAGGGATGTAAATAATAGGAACAGGTGGTCCCTGGTCAGAGTTGAAGAAGCAGGTTGAACGAGGCGATATTTTATTTATTTTTCGTATATACTGAACTGAACTTGCCAGACACTGCCGTTGGGGTACGAAGTGTTAGGTCATCACATATTCTAGGTAACAACACAATGAGACGGGATGGTCGGTTTTCATCCTCGCAACCTTTACTTGCCAGACAATCTTAAATTTTACGAGGTTGGGTCTACAGCCGCGCAAAACTGCTCCGAATAGTAATCCTACCGTTGCTGAGAATTGAGCTAGGACCACTCTCTTAGAAGGCAAGCGCACTAATCACAATGCTATGGCGGCTCCGGAGATGTCAGTACCAGAGGACAGGTGTGTTTCTGTAAATATAATGTCCGTTGTTCCTATTCCACTGTGTATACAGAAGAATTCGGGCTTATGAACTCACACTGAAGTAAATCACATGCTAGCGACGTTTGGAGGAAGTTAATATCCCCGTCATCACACAGGACACACACAGGAACAAGCAAGTGATTCTTGTGTAACCAATCCATGATCTGTTTCTTCTTCTGCTCCTCCTCCTTCGCGTCTTCCTTCTTCAACTCCCTTCTTTTCCTACTGTTCTTTCTTTTCCGTTTCTTCTTCTTCTTCTTCTTCTCCCTGCTCTCATTCTCTCCCTCCTTTCCACTTCTACCTCCTCTTCATCTTATTCAGATACCGTGCCTGGAGCAGACATCAGGTGATCGTGACTCTTCAGTCTTCTCTAACATCTGACCTTTTGGTGAAGTCGGTGTTGCTTATATCATTTGTTGCCCAGATGACTATGCTTTCCATATATATCTTTCTCTGTCTTCTTCTGCTTCTGTTGTCTCGTATTTTCTGTCATAAGGCTCATTTATCTGGTCCACCACCACACATCAATCCTGGTTATTTCCGTATGTTAGAGACAGGTGGTGTATTTGGGAATAGTTGTACCTGTTTTTCGAATAGAGTGGTTAACTGGCTATTAGTGAAAAGGGGTTCATGGTAACATTGGCTTCTAAGCACCTTATCTTCTTCAACTATCCCCATAGAGTAAGTAACAGCAAATGTGGAACACAAGTTTTCCTCCAGCCATGATCCATCTGGGCACGGGTCATAGATACATTCTGACTGTTTCCCGCAGATATTCTACAGCTGGCGGTAGATCCATATTGTGCATGTGCCATCAACGTACTTAGAAGTGCAATTTGCAGATCTGAAATGGTGAATGATTCACACCTGGACGAGCTCTAATGATTATGCCGCATCAGCAGACATAGACTTTATGGCGGTTGTTTTTATCTAATCCTATCTACCCGTGAAGTGAGGAGCAAACATAATCACAGTGGGGTCATCGTGTTAGATACACATACAGCGATAGGCCACAAGTGTACATACGACGTGCTCGGTTCGCGTGATATTCCGCCAAAAGTAGGCTAATGATATTTATTGTGCTATGTGTCAAACAGTCCTGAAACTTGACATTAATCATGCAGATATGCTGGTATTTTTCTCCCCAAGAGTGACCGTAGGATGGTACACAGGCAATTAGTGAAACATATTTTACTTTTTAATTAATCATTACGTCCAGCTGTCGTTTCTTCAAACTTATATATATATATATATATATATTGTGTTTGTATGTGGGTGAGTGCGTGCGTGCGAGCACATTATTATATATAGGAGTCGGAGATAAGTCGTAACCCTGACTATGAAGGAGTAAAAAGAGAAAGTTGATATTATACACATTCAAAGCTCTTCATATTTGCTTTGAACATATAATGTATGCATGCGTTTCTTCAAAGGCTTCTCTTGCACAACATATTCCATTAACCGAAACTGCCTTTCCAACGATCTGTCAGAACAATGGAGATGCCAGAGGCCAGGGCTGTGATAATATTCATGATGTTACAGGGAGTAAAACACCTACAGGAATACATAGAGAGATGGAACCCATGGTTCATTATTCCTGCCCTTCGTAGTTTCGGTAATTTTTGTTATTTACATTGATATAAACAGTTTAAGTGTGGCCGCATAATCTTTGCTGATCTGCCAAGATCTGGGAGACCGAAGTGCAGCGACGGAAATGCAGCAAGAGTAAACAAAATCATTGACAGTCGAGGAGATAACTGGTACAGTAAAACTGAGTGAAAGTGTGTGCCCTCTAGGTTCCTCGCCTGTTGGCACGTGCGTAAACAAAAGCAAACGACGGTCCAATGTTGTCGACAAATGTTCAAAAAGTGCCAGTCAGAGAACAAGTGAAGACCAAGATGACAGCAGATGAGACTTGATTTCACCATCATTACGGTCAATCCAACATTTCCTGAATGTAACTGAAAACCCCGGGCCTCACATTATCTGTCCAGTAGAGGGCACAGAAGTTTACACTATAATCGATGTTGACTTTTGGGACATCAAAGGTGTCCCATGGACAGAGTATCTGCATCATGTCAAGACATTATTAGTTCTATGCAGATCTCGTTACCAGACTAAAGAAAGGGTTATGCCCAGAAAACGATGAGTAGTTCGCACTCAACATCTTCCGTTGCTTCAAAACAACGTGCCTTCTTCCAAAGAACGACTTGTGCAGCTAGTAGTCAAGGATGTGAATAGTGAGATTCTTCTGACCTACCAGATTCTCTAGATTTGACTCCATCACATTTATCTTTTTCTTCTTTTTTTCCAAAATTTAGAAAACAGCTCAAAGAAAATCATTTTGGCAGAGATGAACACATCATAATAACATGTGATGACTAATTTAGATCCTAAAATAGAGTGTTCTATACTCAAGGTCAAGCAGAGATGGTATAAGTGTGTCACGTGGTGACTATACTGAACAGGAATACACACTATTCAAAAGCTGAGTTCTCTGTGACAACAGAGAATGTTCTCTTTCCAACAGCCAGAGCAAACACGTATAGCCAGCAGCTTGTACTACTGTCTGTAATTTCTAACACAATATAGTAGGTTTTCCTACACACAACATTTAACAGTATCAGAATAATAACAACAATAAGGCGCGACAGATGCCGTCAGGCATGCAGGGAGGCAGGCAAAACGAAGGACGTGAATGGGTGAATGGATAAATGGATAGACAGATAGCTGGGTGGTAACTATGTAGGTAGGTAGGTTAGTGCGGTAGGATGGGCGGACAAGCAAGCAGACACGCTAGTCGGTGGTGTGTCAGTACACTTGCTCCTTCTGCGAGGGTGCTGTCGTCATTTTCATTTAGAAGTAACAAGCTCTTTACCCATACAAAAACGGAATGAAGCTCTAATCTGGTATGCCTCTAGCTTTCAATGTTTGTATTGCTTAGTGTGTTCTCTGATATCTACTTCTTTCCGTTGTCTTTTAGGTGCTAATTAATACCGCTTCATGTATTTCCAGTATTGCTTCAGTTTTCTCAACGGTTCCTCATCGGCAAGTCTACTGTAGAATATGGAGAGTCAAGGGTTATGTGTATTATAAGACAGAAACTACCATTATGGTTTAGGATCAATTAGGGCATTTATTCTAAATCTAATATTCGAAGACGATGGCATGAAGGAATGTCAACAAAATCGTGCCACAACATCAAGAAATCTCTGGCCAGACATGAATGCACAGGCCACTTGGCAAGATACATGATGATGATAATTCCTAGATTCCCAGGCCGCTGTTTGTCTTTAGGCTACCATTTCAAAAATTTCATTTGCTCCCGCAGTGTGGATTTTATAAAATCAATCAGAGACCAAAAACCAAACTATTGTTACAACACTCAGTGCCATGCTGATGTATGCTGAGATAGTATTCTGGTTTCTTTACGAGGGACGAAAAGATAAAGGCCGCCTGTCCGAGCAGTGTTCTGGCCTCTTCTTATGTTGCTGCCTGTTATCAATAAATGGAAGTATAGGCACTAACTTAAATCATGCCCAGCTCTCCTATCTTTTGCTATCTCATGCAGCTCTCTCCGTGTCTTCGCCGCTACACTACTCACGCATCTCTAACTCTCTTCTCTGTGTTGTAGGTTTGCCTCTAACTATCTTCTCTGTGTTGTAGACCTGTCTCTAACTCTCTTCTCTGTGTTGTAGACCTATCTCTAACTCTCTTCTCTGTGTTGTAGACCTGTCTCTAACTCTCTTCTCTGTGTTGTAGACCTATCTCTAACTCTCTTCTCTGTGTTGTAGACCTGTCTCTAACTCTCTTCTCTGTGTTGTAGACCTGTCTCTAACTCTCTTCTCTGTGTTGTAGGTTTGCTTCTAACTCTCTTCTTTGTGTTGTAGGACCTGTCTCTAACTCTCTTCTCTGTGTTGTAGACTGTCTCTAACTCTCTTCTCTGTGTTGTAGGTTGCTTCTAAGCTCTCTTCTTTGTGTTGTAGGTCTGTCTCTAACTCTCTTCTCTGTGTTGTAGACCTGTCTCTAACTCTCTTCTCTGTTTTGTAGGTTTGCTTTCTAACTCTCTTCTCTGTGTTGTAGGTCTGTCTCTAACTCTCTTCTCTGTGTTGTAGGTCTGTCTCTAACTCTCTTCTCTGTGTTGTAGGTCTGTCTCTAACTCTCTTCTCTGTGTTGTAGACCTGTCTCTAACTCTCTTCTCTGTTTTGTAGGTTTGCTTCTAACTCTCTTCTTTGTGTTGTAGACCTGTCTCTAACACTCTTCTCTGTGTTGTAGACCTGTCTCTAACTCTCTTCTCTGTTTTGTAGGTTTGCTTCTAACTCTCTTCTTTGTGTTGTAGGTCTGTCTCTAACTCTCTTCTCTGTGTTGTAGGTCTGTCTCTAACTCTCTTCTCTGTGTTGTAGGTCTGTCTCTAACTCTCCTGTCTGTGTTGTAGGTCTGTATCTAACTCTCTTCTATGTGTTGTAGACCTGCCTCTAACTCTCTTCTCTGTGTGGTAGACCTGTCTCTAACTCTCTTCTCTGTGTTGTAGACCTGTCTCTAACTCTCTTCTCTGTTTTGTAGGTTTGCTTCTAACTCTCTTCTCTGTGTTGTAGACCTGTCTCTAACTCTCTTCTCTGTGTTGTAGACCTGTCTCTAACTCTCTTCTCTGTTTTGTAGGTTTGCTTCTAACTCTCTTCTTTGTGTTGTAGACCTGTCTCTAACACTCTTCTTTGTGTTGTAGACCTGTCTCTAACTCTCTTCTCTGTTTTGTAGGTTTGCTTCTAACTCTCTTCTTTGTGTTGTAGGTCTGTCTCTAACTCTCTTATCTGTGTTGTAGGTCTGTCTCTAACTCTCTTCTCTGTGTTGTAGGTCTGTCTCTAACTCTCTTGTCTGTGTTGTAGGTCTGTCTCTAACTCTCTTCTATGTGTTGTAGACCTGCCTCTAACTCTCTTCTCTGTGTGGTAGACCTGTCTCTAACTCTCTTCTCTGTGTTGTAGACCTGTCTCTAACTCTCTTCTCTGTGTTGTAGACCTGTCTCTAACTCTCTTCTCTGTGTTGTAGACCTGTCTCTAACTCTCTTCTCTGTGTTGTAGACCTGTCTCTAACTCTCTTCTCTGTTTTGTAGGTTTGCTTCTAACTCTCTTCTCTGTGTTGTAGACCTGTCTCTAACTCTTTTCTCTGTGTTGTAGACCTGCCTCTCTCTTCTCTGTGTTGTAGACCTGCCTCTAACTCTCTTCTCTGAGTTGTAGACCTGTCTCTAACTCTCTTCTCTGTGTTGTAGACCTGCCTCTAACTCTCTTCTCTGTGTTGTAGACCTGCCTCTCTCTTCTCTGTGTTGTAGACCTGCCTCTAACTCTCTTCTCTGTGTTGTAGACCTGCCTCTAACTCTCTTCTCTGTGTTGTAGACCTGCCTCTAACTCTCTTCTCTGTGTTGTAGACCTGTCTCTCTCTTCTCTGTGTTGTAGACCTGTCTCTAACTCTCTTCTCTGTGTTGTAGACCTGTCTCTCTCCTCTCTGTGTTGTAGACCTGCCTCTCTCTTCTCTGTGTTGTAGACCTGTCTCTAACTCTCTTCTCTGTGTTGTAGACCTGTCTCTAACTCTCTTCTCTGTGTTGTAGACCTGTCTCTCTCTTCTCTGTGTTATAGGTCTGTATCTAACTCTCTTCTATGTGTTGTTGACCTGTCTCTAACTCTCTTCTCTGTGTTGTAGACCTGCCTCTAACTCTCTTCTCTGTGTTGTAGACCTGTCTCTCTCTTCTCTGTGTTGTAGACCTATCTCTAACTCTCTTCTCTGTGTTGTAGGTCTGTATCTAACTCTCTTCTCTGTGTTGTAGACCTGTCTCTAACTATCTTCTCTGTGTTGTAGACCTGTCTCTAACTCTCTTCTCTGTGTTGTAGACCTGTCTCTAACTCTCTTCTCTGTGTTGTAGACCTGCCTCTAACTCTCGTCTCTGTGTTATAGGTCTGTCTCTAACTCTCTTCTCTGTGTTATAGGTCTGTCTCTAACTCTCTTCTCTGTGTTGTAGACCTGCCTCTAACTCTCTTCTCTGTGTTGTAGACCTGTCTCTAACTCTCTTCTCTGTGTTGTAGACCTGCCTCTAACTCTCTTCTCTGTGTTGTAGACCTGTCTCTAACTCTCTTCTCTGTATTATAGGTCTGTCTCTAACTCTCTTCTCTGTGTTGTAGACCTGCCTCTAACTCTCTTCTCTGTGTTGTAGACCTGCCTCTAACTCTCGTCTCTGTGTTATAGGTCTGTCTCTAACTCTCTTCTCTGTGTTATAGGTCTGTCTCTAACTCTCTTCTCTGTGTTGTAGACCTGCCTCTAACTCTCTTCTCTGTGTTGTAGACCTGTCTCTAACTCTCTTCTCTGTGTTGTAGACCTATCTCTAACTCTCTTCTCTGTGTTGTAGACCTGCCTCTAACTCTCTTCTCTGTGTTGTAGACCTGTCTCTAACTCTCTTCTCTGTGTTGTAGACCTATCTCTAACTCTCTTCTCTGTGTTGTAGACCTGCCTCTAACTCTCTTCTCTTTGTTGTAGACATGTCTCTAACTCTCTTCTCTGTGTTGTAGACCTGTCTCTAACTCTCTTCTCTGTGTTGTAGACCTGTCTCTAACTCTCTTCTCTGTGTTGTAGACCTGCCTCTAACTCTCGTCTCTGTGTTATAGGTCTGTCTCTAACTCTCTTCTCTGTGTTATAGGTCTGTCTCTAACTCTCTTCTCTGTGTTGTAGACCTGCCTCTAACTCTCTTCTCTGTGTTGTAGACCTGCCTCTAACTCTCTTCTCTGTGTTATAGGTCTGTCTCTAACTCTCTTCTCTGTGTTGTAGACCTGTCTCTAACTCTCTTGTCTGTGTTGTAGGTCTGTATCTAACTCTCTTCTATGTGTTGTAGACCTGCCTCTAACTCTCTTCTCTGTGTTGTAGACCTGTCTCTAACTCTCTTCTCTGTGTTGTAGACCTGTCTCTCTCTTCTCTGTGTTGTAGACCTGTCTCTAACTCTCTTCTCTGTGTTGTAGACCTGCCTCTAACTATCAATCTGTGTTATAGGTCTGCCTCTAACTCTCTTCTCTGTGTTATAGGTCTGTCTCTAACTCTCTTCTCTGTGTTGTAGACCTATCTCTAACTCTCTTCTCTGTGTTGTAGACCTGCCTCTAACTCTCGTCTCTGTGTTATAGGTCTGCCTCTAACTCTCTTCTCTGTGTTGTAGGTCTGCCGCTATGCACTGCGGTCTGTGGGTTCCAGAGAAAGGACTTTCTAATGGTACTATTAACCGATGTTCTGAATGTGCGCCCTCTCTAGCGACGGTCTTTTTCTCACCTCTCGATTAGCTGGAATGTGTTTAGCTCTCCCTATACGTTCGGCATTTGTGATTCTGTCGTACTATGTTGGTCCTACTCCTCACAGGCACCAGTAACTGAATGTGTGCAGTTTACCAGTCACTATTTTAGTCGTTTTTCGTGACTCGTGTCCACACATCAGTGCCAATGTGACGTCACGGGCAAAATATTCAAAGTTTGATACTAGATTTAACTGTATGTATAATCTCTTCGATATCTCAGTTCCCCCCCCCCCCCCCCTCCCCAATCTTTGTTGACAGTACTACCGATGTGTGTGTGTCTGATTCCACCTCTTAGAGTGAGGTTTCAACAAGAGAGATCATGGTTATCATTCGCTTCATTTGTTCTCATTATCTTTCTTTCCCCTATCAATGTGTAGATGAAATTGCTGTTACCTTCTATCAAATGTGTTTCGTTTATCTTGCATCCAATTTGGCATGGGGGAGAGGAGGGAAAACTTTTCAGCGAAGTCCATTTCATCAAGCTGCTGTGTCAGTCCCCTGAATTCCACTATTGCTGTTGGTAATTGTTGTCTGCATAATCCAACCTACAGTCATTCACAATAGCGCAGCTAGTGTTCAAGTGGAGATTGTGTACTCTATCTCTGATGGAGAATAATGCCACAATGAGGACTAGAACCCGGGTCTAACTGGTACAGGACACTTTGGGTATATCCTAGTGTTGGTGATGTCAGGCAAGTCTTCGTAAAGTCATTTCTACTTCGTATTGCTCTAATGGCCATTGATAAACTGTCCCTCTACACACGTGTATAACTTGAGCCTAGTTGTGCCACACACAAACACGCAGAAATCATTGAACCTGACACTACTATCAATACATGACAACTGGGGGTGAGAAAACTTCTGCACGAAATCATGGGAACGCCCTCTACTCGGTAATCGGAGATACTTTATAGTACACAATGGCAACTTGTCGTATGCTTTCATTCGTGGCACTTAGCACAGAATATCAACTGTTAGCATTCCTTCATTCATAACACGTAACATAGAATACCAACTGTTAGCATTCCTTCGCTCATAACACATCTATATCTATAAAACAGAGTGTATGTTTGTTTGTGTGTGGGGATTTTTGTATTGGATGCGTTCGATAACGGTACATCCGATTGAAATGAAATTTTCTACACGTCTTCCTTTCATTCATTTGCAACCGACTATAATAATTTCTTAATGTAAAATCTTCGACTTATTTAATAACATTTACTTTTCCATTTTCATTATATAATGTGTATATAGCAGGGGGACTTCACTCTAGAAAAGTTATTTCAAGGGGCATAACTTTTAATAACATTTCTATATACTTTATTGTCATATTGTTGGACTTACTTGCACTATTGTTAAACTTTTTGTCTATAGTTATTTTCAGGCATATGAGTTATAATAAATAATGATATAATCTTTAAGGCATTTTCAAAGTTTTCATAAAAATAATGCATAATGCATAACATTGTAACCCATCTTTTTCTACAGTTTTCATTGAATGGTGTGTGGAAGGACATTCTTTTAAGTTACTGTGCGCCAAGAGCTGGGCGAAACCACGCCGGTCAGACAGATAGACAGACAGACAGTCGGGAACGGGAGAGCTTATATGACTACTTATATGAATTAAATTAGATGCTCCCCACCAGGGACTGGGTGAAGCCGGGCCGGGACAGACAGACAGACAAACAGATAGTCGGGAACGGGAGAGCTTATATGACTACGTATATGAATTAAATGAGATGCTCCCCACCAGGGACTGGGTGAAGCCGGGCCCGGTCAGACAGACAGATAAACAGACAGACAGATAGTCGGGAACGGGAGAGCTTATATGACTACTTATATGAATTAAATGAGATGCTCCCCACCAGAGACTGGGTGAAGCCGGGCGGGTCAGCCAGACAGACAGACAAACAAGCAGACAGACTGATAGATAGATAGATCCCCTTCAGGGCCTGGGCGAAGCCGGGCCGGGTCAGCTAGTAACACATAAAAGGGGATATTAACTTTTAGCATTCGTTCATTCATAACACATAACACAGAATACTATCACTTAGCATTCGTTCATTCATAACACATAACACAGGATACTATCTCTTAGCATTCCTCCATTCATAACACAAAATACCAACTTTTAGCATTCATTCCTTCATAACACATAAAAGAGAATACTAACTTTTAGCATTCCTTTATTCCTAATAAATAATACAGAGTACTACATCTTAGCGTTTGTTCATCCATAATACATAACGCGGGGTAACATTTCTTAGCGTGTGTTCATTCATAATACATAACACAGGGTAACATTTCTTAGCGTGTAACATAACACATGGTAACATTTCTTAGCGTGTGTTCATCCATAATACATAACACAGGGTAACATTTCTTAGCGTGTGTTCATTCATAACACATACTACACGGGGAAACCTTTTAGCGTTTGTTCATTCATAACACATAACACCGGTCTTTGATCGTCTTTCAATCTTCAAGCCAGAACTGTCATCCTCTCACACAGTTTGGGAAGCATTTGGTTATGGGGAGTTAAGCGTGGCACAGCTACTGACTCCACGGCAAGTATCAAAGGGAAATGCGAACGTAATTGTTTTTCTTTAAAGGGAGAATGAAGTCCAATTACATGGCTCATTCATCCATGTCCGTCTCTGTTCCACGCCCCGGGTGCAGAAACTCTAGTTTGGAGTGATGTTTGTATGTGTTATACCTGACGACGGTGACAAAACAGTTATCAAAATGTCTGATGTAGAAACTAGTGTCTAACTACTACCTTGTGACTGGCAGTGGTCAGATACTCTTTACACCAGTGGTTCTCAACCGGTGCGGAATTTCCCCCCCCCTTCCAGGGGGGAATTTTAGGGTTTCGGGGGGGGGGGGGATTAAGACCATAGATTCCATCCATCCATCATATGCAATGCCGATAAGCTGTGGGCGGTCACGTTCTGCCATCTCACTCGATCACCAGAGTCGTGAATCAGCTCCGTGTTCCTGTCTCGACCATACCACGTGGAGAAGCCATCCAGGTATTTACAAGAATGTTCGACCTAACAAGAATGCAACAGAACTGCTGCTCCAACACGACTGTGTGCGTCACTGTGTGCAACAACCGCATCTACTAAATGTTGCAGGTCCTGTTCATTGTCGGCAATCAAGACTGTATCATCTGCATATCTAATGTTATTGATGTATCGTTCTCCAATGTTGATTCCATCCATATCTTCTATATTTCCGAAAATATTTTCACTGTACAGGGGAAAAAAAGATCTGGAGACATTACACATCCCTGTCTCACACCTCTTTTAATAGGCTGATATTGACCTACATCGTTATCAATTTGATGGCAGCTTGTTGTTTCCAATATATGTTTTTTTTTTTTTACAAATCTAAGGTCTTTTCCATCAATTTGTAGATCTTTAAAGCATCTTAATCATGTCGACATGTCTCACTTTATCGAAAGCCTTTGTGTAGTCAATAAATCAAAGATATACATCTTTGTTTACTTCTATAGAATGTTCAATTACTGTTCTCAATATATACACAGCATTTACTGTACCCTTGCCTTCTACAAACCCACATTGTTCTTCCCCTATTTCGGGTTGTATTTTCTTCCTAACTCTTTGCATGACAATTCTCAGCAGAATCTTCGTGATGTGGCAGACTCAAAATTTGACGTTTTAACTGTTTGTTTGTTGTAATATGATTAACTGATCGCCTGCCAGATGCCACTTGATAGCCCAAGTAACCCAAATTTCCCACCCAGATGCCACTTTAATGCCCCTCTTATGTATAGTGGTTTAATGTATCTGTGTTTCCTATCCAGTCCACCTTTTTAGTGTCTCACTTATTTAAACTCCAAAAGCGAAAGATTTTATTTCCTTTCGTGTGCTTCCGTGTGCACAGATCAGGCATGGTTTCGTGTAAACTTTTAGGAGAATGTTTGTTGATATTTCGAAATTCAAAGTGACCATATCTTCTGGTTCTTGACCTCATATATTTTAATAAAATCACAGTTTTAAACAGTTTTTATATTATAGTTATTGTGATGTAAACGACTTTGTGATAGATTCTAAACGAACCTGTGCAGTATTCAGATAATTATGTAGAAGGCGGTCATAATATTGAAAAAAAATCTAACAGTGAATTTTACTAAGAATATGATGGCTTTTCCATTTTGTGTGAAAATGATGTACTTCATAATGTTATGATTTCATTGCGTTTTATTCATGTTATGGAGCAGTTCGTGTGATATTCTTGAAGACAACTGGTGTGTGTAATATAATTCACTAAATTTAACTGGATTAGCGGCTTCGGATATAAAATAAGACTTGGTAAGTGAATTTTTTCATAATTTTTAACACTTTAATTTCAATTGTTATTACTAAACTCTCATTATTGTCATAATATTTGTAACCTATCAATTAATTATTAACACTGTCAGGTTCCCTGTGCAATTCTCTTTAATTTGATATGTAATACAATGCATCTGCTACAGTTTTAACCATTTTAAAAGCAAAATTGTGGCATACCCCTAGTTTAAATTTTCTGCCTTGAATCTCTGTTTGGGTATGACCACTTTTTTGTTTGGCACTGAATCAGTTAATTTGGTGTGTTAATAAAATATTGTGAATATAAAAAATGCACCTTTTGAGGCTGACAATTTTGGAAAGAGGTTATTCTTCTTCCTTCGTTCTCTGGAGAAAAAAAAAAAAAAGGGGGGGGGGGGTGACATTCTGACATATGGTGAAAGCCAAAAAAAGGTTGAGAACCACTGCTATACACAGAGCAGTATTCAACACACATTTTACTACATTTATGAGTATGGAGCAGATGCATACTATGCATATAAGGTCGGTTAGAAGGTAATACACCATATATATTTATTTTTCTCAGTTAATAATATAGACAGAAACATTAAATGTTGCACGCTTAAGATTTGGAATATCTCTATTGTTTGTATGAAATTGCACATTTGGATAATTATAATATTTACAGTAATACGTTATACTGGCGTGTGTGAACAACTTGTGCTACAAACAGCGAATTGTAATAGAAATTATGTTTGCGGAAAAAGGAAACTGGTGAACATTCACAAACGTACGTGTGCGTGCGTGCGTGCGTGCGTGCGTGCGTGCGTGCGTGCGTGTGTGTGTGTGTGTGTATGCTGTGCGTGGAAGTTGTGTAGTCAATAGGAGCAACGTCAATCGCTGGGCTCGGAGAGTTAATGCTTCACATAGTGAAGAGACGGAGCTGCATGATCTTCCGTGTTCTGGACGTTTTGTCAAGGCTACCAACCCAGGACATGAACCGTGCTGATGCCATTATTCATGATGATTACAAGTCAACAATTGGCCTTACATTATTTGTCAGTCAGCAAAGGAGGTGCGATTACAATGTTGAAAACTCTTGCATACTGAAAGGTTTGCGCAAGATAATGTCAAGGAAGTCCCATGAAAGAGCAATGCAAAGGAAAACAAGGTGTTACTGAAATGTTGGAGCGCTTCGATGATGAGTGGGAGAAAAAGATTTGTCAAAGATTGTTACGGGTGACGAAACAAGAGCGCATCATTTTGAGTCTGAGAAGGATTTAATGGAGTGGCATCATCCACAATCAACACAACGAACGACATTCAAGTCCAGCAGGACAGGTTACCATCGCTGTCTTTGGGACATTGGCGGTGTGATTTTTGTGGAAGTGATGCCATGAGGTGAGAGAATCAATTCTTAAACTTACGTCAAAGCACTAACATAACTCAGTCAAGGTTTCTAACAACAATGTTCGACCTAACAAGAATCCAACAGAACTGCTGCTCCAACACGACAAATCGCGCCCTCAACACAAGTCAGAACACACGATAGGAGCTGCCAAATTGGCCTGGACTGTACTCCTTCGTCCAGCCTACAGGCCCGATCTAGCTCCCTCTGATTCTGATCTCTCTGGTCCGCTTCAAACTGCACTCCGTGGAGCAAGGTGTGATGTTACGTAAGCAGGGCAAACTCCGGCAGTCAAGGCATGCATGTACATGTTTCATGCTAGTGTAAGACCGTACAAGTTGATGGGGGAATAGTCTGTTTAGGGCAAATGTTCATGAATGTTTGTATATTTCCTTCATTCTCAACAAAGTTTCCGTATTAAACAAAAAACATTGTGATGTATTACTTTCCGGCACCAAACCACCCTCTTCCCCCCCCCTCTCTCTCTCTCTCTCTCTCTCTCTCTCTCTCTCTCTCTCTCTCTCTCTCTCTCTCTCTCTCTCTCTCTCTCCTCTATTCACGTATATATAAAAGGATGGAACATACACATTATGTTCATAAAAGAGTATAGGGCAGACTACATGTTTTACATATACGAGTATAGAACATAGACATCATGTACATATATAGAACAGACACATGGTATAATTAAATGAATACACAGCAGACATATTGTATACATATATGAATATAAAGCAGAGACACATTCTACACATTCATTAGTATAGAACATACATATTATTATTTTTGTTTGTTTGTTTTGTATATCCCATTTACAGGACATCGCTGTCACCATCAGCATTTTACTGCTGTTGTTGACGTCTTGGCAAGTTTACGTTAAGTAGCTTGCTATTGATTTCTGAACGACTGGCTCCTATACCAACACGTTAAGACCCAACGTGACGCGGTCTGCTGCCAAATCGGTCGCAGCTGTGTTCGAACGCAGGTAAGCGGGCTCATGAATGGTGCCCACAATCTCTTAGCCACGGAGACCGGCATATAGACAGACAGACAGACAGACAGACAGACAGACAGACAGACAGACAGACAGACAGACAGACAGATAGTTTGTGGTGGCAGAGTACTCACTGCTCGCATTTATTGTTTGTGTTCCCTCTGAAATGTGACATCTGTCTGTCATGCCACTGACATGATGGTGTGTAGGCTTCTGTGTCATTTTGTGCAAGATTTGGGGAATAAACAATGTGTGAACAGCAGTGCGTCTCAGACAAACACCCGCATGGACAATAACTGGAGTTGGCACAAACATCTCACCATGTTATTACATTTACTATATTTATATCGGTTGCCTGTGATGATCATCACATTTCTGGAAGAATGTGAGTTTGAACACTTAGCCCGATGCATTGGTGTTCAGGTCGGCTAAGCCCTGGCATGAGATTATCGGGGTGAGGTTATTGTAGAGACTTATATCCCCAACCCGTACCGAAGTACCATCTCTGCAGGGACTGTGTTAATGATTTCTCCTTGCCTTCTCCAAACTAAGAAACCAGCGGACTATGCATGACAGAGAGGCATATTGGGATGTAACTATGTCGTGATTCAGCGCAGAACATGGGAAGTGGCTGGATTTAACCTTGGTTGGTGGCACTTATTCCACTGGCTTCAGATTTGTCATTGCTATCTGATTCCAACTAAGCGCCGATATAAATATTTATTATATTTATTATAAGTAACAATAGTTTCCTGTTCACTCAATACAAACAATGACCGGGGTTAGCATTGTACTGGACATTTGCCTATCGGACAGGCATTGGTACGGACTCGAATGTTTAAAACTGACCAGGTCTCCCATCCCAGGTCGATCCAGTCCTAAAACTGGTACCAAGAAATGTCTTGAGAAGTCAAGGCGACTGGCGTGATACTGACCACATCACCGAGCGCCGACTGGTCTATACAAACTACGGGTCCAGCAACTTATGCCCAAAGCGTCTTAAGACATGTAACAGCGTCCTTTGCTTTGCTATTATATATATATATATATATATATATATATATATATATATATATATATATATATATATATATATATATATATATATATATATATATATATTCTTCAGCATTCCAAGCCACTGAGGTTCTTTGCTGCAGATACAATCCGTCTCCATTCGTCTCTCTAGTAGACCTCTTGCCAGTCGCTGATTCTAAGTGCTTGTAGGTCTGTATGAATATTATCTCTCCACCGTCTTCTTGGTTGACCTCGGGGTCTGCGGTCATTTATTTCCTGAGTGTAAGCGAGTTATCTTCCATTCTTTCTATATGCCTCAGCCATTGCAGTCTATTAGCCTTCATGATAGCCAGTGATTAGCGGGGATTTAAACAGATCATAAATGTCTTTGTTGCTTCTTCTTTTCCACTCTCCACTTTGTGTGTCTCTAATGGGCCGAAAGATGCGTCTTAAGACTTTGTTCTCAAAAGTTTGTAACAAAGCTTCGTCTCCTTTAGTTATCTCCAGGTTTCAGAGCTATACAGCACAACTGGTCTAATCAGTGTTTTGTATATTGTGATCTTGGTGTTGCAGATGTTGTAGTGTTTAGTATATCTTATTTCCAGAGTTGATTCTAGCTTGTATTTCTTCCCTTGTTATGTATGGAGCAGTTGAAGATTGTACCAAGGTGTTTTTGTATGTTTCCGTTCTTTTAATGATCATATTATCTATTTGTATGTGGCCAGAGTTTTTAGCCATTCCTTCTCTTGAAATTACCATATATTCTGCCATTTGTTGAGCTTTTCCTTTAAGTGAGTCAATATTTCCAATGTCT
Source organism: Cepaea nemoralis (assembly GCA_014155875.1). NCBI lineage: Eukaryota > Metazoa > Mollusca > Gastropoda > Stylommatophora > Helicidae > Cepaea > Cepaea nemoralis. The sequence continues at coordinate 174,108 of JACEFZ010028360.1, read as the reverse complement.
TGTGTTCATTTCCCCCTATAATTTCTATTCATTGGCACCTTTCCGTCTTGACAGACGATAGTTTAGTACATTGTGCTTCAAAAAGGCTTAATAACTACGACCCATGGCGGTGACGAGTGTGGCTGGTAAGGCCAATTCTTGCTGCAAATGTTTGCCCACAGTAGATGCATGTGAAAGCATGGTCATTTCCACCATTGTGCACCATCTTACGTCTCTCACGCTTTGTGTGCTTTATCTGCAATCATTTTCTCTTTTGTCTTTATTCCATTTCTGATGTTTACCTCCATGCAACACGTTCAGCGGCGACTTGCTCCCAATGTGCATTATCTATGCCTGTATCAATCATGTCCCGCTTACACATATCTTTGTATCGTAGTAGAGGCCGACCCTGAGATCTCCTACCCGTCTGTAATTCACCAAATAAGATGTCCTTTGGTATTCTACCATCATCCATCCTCCTAACATGTCCTATCCATCTAAGTCTACGAAGACTGAGCATGGAATACACCGTCACACAACATAATTTCTATATCATCTGCATAACCAAGCAGTTTGGATGTTCCTAATATATATATATATATATATATATATATATATATATATATATATATATATATATATATATATATATATATATATATATGCGAAAACGTTGGACAGAGGGAATATCGATATATGAAGCCCATAATCCGACTCTCTAACGATGTTTATACTTCACCTCGACACCGCAAGGTACAAGAGGAACATGATGAGATGAGATGAGATGAGATGAGTTGAGTTAGAGCATTGCTTTGCTTCTGCAGCTTGTCTTGTTCCAGATGTATTAGTATTACCATTCCTCTGGAGTGAACTAGGCAAGCTGAGAGAGGGATCATGCTGTATGGACAACACGTGGTCTCAATATTTTAGCCCAGGCTTTGTGCTATGAAGGGGTATAACTCAATCTCTGGTCTTAACTGGTCTCGGAATAAAGCGAGAGGTAGCAGTTATGGGTTATAAGTCCTAGTCAACTGGCGTAGACATGGGGCGCCACGGGTTGCCTCTGACAGTGGGAGACACCTACATGTGTCACTGATCAGCTACCCCCCGGCCAATCAGCTGCTGATCCGCCACAGCCTGCCTGCTTCAATGGGTGCTTGGGGCTAGGACAAAATCTGAATCGCAGGCTGTTAAACCAATGCACCAGGCATTAATAGAAATAAAAATAAAAACCTCAACCTACGGCTTGCAACCTGGAACATAAGAACCATGTGATCAGGATTTTCCACCGACCTGACGAATATTGATGATGTGAGAAAAACGGTTGTGACTGATGCCGAACTCAATCATCTTAACATTGATATTGTTGGCCTGCAGGAGACTCGCCTCGCTGAGGAAGGGTCACTCGGGGAAAACATTACACTTTTTTTGGGAAGGGTGGTGGGCAGGCAGAAAAAAGGCAACATGGTGTGGGCTTTGCAGTGAACAATTCTCTACTGGGAATGACTGAAATTGCAGCTGGAGGTAATGAAAGATTATTATCCCTGCGCTTGGCAACCTCTTGTGGTTTTGCCACCATTATCACTGCATATGCACCGACACTTGCTTCCTCTGATGATCTGAAGTATTCCTTCTATGAGGGGCTAGACTCTGTGATCAAGGCAGTTCCAAAATCCGACTACATTTATATGCTCGGTGATTTCAATGCTCGTGTGGGCAAGGACTCGAGTTCATGGCCAGTGTTCCTTGGAAAATACAAAATCGGTCGCATGAATGAAAAATGGGCAAAGCAGTATTGCACCAGAAATGACCTTTGTATTACAAACTCCTCTAAAACAAGAAAGCTGCATAAGGTCACACGGAAACATCCAAGATCCGGCCATTGGCATCAGCTGGACTTCATCATCAAACGGAGACATCTGAACCAAACATCATTAACTCGAAGTTACCACAGTGCTGACTGTGATACGGATCATTCTTTGGTTGTTGCACAGACCAAAGAGAATCTACACAGCTAAACACAAATCTAGCCCCAGGATTAATGTTAGTAATACCCTCGATCCTGATAAGTGCTTTGAGTTCCAACAGCAACTTGAAGACGCTTTCATTGATAAATCAGAAATTTGTACAGCAAGTGAAAAGTGGGGTACACTTAAGGATACTCTTTATAAAACAGCGGTAGACGTTTGGGGCACTGTGGATCATAACAGGCAGGACTGGTCTGTGGCAAATAGCCAGACACCGCAGCCCTTGATTGATAAAAAGAAGAAAGCTCTCTTAAGAAACAAGAAAAAATAACGCGTAAACCTCTCAGTGAGCTGAAGCAAGCTAGGAAGGATGTGCAAAAGGCTGTCAGGCAGTGTGCAAATGACTATTGGATCAAGTTATCCGAGTCCATTCAAAATGCGAGTGATAAGGGGAACAGCAGAAGCATGTCTGAAGGAATAAAGAAAGCCTGTGGTCCAATGATCAAAAGAAGTGCACCACTAAAATCCTTGACTGAAGAAATCATCACTGATAAGAAACAGCAGATGGATAGATGGGTAGAGCACTATATGGAGCTTTACTCAAGTGAGACCAAATTAGCGGATGATGCCCTCAACGCCATAGAGGCCCTGCCAACTCTTGACCACCTGGACACGCTTCCCACCATAACAGAAGTTAAGTGTGCTATAAATGAACTTGCATCTGGCAAGGCTCCAGGTAAGGATGGGATTCCAATAGAGGTTATCAGGAGTGGGCAAGACACACTCACTCTACAGATCCACCAGCTAATAGAGCTATGCTGGCGAGAAGGACAAGTCCCACAGGATTTCAAAGACTCAAGCATCATAACATTGTACAAGAACAAGGGCGATCGGAGCGACTGTAACAACTATAGGGGTATCTCACTTCTGTGTATTGTTGGGAAAGTATTTGCCAGAATTGTTCTGCGCAGACTTCAAGTCCTGGGAGATCAAGTCTACCCGAATCACAGTGTGGCTTTCGACAGAACCGGTCTACCATTGATATGATATTCTCATTGCGTCAAATGCAAGAAAAATGCCGTGAACAGAATCAACCACTGTTTATTGCCTTCATCGACCTCACAAAGACATTTGATTTGGTCAGTCGTGAGGGTCTGTTCAAAGCACTAAAGAAGATTGGCTGCCCACCAACTCTTCTGTCCATTGTGGAATCGTTCCACACAGGCATGAAGGGTATAATCAAGTTTGATGGTGCAACTTCAGAAGAGTTTGAAATCAAGAGTGGAGTTAAGCAAGGTTGTGTACTAGCTCCCACCCTCTTTGGAATATACTTTTCACTTCTACTGAAATATGCCTTTCGTGATCAGGATGGTGGTATATACATTCACTCACGCTCAGATGGCGGCCTCTACAATGCTCAGAGATTGAAGGCCAAGACCAAAATTAGGAGGGTACTGATCAGAGAGTTGCTTTTTGCAGATGATGCTGCAATTACGACCTACTCTGAGGAAGAATTACAACGTCTACTATCTGCATTCTCCAATGCTTGTTCTGAATTTGGTTTAACAATTAGCAAAAAGAAGACACAGATTATGTCACAAGGTGCACATGGGGTACCATCAATCTTTATTGACGCCGAACTAGAGATAGTAGACCATTTTACATATCTAGGATCAGAGGTAAATAGCACATTATCCCTAGATCAGGAAATCAACATCAGGATTGGTAAGGCAGCAACAACAATGAACAGGTTAAGAAAAATAGTTTGGGAGAACAGGAAGCTTACTGCCAAAACAAAAGTCCTTAGTACTCTTCGTTATGCCAGTGAAGCCTGGACAACTTACTCACACCAAGAGAAACATTTAAACAGCTTTCATATGCGGTGTCTGCGAAGAATTCTTGGTATTAAGTGGCAAGACAAGATAAAAAATACTGAAGTATTGAAAAGATCAGATTGTGTGACGGTATATTCCATGCTCAGTCTTCGTAGACTTAGATGGATAGGACACATTACGAGGATGGATGATGGTAGAATACCAAAGGACATCGTTTTGGTGACTTACAGATGGGTAAGAAATCTCAGGGTCGGATTCTACTACGATACAAAGATGTGTAACCGGGACATGATACAGGCATTGATAATGCACATTGGGAGCAAGTCGCCACTGAACGTGATGCATGGAGGGCAAACATCAGAAATGGAATAAAGACAAAGGAGAAAATTATTGCAGATAAGTCACACCACTGAGCGTGTGAGACTTCAGATGGTGCATGATGGTGAAAATGACCATGTGTTCACATGCAGCCGCTGTGGACGAACATTTACAGCGCGAATTTTCTGTTCAGTCACATTCGCCACCACCATGGGTTATAGTTATTAAGCCTTCTTGAAGCACAATGTAGCAAACTATCGTCTATCAAGACGGCAAGGTGCCAATGTAAATATATATACTTCAGCTCCCACTAATTCCATAGAACTTAAAAGCATAAGCCTAAGCAGACAGCGCAAACTAAATATATGTTCAGAAAATAAGATCTTAACCCGTCACCATATTCTCCCGCATTCACGATCTCTACCAGTCAGAAAAGTGTGAATGCGCCACCTTTTCGAAAATAAAAACGCTATGAAAATGTGTGGTAACCATGCTGCGACCCATTTAGCTGTGAGTCTACATTTGCTTGTTGAAGAGCGCCTTGCAGGCCTTGCAGGCTAGCGATGTAATCGCATTCTGCATAAACGTACTGTAGTTAACTGGACTTGGGTATAATAAGTTGCCAGTGGATAACTGGTTACAGTGATCACAAGAAAGCTGTTGACCGTGCAGTGGCGGGATCATTTGTCTGTAATCCAGTTAGCAAGTATATCACACTGCAGATATGACGCATAACTGTGCGCTCAAGTGGAAGCACATATGACAGGTTTTTGCAGACGTCACCTTCTTTCTCACACACAAAAATCAACAACAAACTGTCTGCTTAATGCCTGGCGGGCATTTGAAGCCGGCAACATGAAAGGAACATCATTAGAACATGGCTCCTGAGCTAGTGAGACTAGATTTCTTTATCCATTTCTTATCCACGCAGAATTTACTTGAGCGCTCTTTATTCCAAGCAGTTGTTACTGAAATGTATTTGGATATAAAGAGTTAAAATAACGCTAATGTAGAACTGAAGGAGTTAATAGTAACAACTGAGTTGAGTGAGTGCCAGGGTAACAACAGACTGACAGATGTGGTTAGGAAAAGAATATCCCACACGGAGTAATCAATAAGTATATGGTGAGTTGCCCGCTATAGAATAATCCAAAGCTTTTAAAATCTTCCTATAAACAAAAGCTTTGTTCAGACAAGCATACACCATACACCGGTTTATGAAAACTCCCCAAGAAGACAGAATACAGTCACGTACTAAATGGCAGAAACTAACAAATCATCGAGCGCCGTCGATAACTGTATTTATCCAGTCGTGATTCATTCATGAAGTCAATCAGTCCGGAGACTTGTGTAGACGCCTGATCATGCCTCTTCACTGCCCCCTATTCTGACTAACTCTCTCCAGTACAGCATATGTCTATGCCCCAAAGTCGTTGTAGGCTGATGTGATGTAGTTTTTTTTTTTTCTAGGACGGTCTCTTTTCTCTTGCCCTGGTATTACCCTCCAGTAACAGACGATGTATCTCACTGTAACCCCGTCAAGATAACCTTTTGTGTATGCTGCTCTATAGTTGTACACTTTCTCTAAAGTATGTAAGAATGTGTATATGAGATATCTTTTATGACAGCTTATTGTTTGCATCTTGCAATTAGAGTTGCAAAAATTATTCATTAAAGAAATCTGCGAATGAAACAGAAAACACTTCACTTCCATTTGATAACATGTGTAGGCATTCTGGCAATAGCAATTGCCAGTTTCTGCATGTTACTGCAAACATTCAGGCGGGCTGAATACACTGACAGTTGGGACTGACAGAATCGACTGACAATGAAAACTTGACACAGCTACTGGTGCATGTTAGGCAGTAGTTACGAATGCAGTCTCCACGAAGACTTACTATTCTGTCGGCCATAAAATGGGCGTACAAACGGGCGAAGAACAATATATTATACAGGTGAATCAATTTTTTCAAGAATGGATTACATACACAGTACAGCAGGAATGCCAGGAAGAAAGTTCGAATTCAAAAGTTCCTATCACTTTGCAAGAAAACATCTACAAAACTATGCAGAAATAGTGGAAACTGACATACTGAAGGTACAGTTCTCACAACAGAACCATAGACGAGCTTCCTCGGTGTATCAAGTACAGTCATGAACGCCCCGGAAATAACCTCCACAATTATCAAACGAGGTAAAATACAGAGCTATTTCTCTTCACATCCTCATGGAAAAGAATCATTCTATAATCTGGACACGGGTGTATAAAGGTTCTGCAAAAAATGCCGATAAAGAGGGAGACAGCTAAACCTATTTAATAACATCCTACCAGGAATTCAGTGATACACTCCAGAGGTAGGAGAAACCTTTAGTGGCTTCAGCATGGAGGCTATAGTCCTTTAACATTTATGAAGACACTAAACAGTCGATCAGAACTGACCCTAAACAATTGCTGTCCTCACAGACTCAAAGTCAGTCCTTCAAGTCACCCCATGCTTCAAACATTATCCATGAAATAAAAGACAACATTAGAATGCTGTCTACACGAACAGAACTAGTTCTGCAGTGGATACCAGTCAACTGTAGTGTCCCTGAAAATGACAAGGCAGACGAGCTGGCAAAGGTTGAAGGAAACCTCGAGACGCCCCATCCATCACAGAATTTTCGGGAGGTAAAATACCACTAAAGTAATCTATGAAGACTAACTGGAGGAAAGAAAAGAAAAGCACGATAGCATTAAATGAGCTTGGCCGAAATGCGCAGACTAGAATCTTCAGATTCGGAATATAATAATGTAGATCAGAACACATTCGCACCGAATGAGCCTGACTGCCTCTGCCACTTGCAGCTGTGAAGTACTAAAGCAAACCCCTACGAGACTGCCCTGACTTAGCCAGAGAGAGAAAGGAAATCCGGCCCATAAGAGTAACCTTTCGAGACAAACTCTGAGTGAACAGTGAAGATCTCTAGCGAACCGAATGCCGAAATAGACGCGTAGCATGCATTGATCGCTTAAGAAAAATTAATTGGACGATTCATCAATAGACATTAGTGACTAAGACATTGTCTACTAAACTGTGTGATTAAACTTATGGATTCCATTTAAAAGTTAAACATAATAAATAAATAAACTGTCCCGAAAAAGTTTCAGCTAGAGGTCTGCGATGTGATGGCGCCACCACATTTTGTAGGTCTGAGAGCAAGGAGGAATAGGCCGTCAATCTGTCCCTCACTTTGACAAGCGAAGAGTCCAGGCGTCGAACGCGCGTCCGACCGTGCTCATGACATTACTAGCGCACTTTGCCATCAACTGAACTGTAGTGCCCCCTGACTTAACACTTAGCTGCTGGACACAAGACTCCAATTGTGGCCAACTGTTGCCGCATACACAAGTGCCATGGCTGTCAAGTCATGAGCTGTGAGATGGCCACTGGCGTTTAACAATAAGTTAATTATGTTGACGTTTTAAAATAATTCAACTGTGCCATCTGTATTTTTATTTTACACACTGAAAATATATCTGCAAATTATGCAATGTGCCAGATGCGTTTGAGAAGATGCACAACCATAACGTGTCGCTGCAAGGTGAGAGAATAAATACTTTACATAGAAATCTGAACAACAAAGACCAGGCATGTGTGGGGGAAATGACGAATGTGCTCATATAACGTGGATGATGACTCACACGAACTATTTACATATACAGAGGACTTCATTGTTGAAAATTACCTGCATTTTGATTACAATTAGCGGATCATAACTAATCATTTTGAATATTTGGAAAACTATTTCCTTGAATATGTCCTACAGAAATTAGGTAATAATCGGATTGGATACAAACTATATTTATCACGGACATTGGTTACCGTCTATCTTATATACATTGCATCGCCAGTACCGACTGCAATTAAATCAAGTTAGCTTTCATATACAAACACAGAATATAACAGGGACCAGCACTGACAACCAGCACTTAGACAATCAGTACTGACAAACAGTCATCCATCAAACTGAATCATTGTATCGACATTTCCAATCACATTTATGTCAATATAAACTATGTTACTTTTTACATTAAAATTTGTAGTTCAAATTGTTCTTGGCATTATTATAATATGTTTTTTTTTGTTACTTACTGTTAGGCTACAACTAAAGGCTAACTATTTTTTATTTTTTATTTTTTAATAAGTTGCTGTGCTTGCAGAGTTCCGGACTCGCGAACAATTTCCTCTCCACAAAAGTGGGTCACCAATTAAATGTCTGAGGAAACCCGTGTTATAGTGTGTTTTTTATTTTTTTTGCCTCAATATAAAATTCAATATCTCAGTAACCAACTGAGGGAAAATGATGAGATTTAGTATATAACCTTATCATTATGTCCACCCAACAAAAAATTTTTTGTTCTGGAGATTGTACAGCAGATTTCAATTTTTGCTTATATGCGGTATATATTTTACGGCCCCGCCATTAATGCCTTAATTTTAAGAGTATTACAGCTCCAGCAAGACATATTCGCGCTATTTTTAAAATTGTCTGGCGGTCTTTCGTTTTTGCACAGACTGCGTGTTATAGTTCAGAGGTGTCGTCAAACTGTGGGTTCTTTCGTGAAACGTGATTATATAAATAAACTAGGCAGGCTCGGTCCGGCTCCAGGCGGGGATCGATCGATCGATTGATCTATCTATCTGTCTGTCTGTCTATCTATCTAATCTATCTTCTGCATTCATTTCCTCTTCTTCTTCTGCGTTCATATCTAATCTATCTATCTAATCTACCTACCTACCTACCTACCTACCTGCCTGCCTGCCTGCCTGCCTGCCTGCCGGCCAGCTGACCGACCAACCAACCGACCAATATCTATCTATCTATCTATCTATCTATCTATCTATCTATCTATCTATCTATCTATCGATCTACCTATCTATCTATCTATCTATCTATCTATCTATCTAATCTGTCTGTCTGTCTGTCTGTCTGCCTGCCTGCCTGCCTGCCGGCCGACTCAAACCGACCGACCGACCGACAGACCCACCGACCGACCGACCGACCTACCGATATCTATCTATCTATCTATCTATCTATCTAACTATCTATCTATCTAATCTAATCTATCTATCTACCTACCTATCTACCTGCCTGCCTGCTGACCGACCGACCGACCTACCGATATCTATCTATCTATCTAATCTATCTATCTAATCTATCTACCTACCTACCTACCTACCTACCTGCTTGCCTGCATGCCTGCCGGCCGGCCGACCGACCGACCGATATCTATCTATCGATCTACCTATCGATCTACCTATCGATCTATCTATCTATCTATCTGTCTATCTATCTATCTATCTATCTATCTAATCTGTCTGTCTGTCTGCCTGCCTGCCTGCCTGCCTGCCGGCCAACCCAAACCGACCGACCGACAGACCCACCGACCGACCGACCGACCGACCGACCTACCGATATCTATCTATCTATCTATCTATCTATCTATCTATCTATATATCTAATCTATCTGTCTGTCTGTCTGCCGGCCGGCCCACCCACCCACCGACTGACCCAGTCAGCCAGCCAGCCAGCCAGCCATCCACCCACCCACCTACCTTTCTGCCTACCTTCCTACCTACCTACCTACCTACCTACCTTTCTGTCTGTCTGTCTGTCTGTCTGTCTGTCTGTCTGCGCTATTAAATATTGATAAAAGTTACTGGAAAAAACGTCAGGACCATGTGTTGAAAGAGGAAGAGGACTATGGAGAAAGGATGGATTCTTTCATTGCACCCACTCCCATACGAATCCGGATACGCCTTTGTGTGTCATCAGAATTTGCAGGTCCCCATTACCGTAAAAATAACTTTGTTAGCGAGAAATCACTAGTTGTTGAGCAAAACATCAAAGGAATGTCGCCGCTTTCAATGATTTAAGTTGTTTTTGGACCAATCAAAGACATATTCCTTGGGTGGGGGTAAATATAAGACGGCTGGAAAAATTTCATAACGATGCAACAGACAGTTTTCAAAATAATTGATCGTGAATGAAGGCAAACAAATGTGGACATACTATAACAGAAAGAGCATCTGAAAGGATATAACAATTTCTAGTAATCTAGCGTCTAAGAAACACAGACAGACAGACAGACAGACAGACAGACAGACAGGCAGGCAGACAGGCAGGCAGGCAGGCAGACAGACAGACAGACAGACACAGACAGACAGACAGACAGACAGACAGACAGACAGACAGACAGACAGACAGACAGACAGACGTCTAAGAGAATGTCCACTGAAACCTTTTCTAGTAAAGTAGCGTCTAGACCAGAGATAGACATCTGAGAGGATGTCAGCTAAAACATCTTGCAGAGTAGCGTCTAAAACGGACCGACGGACGGACAGACAGACAGACAGACAGACAGGCAGCAGATATGAGAGAATGTCAGCTGAAATATCTTCTAGTAGACTAGCATCTAAGACGAATGAACTAACTTTATTTTCAAATGGTCACAAATTGGGAACGCAGGCCCGTCTTACATTAACCCTCCCAATCACTCATCTTTCGTTCATCAATAGTGCATGTTACATTCACATAGGAAAAGAAAAACATTGTGAAATGAATGTTGTAAACATAAACAATACATATTACCGTGTTATGAGATAGGCTGACACACGTACACACGCATATTCATAAATACACACATAATACCTGCATACATACTTACATCATTTGCACAAACTCACAGTAGCGTCTAGAGCAGACAGACATCTGAGAGGATGCCAGCTGAAACATCTTCTAGTATAGTAGCGTCTAGGGCAGACAATCGTGTGAGAGGATGTCAGCTGAAAAGTCTACTAGATGAGTTGTGTCTAGACCAGACAGACATCTGAGAGGATGTCAACGGAAACATCTTCTAGTAGAGTAGCGTCTAGGGCAGACAGTCATCTGAGAGGATGCCAGCTAAAACATCTTCTAGTAGAGTAGCGTCTAGGGCAGACAGTCATCTGAGAGGATGCCAGCTAAAACATCTTCTAGTAGAGTAGCGTCTAGGGCAGACAGTCATCTGAGAGGATGCCAGCTAAAACATCTTCTAGTAGAGTACAGTCTATGGCAGACAGTCATCTGAGAGGATGCCAGCTAAAACATCTTCTAGTAGAGTACAGTCTATGGCAGACATCTGAGAGGATGCCAGCTGAAACATCTTCTAGTAGAGTACAGTCTATGGCAGACATCTGAGAGGATGCCAGCTGAACCATCTTCTAGTAGAGTACAGTCTATGGCAGACATCTGAGAGGATGCCAGCTGAAACATCTTCTAGTAGACTACAGTCTATGGCAGACATCTGAGAGGATGCCAGCTGAACCATCTTCTAGTAGAGTACAGTCTATGGCAGACATCTGAGAGGATGCCAGCTGAAACATCTTCTAGTAGAGTACAGTCTATGGCAGACATCTGAGAGGATGCCAGCTGAACCATCTTCTAGTAGAGTACAGTCTATGGCAGACATCTGAGAGGATGCCAGCTGAACCATCTTCTAGTAGAGTACAGTCTATGGCAGACATCTGAGAGGATGCCAGCTGAACCATCTTCTAGTAGAGTACAGTCTATGGCAGACATCTGAGAGGATGCCAGCTAAAACATCCTCTAGTAGAGTACAGTCTATGGCAGACATCTGAGAGGATGCCAGCTGAAACATCTTCTAATAAAGTGGTGTCCAGGGCGGACAGACATCTGAGAGGATGCCAGCTGAAACATCTTCTAATAAAGTGGTGTCCAGGGCGGACAGACATCTGAGAGGATGCCAGCTGAACCATCTTCTAGTAGAGTACAGTCTATGGCAGACATCTGAGAGGATGCCAGCTGAAACATCTTCTAGTAGACTACAGTCTATGGCAGACATCTGACAGGATGCCAGCTGAACCATCTTCTAGTAGAGTACAGTCTATGGCAGACATCTGAGAGGATGCCAGCTGAAACATCTTCTAGTAGAGTACAATCTATGGCAGACATCTGAGAGGATGCCAGCTGAACCATCTTCTAGTAGAGTACAGTCTATGGCAGACATCTGAGAGGATGCCAGCTGAACCATCTTCTAGTAGAGTACAGTCTATGGCAGACATCTGAGAGGATGCCAGCTGAACCATCTTCTAGTAGAGTACAGTCTATGGCAGTCATCTGAGAGGATGCCAGCTGAACCATCTTCTAGTAGAGTACAGTCTATGGCAGACATCTGAGAGGATGCCAGCTGAAACATCTTCTAATAAAGTGGTGTCCAGGGCGGACAGACATCTGAGAGGATGCCAGCTGAAACTCTTCTAATAAAGTGGTGTCCAGGGCGGACAGACATCTGAGAGGATGCCAGCTGAACCATCTTCTAGTAGAGTACAGTCTATGGCAGACATCTGAGAGGATGCCAGCTGAAACATCTTCTAATAGAGTACAGTCTATGGCAGACATCTGACAGGATGCCAGCTGAACCATCTTCTAGTAGAGTACAGTCTATGGCAGACATCTGAGAGGATGCCAGCTGAAACATCTTCTAGTAGAGTACAATCTATGGCAGACATCTGAGAGGATGCCAGCTAAAACATCTTCTAGTAGAGTACAGTCTATGGCAGACATCTGAGAGGATGCCAGCTGAACCATCTTCTAGTAGAGTACAGTCTATGGCAGGACATCTGAGAGGATGCCAGCTGAACCATCTTCTAGTAGAGTACAGTCTATGGCAGTCATCTGAGAGGATGCCAGCTGAACCATCTTCTAGTAGAGTACAGTCTATGGCAGACATCTGAGAGGATGCCAGCTGAACCATCTTCTAGTAGAGTACAGTCTATGGCAGACATCTGAGAGGATGCCAGCTGAAACATCTTCTAGTAGAGTACAGTCTATGGCAGACATCTGAGAGGATGCCAGCTGACCATCTTCTAGTAGAGTACAGGTCTATGGCAGACATCTGAGAGGATGCCAGCTAAAACATCTTCTAGTAGAGTACAGTCTATGGCAGACATCTGAGAGGATGCCAGCTGAAACATCTTCTAATAAAATGGTGTCCAGGGCGGACAGACATCTGAGAGGATGCCAGCTGAAACATCTTCTAGTAGACTACCGTCTAGGGCAGACACACATCTGAGAGGATGAGCTGAAACATCCTCTAGTAGACTAGTGTCTAGGATAGACAGACATCTAAGAAGATCCAGCTGAAATATCTTTTAGTAGAGTAATGTCCGCAGCGCAAAGCGGTCTGCTGCCAAATCGGTTGCCGCTGTGTTTCGAACGCAGGTAAGCGGAATTACGAACTACGTCCGTAACGCCATAGCCACGGAGCAGGCTATCCGACATTAAAATTCTAATGTTTCACCTCCACGAGTTCGCTCTGTCAAAACCTGTCCACAATCTGACAGGAACGATTGTCCGACGTGGCACATGTTAACATCTGCAGGGTGGCAAGGGGCAATCTCTTGTCATCAACTTTGGATCAATTATTCCCTTTTCTGCATACTTATCTAATAACGTAGAAAGGAGGTTTTTCCCATGCCGAGTGGTGAAATAATAAATGTCTCTATTATTCAAATGGGCTATCGTCTTCCCGCCAGCTGTTTATGGGAGAATGTTACTTGGCCTGCAGTTTGTGAACATGGAAGTTGAAGATTATCTGAGCTATACAGAATTGCTGTAAATGATTTCTAAGAATTTTACTGTTGGTCTTCGCACTGTCTGATCACAACACTGGAGGGAATAAAGAGGGATGATTATAGTAAAAAGGACGCGGCGCACTGATTGCTATTAGCAAGCCGATGGGTGACAGCTTGTTGCGGTTTTCTTTCATGCTTAACACAACCAACATTCCGGGTAAAACCACAGCGACTCTGCCACACCCAGCAGGAGATAGTGTACGCTAAGTGTACCAGCGGTACGCCCGTTGTGTACATCTCTGTGCTTGCCTCTAGTGTGTGTCCCAGCCATAACAGAATATATATATTCGTTCGTGCACTGGGCTTGGACATACCCGTGCCAATAGCACATAAAATAGCAGGAGATCGGAGAACTAATAAATCACTTCAAGTGCCATTAGAATTGTCTTTTAATCCAATCAACTAATATAATGCTCTTTCAACATTATTTATTTAGTGTGGGTACAATGTTGAATGCTAGCTCCGTGGCAAAGCGGTTACGGATGCGGTTCGTGATCCTGCATACCCGCATTCGAAACAGCTGCCCGCGATTTGACAACAGACCGCGTTGCGTTGGTGTTTTACGAAATGGTATGGATGCCGGTCGTTCAGAAATCAATGGCAAACTACTGAACGTAAACCTGCCAAGACATTACAACAGCAAAATATGCTTGTATTGACTGAATCGTCCTGTACAGGATATACAACTAACTTTTTATTTTACAATGTTGAATAAAAATGTCTTCTCGGCAATTCAAACCACTTGAGAAAGCATCGTTATTTAATACTTGTCGGAACGTGCTGTAACTGTACCTTACTGAAAGAAATAAAATACATTTACACATGATTTGTGCCTCTCTCTCTCTCTCTCTCACACACACACACACACACACACACACACACACACACACTCACTCTCTCTCTCTCTCACACACACACACACACACTCTCTCTCTCTCACACACACTCTCTCTCTCTCACACACACACACACACACTCACTCTCTCTCACACACACACACACACACACACTCACTCTCTCTCTCTCTCTCTCACATCGTTTAGCTCATAGTTTACATCTCTCCAACTTGAGTTCTCCTGTGAACTCTCCATCACATGGTGCGAATGATAGAGTCGCTGGTGATCACACATCATCATACGGAAGCTGTGTCACTCTCATGAAATCTGGTAGCAGGCCCAAAGTGTCTTTAATGTCCCGTGTCCACCTCCGTGTTAATCGACTCCTTGCCTCCTCCACCAGGAACCATGCCTTCCAATACTGTTCATTCTAGACCACCCTTTAGGTTGTCGTTATGAGTTTCTCAGAGCGTTTAAAGTGGTGCCCTCCCCTTGCTTTCCATTAGATTACCGTTTGTGTGTAAAAGCGTACAGGTTACCCCCAAGAGATCGAAATATTCAGACACTGTTTCTGCAACACCACGCGGGGAATTTATCTAGTGTCATCGTGCCATCACCTTTAGGTCAAGCAAACATATTATGACGTGTACAAACATTCTGGGTGCCTGTCTGAAAGTCGAAGGCGGCACGGAAAGTAACTGGTCACCCACCTCATTGTGTCGTGGCTCAAAATACCCGAAGCCTTCATATATCATACTACTACAGCAGTATCTGTTATGGGAGTACGTTTAGCTTTTAAACACGTACTTGTGTTATTAAGGTATTTCTTGATACAGTGGCTGGCTCATATATTATTCACTGACCGAACGCCACACCAGGGCCAATATACCGGTAGTCATTATTGTGTTTGTGGTCCATATCTTTTTCACATAGTTTTTAACATCCATATTAGAAAGCAAGGTTGGTAGATTCTATGGCCTGACAAATCGGAAAGCATGTGCCGCCTCTACAGGCGATCGAACCCAGGGAATCTATATCGATAAATGAATTCACCAACAACTAAGAAAGCAATGACAAACTACTGAGCGTAATCTTGCCTAGTACATCAACAGCAGCTGAAAAATGCTGGTGTTGACTGCAACGTCCTGTAAGGGATATGGAAAGAAAAAAAAGAATTCACCAGCACCTAAGATCGAACCTAGGGAATCTATATCGATAAATGAATTCACCAACATCTAAGATCGCACCTTCTTCTTCTTCTTCTTCTTCTTCTTCTTCTTCTTCTTCTTCTTCTTCTTCTTCTGTGTTCATGCGGAGTCTTTTTTCGGATGTGATTGCATTGTACCTGTTTACAGAGGAGCTGTGATACTGCGCCTTTAGGCCGACACATCCGATTTCTGCGGGCTTTGGTGACCGGGTTAACCTTCCCGGGGTAAGATCGAAACTGGGGAATCCATAAATGAATTCACTAACAACTAAGACAGAATCTTGAGAATCTATATCGATAAATGAATTCACCAACAACTAAGATCGAACCTAGGAAATCTATATCGAAAAATGAATTCACCAACAATTAAAATTGAACCTAGAGAATCTATATCGATAAATGAATTCACCAACAACTAAAATCGAACCTCAAGAATCTATAACGAAAAATGAATTCACCAACAATTAAAATTCAACCTAGAGAATCTATATCGATAAATGAATTCACCAACAACTAAAATAGAACCTCAAGAATCTATAACGATAAATGAATTCATCAACAACTAAGATCGAACATAGGGAATCTACATCCATAAATGAATTCACCAACAACTAAGATCGAACCTTGAGAATGTATATTGATAAATGAATTCACCAACAACTAAGATCGAACCTAGAGAATCTATATCGATAAATGAATTCACCAACAACTAAAATCGAACCTCAAGAATCTATAACGATAAATGAAATCACCAACAACTAAGATCGAACATAGGGAATCTATATCCATAAATGAATTCACCAACAACTAAGATCGAACCTTGAGAATGTATATTGATAAATGAATTCACCAACAACTAAGTTCGTTCCTAGAGAATCTATATCGATAAATGAATTCACCAACAACTAAGTTCGAACCTAGAGAATCTATATCGATAAATAAATGAATTCACCAGCAACTAGGATATCAGGGGCCCTGGTATGCGGCATGCTCTACTCTCATCTCCCAGAGCGGGCTTCTCTTTAATGGTGTCCGGCATGCAGACGAGACATACGTAGCATGCTTGTCATGGCCCACACGAAGATGTTCCCTCCCACTGTTCCCGGTGTGCACCTGCCATTCTTTCCATTGTACTTCTGGGAATGCAAACTAAACTGTTCTTCCCGCGTGAATATTCTGACCTGTCACAAGAGTACTAGAACAGGGAAAACATAGATTTACGTGTAAACAAACATAAGCCGACGCTGATTGCCACAATATGTTGTAAACCAGTCTCCCCCACCACCACACCCCATATAAAGACAAATTGGTGCATTATCTATCCCTGCATACGACTGTGATACGGAGCAGGAACCAGCCAAAACTAATTGGCTGAGAAATGACAACAGACAATGGGTCCACATCTTACACACCCGCTAATTCCTTCTGGTCCAAAATATATGATCCTATTTTTCACTCAGCTCCCACACTTCCAAGCCAGTCTTCTACAACAAACAGAACAATTGGAGAAGAAAACACAATTGACGGATGAATATTACAATAGCGTATGAGCCAGAAAATAGGCAGATAATTTTGTAACATAAACAAACACTGCCAAGACTGGAAGGTTTGATGAGAACACCACACCCGAGCATTACATACGGCGAACTGAGATATAAGTGACAACGGGAATCAAAGATGGCCTGGCCCTGGAAATCTCACCTATGGAATAGGTAGCAGTAGAAGCTAAAGGGAGCAGCTCAGGATTGTCTAGGACAATGATCGACCCATCTATAGTGACAACCAGTGCGGATTGGGTCTACACATATTGGCTGCTTGTAGAACAAGCTACTAAAAGATCATTAACAGGTTGAACACATCATCTAATGTTTAAGTGGTCCCGTTTCATTAGGGAACCGCAGGGCCCATTTATCATTGGACGAGCTGACACCCTGGCCAGTCCGCCCAGAAGGAAACAAGTGTTTCACTGTCACACAACTGGTCGGTCAACTAGGATTTGCATTTTGGAAACAATCAATTACAGGTGGTTTTAAAGAAGCCGAGGTGGCATGGAGCTCAATGATCTTGTTTACCAACACAGTGGTACCGATGGAATTCCCAGCAACACAGCATTCAGGAGGCCGCACTAGCTAGCACGCTGGCCTGTCCACCCGTTGGTCACGTGTTCAAATTCCCGTAGAGGCGGGCTTTGTTTTTAAATTGACCTTGAGGCCTAGATCGACTCAGCCTAAAATGATCACACTGAAATGTTCTTGGAAGTAAAGGCGGCGGCGTGATATTGATCTTATCCTCTACTAAGTGAGTTCGGATGCCGTAGTGGTTAGACGCCCGCCTGACGTATCGGTGGTCTTGGCGTCAATCCACATCAGAGGACATTGCTTTCATATTGACCTGCCTAAAATGAGCACCTGGAAATGTCTTGGGAAGTAAAGGCGGCGGGTGTGATACCGACCACATCATTGTACAGGTCTGTAAAAAATATGGGACTATCAGAATATACCCGACATGCCGCAAGGCGTGGACAATTATCCTTGACTTTACCCAATTGAGGATTCGTTTGTCCGACCAGTACGACTTTGAGAAACTATCGCATGATTCATCCAAAAACACCAATCATGTCTGCCGAAAAATAATAGGCCACATTAAGGCCTTCAACTGTGTTCAACATCAGAAACTGTGGATCATCCTAAGAGTTATGGAGTTTCTAGCACATCTGATTCATCTGACTAAAATAATATATCACGAACAACAAACAGCAGTGAGAGTAGCCGGTTAAATATCAAACTTATTTGAGGTGTAATGGAAGTAAGACGCTTAAAAGTCGCTTAAATATCAACAGGGTCAACTTCATTGCACCGGTTTTTATCCCATATGGCTCGGTCTCTTTCCGCAGCGCGGAAAGCGTCGCTCAAAGCACGAACTTCCGTAGCTCTAGCGACGACCCACATGTCTCCGAAAAATGTCACTCGTGAACCGAAGGATGGCCCGGAATCGAACCCACAACCTTCAGAACCCGAGTCAAAAGGGGAAGAAACACAGGATTGCATTGTCTCGCCATACCTATTCAGTATCTATAAAGAAATGATAATGACCAACGTCAACAAGTATGCTTGCTTGCTTGCTTGCTTGCTTGTGTTCGTTGGCTTGAGCTCCAACGCGAAGTCCTGTATGTCGGATGAAGGCATCCTGTTGTCCAACATCAGTGTGATGTCATACAGGACCTGAGGTTTGCGTGAGTATCCGTTGTCCCATGTCTGGCTTATTGGTGTGCAGACTGGTGGTTCCTCGCCGTACAGGCAGACACTCTCCGACTTCGGAGGAATCGGCGATCCTACTGACTTTAGCCAGGACCCCGAAGGGACCTGTTGCCCAGGACGCTCGACGAGGACGCGTCAATAGGTCTTGGCCAGTATATAACCCGGCCCTGGTGCCTTGGAAACACCTCTGCGTCCCGTCAACAAGTATGATATCTGTGACAGTTTTATTCCACTCATATTTGGTACAAATCCAATTTCACAACTCTGATACACGGATGACAAGGTCCTCTTCAGAAACAGTGCAAAGTGATTAGAGCAGTTAATCCTTGCTGTCAAGAAACAGTCTAGATACAATCTTTCTGTGGACTAACAAATAATAATAATATCAACGGGACAAAACACTAAAAAACAACCAAAAGATATAACCAACAAAACCAAATTTGAAAATGTTAAAACTTTGTAATACCGTATAGGCAACTAAAAACAAGGAAGATTGTTGAAAAGAAGCAAGAAAGAGACCGGTCATAGAAATGCATTTGATTTTAGTAGATGTTGTAGTGCATAGTATATCTTATTTTCAGAATTGATTCTAGCTTGTATTTCTTCCCTTATGATGTTGGAGCAGTTGAAGATTGTACCCAGGTATTTGTATGTTTCCGTTCTTTTAATGGTCATATTATCTATTTGTATGTGGCCAGAGTTTTTAGCCATTCCTTCTCTTGAAATTACCATATATTCTGTCTTATCTTGGTTGATAACCAGCCCCATCTGTTGGGCTTTTTCCTTTAAGTGAGTCAATATTTCCAATGTCTTTTGTTCATTTTCCCCTATAATATCTCTATCATCTGCATAACCAAGCAGCTTGGATGTTCCTCCAATATCACATTCCTCCTTTACCTTCCTGACAACTTTCCCTAGAGCCAGATTGAAGAGTAGCGGCGATAGTGCATCACCTTGTTTCAAGCCAGATGTTATTTGGAAAGGGTCCGATTTCCTGCCTTTATGTTACTATATTATAAGTATCTTCCATGCATAGTCTGGTCATGTTGATTAACTTCCTTGGTATTCCAAATTCTTGCATAGCATTCCATAGATTATTCCTATGGACACTATCATAAGCCTTTTTAAAATCAACAAAAATGTTATGGAGATCTCTTTTATATTCCCAATTTTTCTCGGCTATTTGTCGTAAGATACATATCTGATCTATTGTTGATCTGTGAAACATGCCTGGGTTCACTAACAGTAAGGTGATTGTCCTTGGTAGCAATGCTACAACATAAACAAGTTCACGGGGTTAAAGGGCATTCACCGGGGAGGAGCTGCAAAGAAGGGTAAAAAGACAGTGGAAAACATTGATGGGGACAGTTGAGTTTTGGGACCGACAGTGAGGTCGGCGGTCTGGTAAATTGAAGGATATCGGGGTTAGCGAGAGAACTCTGCCCTGTGTGTTTCAGTGAGAGTAATTGAGGCTAAATATTAGAGACTGAGCCCAGTTGTCAGCAGCGATAGTGTTTGGGACTACGTGTACTGGTCCTGTGGCTGTGCAATGTATGGATATATATATATATATATATATATATATATATATATATATATATATATATATATATATATATATATATATATATATACACACACACACTAGCTGACCCGGCCCGGCTTCGCCCAGTCCCTGGTGGGGAGCATCTCATTTAATTCATATAAGTAGTCATATAAGTTCTCGTTCCCGTTACCGACTGTCTGTCTGTCTGTCTGTTTGTCTGTCTGTCTGTCTGTCTTTCTGTCTGTCTGTCTGTCTGACCCGGCCCGGCATCGCCCAACTCCTGGTGTGGAGCATCTCATTTAATTCATATAAGTAGTCATATAAGCTCCCGTTCCCGTTCCCGACTATCTATCTGTCTGTCTGTCTGTCTGTCTATATGTCTGAATGTCTGTCTGTCTGATCCGGCCCGGCTTCGCCCAGCCCCTGATGGCGAGCATCTCATTTAATTCATATAAGTAGTCATATAAGTTCCCGTTCCCGACTCTGTCTGTCTGTCTGTCTGTCTCTCTGTCTGTCTGTCTGTTCGTCCCTCCCTCTCTGTCTGCCTGTCTGCCTGTCTGTCTAATCATTTATTGGTTGCAGTTAGAACAACCTTAGATAAACGAAGACCAACTTACAAAAAGCATTAGAAAGAGCACTTGAAAGGTCTTTACATCTTCCCCAACAATTAACTTGGGTAAATGGAGCAGCGGCAGCAGCATCAGCAGAAGAAGGAAAAGGAAGAGTAGGAGCTGGGAGGAGGAAGAGGGAGGTGGAGGAGGGAGGAGTTAGGAGGGAGGAAGAGATAGGCGGAGAGAGGAGGAGGAGGGAGGAGGGAGGAGGAAGGAGGAGGAGGAGTAGGGAGGAATAGGAGGGAGGAGGAGTGATTAGGAGGAGGAGAGAGGAGGTAGGAGAAGGGAGGAGGAGGGAGGAGGAAGGAGGAGGCAGGAGGAGGAGGAGGGTAGGAGGAGGAAGAGGGAGGGGGAGGAGGAGGGAGGAGGAAGGAGAAGGAGGGAGGAGAAGAACGCAGGGGGAGGAGGAGGAGGGAGATGGAGGAGGAGGGAGGAGGAGGAGAGAGGAGGAGGAGGGAGGAGGCGGAGGGAGGAGGTGGAGGGAGGAGGCGGAGGGAGGAGGAGGGAGGAGGAAGAGCGAGAAGGATGAGGGAGGAGAAGGAGGGGAAGGATGAGGAGGGAGGAGGAGGAAGAGGGATGAGGAGGAGGAGGGAGGTGGAGAGAGGAGGAGGTAGGAGGAGGTAGGAGGAGGATGAGGAGGAGAGGAGGAGGAGGAGGAGTAGGAGGGAGAATGGAGGAGGAAGGAAGAGGAGTGATTAGGAGGAGGGAGGAGGAAGAGGGAGAAGGAGGACGGAGAAGGAGGAGGAGGGAGGAGGAGGGAGGAGGAGGAGGTAGGAGGATGAGGAAGGAGGAGGAGGGATGTGGAGGGAGGAGGAGGGAGGAGGTAGAGGTAGGAGGAGGGAAGAGGAGAGAGGATGAGGAGGGAGGAGGAGAAGGGAGGAGGAGAGGGAGGAGGAGGGGAGGAGGTAGGAGGGGGAGGGAGGAGAAGGGGGAGGAGGGATAAGGGGGAGGACGTAGAATTAGAAGGAGGGAGGAGGAGGGATTGGGAGGAGAGAGGAGGAGAAGGGAGGAGGAAGGAAGGGGAGTGATTAGGAGGAGGGAGGAGGGCGAGGAGGTATGAGGAAGAGGGAGGAGGAGGGAGGAAGGAGGAGGAGGAGAAAGATGGAGGAGGAGGAGGGAGAGGGAGGAGGGGGAGAGGAAGAGGAAGAGGGTAGGAGGAGGAGGAGGAGGGGAGAGGAGGAGGAGGATTTTAATGCATATGCCTGTAGACAAATGCAGCGAAAAGGTGGGTCTGTCTATCTATCTGACCCGGCGTGGCTTTGCCCAGCTCCTGGAGGTTAGCGTCTCATTAAATTCATACAACAACAAAAGTAACTTAAAAGAATGTCCTTCCACACACCATCCATTATTTTTAATGAAAACTCTTTCTAATCACCTGCATTATTTTTATGAAAACTTTGAAAATGCCTTACAGATTGTATCATTATTTATTATAACTCATATGCCAGTACATAACTATGGACAAAGAGTTTATAAATCTTTGAAAACGATGCCACAATATGACTATAAGTTATACAGAAAAGTTATGCCCCTTGAAATAACTTTTACAGAGTTAAGTCCCCTGAGATATATTAAATTATAATGAAAAGTGGAAAATGAAATAATATTGGGTAAGCAGCCGATTTCACAATAAAAAAAATATGACAGTGGGCTGCACTGGAATGAAAGGAAGACGTGTAGAAAATGTCATCTCAATCGGATGGGCCGTTCGCGAGCGCACAAAGGACATACGGACATACAGACAGACAGACAGACAGACAGACAGACGGAGATCGCAATTATATATAAGAAGATATATATATATATATATATATATATATATATATATATATATATATATATATATATATATATATATATATATATATATATATATATATATATAATGAGGAATAATGAGGAATAATGTTGTATCCAGATGTTCAAATTAAAGTATTGTGTGCGCAGTCTGGAGTATTGTTTT
The DNA here is from genome assembly GCA_014155875.1 of Cepaea nemoralis. NCBI lineage: Eukaryota > Metazoa > Mollusca > Gastropoda > Stylommatophora > Helicidae > Cepaea > Cepaea nemoralis. The sequence goes on along the minus strand of JACEFZ010028360.1, from coordinate 150,909 downwards.
GATGCATCGTGGTTGATCAGTCATTCAACACAACATTCATACTGACATACCCTAGACACAACCATAGCCAATCCTCTATGTCAATCATACTTTGTGACAATCTGTTTTGTCTAAAACCCGCCTGGTAGTCACCTAATATGTCTTCTGAATATGGTTTTAGTCTATTTAGTAATACTGCGGGTAGTATCTTATAGCTTGTGGACAGTAGTGATATTCCTCTATAAGGAATGTATGTATGTAGTAAATCCGTCATGGGAGGTTAGAAAAACAACTGTTCCATGTTATGTAGAACCGGCTTTGGCGTGTGGCTGTGAATCATAGACAAGTAGTAAATTTTGCATTTTAACATATGAAAAACATCTTATGCAATAAATCAAGGTCATTGAACGTTACAAAGCCCTTAACATATTAAACACAACCAATTTTCACACAATCCCGCGAATATTTGACAATCAGTAGACAACAAAAATATTGGGAATGAAGAGGGAGTTGAAAGAAATGAAAAGGAGGCAAGTGAAATATTTCGGCGAGGTTAAAAGACATGATAATCTTATAAAAACCATACTGGAGGGCAAGGTTGAGGGCATAGCAAGAGGTAGACAACGATACAAGTGGGAAGGAATGGTTACATAGCTATCTGATTCCCTTGCCGAAGCCTGACAAAGACCACAAAAAAATTCAGGGATATCGAATTATAACCATGCAGAATACAGTAGGCAAGCTTCTGGAGAAGGTAATTGCCAGGAAAATATCAAGCCAACTAGAGAGGCAAGGTGTTTTCCCACCTACCCTGGGTGGGTACCGTCCAAAAAGAGAAACCTGGACCAATGCAGCAGTCTTTGCCCATGATGACTATGAAGGTGTCCACTCAGGCACTGAAACTGTTGCTGCAGCGATTGATCTTGAGGACGCATACAACAGAGTACCACTGGATTTTTTAATGTTTCAACTTCTTGAACTAAACGTAAGTCCATTCCTCCTTAGTTGGATCGCTGCAGCCCTGTTCCAACGGAAAGTAGTTTTTAGATGTGGCAGTTGGACTTCGGAACCAACAACAATATATCCTGGCCTACCACAGGGATCACCATTATCTCCGGTACTGTTCAACGCCTACACAGTGAGAATCACCAGTGAGCAGATCACTGGACCTGGCAGGACATTGTCATATGCCGATGATGTTTTAGTGTATCGTCAGGGTAAGGATAGAGAGGAGGTTGCTGTGGAACTACAAACCGAACTCAATCGCATGAGTACTTGGTGTGATGAAGCTGGGGCAATGGTCAACCCAACAAAGGCAACAGTGACTTGGTTCTCGTTGAATAATCATATTGTCAACAATCCAACATCAACTGTAATGCTGTGTTCAGAGACGGTGGAAAGAACGCAGGCAATGAATTACCTGGGGATACGGTTTGATCGAAGCCTTGCTTATAATGTGCACATAGACCAGGTGATAACAAAGGCCAAGCGGGGCTTGGCAGCGATGCGGGTGATGGCGGCAGCAAACTGTGAGCAGCGCCATCTATGTCTTCTGTACGAGGGGCTGGTCATGTCTGTTTTGGAGTATGCAATGGCAATCCTGACTCTCAGCCATAAGCAGATAGAAAGGATGGAAAGGATACAGAATGAAGCTATGCGCATTATTCTTGGATGTACAAGAGATACAGCATGCAAGGCGATGCGCTACCTTCTTGATTTTCCAACCATTGAAGAGAGAATGCAAGTTTGCAGGGCACGCGCCTACCTCAGAATTAACGCAAACACACAGCATCCACTGCATAGTGAAATTAGGAAGGTGAAGGGCAGCAGGTTAAAAAGAGGACGGTCGTGGATGGGTCAAGCCGAAGACATTCTTCAACAGGTGTGTTCACTTGAGGACTTAGAACCTGGCGAGGAGTGGGTGCAAGTGCCAACAGACTTCTGCACATCCTTTTCAGTTTGCATCCAACTAGATAGAAAATGCAGACAAGAAAATCCGGCTGCTGTTGAGGCTGAAGTACAAGCGTTGATTTTCGAGAATTCGCTAGACAGGTGACGCGGTCATCTACACAGATGGGTCGGTCGTCCGACATGTGAGAAGCTCATGGGCCTTTACAGCTCGGGCCGGAGGGAGAATTGTGAAGGAGGACTCTGGTGCTTTCACTGAAACCACAAGTAGCCTGACCATGGAAGTCATGGCAGTAAGTAAAGCAATAACATGGCTCGAGACACAGACATTCACTAGGGCTTGTTTCCTTAGCGACTCAATGAACATGATCAAGAGGATAGAGGAGGGGTCGATCCGAAGAGAATGGTTGCTGCCTCTGGAGCGGTCTCGGCTGGCAAAGATTAGTTTCATCTTCGTGCCAGGTCATGCGGGAGTACAAGGAAATGAGCGGGCTGACAAGCTCGCAGGTGAGGTTACTGTGGAGGGCGGACGCGCCATGGACCAGGCTGACATTCTGAATGCTCTACGAGAAGTGAGACTTTTGCAAGAACCAAGTGATCACTGTGAATCTACAACAATGGCCAGACTGCGAGAGCAGCAAATTAAAAGAGGGGTGGCCAAACAAGAACACTACGCAGGAAGCCAAAGAAGATTGATAAACCAACACAGAACTGGCGTCGTTAGCCGCTACACGCTGCGGGATTTGCTGAGGAGGGGATCCGAGCACTTATGGACTGAATGGTCCGATGTGCAACGAGGATGATCTGTCGACTAACTAACTAACTAACAAGTGGGAAGATAACAACAGTCTGACATAATGTACGAGGACGAGTCAGTACGTAAGTCACACAATGCTGTGGGATGGCAGGTAAATGTAGTTGGTGTTTTCTACAGGTGTCATTAGGTGACAGCAACATCGAACTTTATATTCCCGTTCGTCAGATGGCGCTAGGTGTCTCATGCGCATGCGCAGCTCAAAAACAAAATGCGACTGTACTTACGGAGTGTATAACAAAAGAGCAACGTGCTGTTGTGCGTTTTTCGTGGGCAAAAAGACTGCCTGCAAAGAACATTCATAAGGAAATGCTTCCTGTTTATGCTGACTACCAGCCCGAATCAAAGCTTGCTTCAATGCAATGGAAACATACTTCTTCGCCTTGTGTCCAAAAAATTCAAGGTTACGCCATCAGCAGGGAAGGTTATGCTGACAGTGTTCTGGGATTTCAAAGGCGTGCGTTTAACCAATTTCAAGAAGAAAGGTGACAATGTGAATTCTGAATCGTACTGTGAAGGTCTATCGATGCTTCATGGTGCAATTCGAAAAAAAAGCCCAGGACTGCTGACTAAAAAAGTGTTGCTTCTTCATGACAATGCCTGACCACATACGGCTCGATTAGCTCAGGAGAAAATTAACCAACTAAGGTGGAAAGTTCTGGAACATCTACCTTACAGCCCCGACTTAGCCCCTAGCGATTTTTACCTTTTTAGTCCACTGAAAGCCCACCTTGGCGGGAGACATTTCGCGAATGACGCCGAAGTTGAACATGAAGTGAAAACGTGGTTTAGAAAACAGAGCACGCAGTTCTATGTAGTCAGTATGGGAGGACTGATAAAACGATGGGATAAGTGCATCAATGTTGGTGGAAATTATGTTGAGAAGTAAAGGGAGAATGTTTGTATAAAAATAAACTGGTTTCAAGATGTAGTCATATGTAGTTATTTTTCTACAGCCATTTGTGACTTTCTTATTGACTTACCTCGTACAATCAGGGCGAGAGACAGACACTGTTGGAGATCCATTTCAGTTAACCTTCATTGTGAAGCATCTGATTGATTGATGATTGATTGACTGAATGATTGATTGTTTGATTGATTAACTGATTGACTGCATGAGGCAACCAAACCAGAAACCCACTGAGACCTTTGAGATGTGCTTTTACAGAACATTCTTGGGACAGCCAATATGGATAATCTAAATGTTTTGAAAGATCCTAAGCCTAGCTTTTCGCCTGAAAGAGACAGTGATCATTTCTTCGCCACATTTGCGAAGTGAAAAACTAACATATTGTGACAACTAAAGAGGTTTACTGATAAAAATATAGGGGACGGCAAAGAGAGACGATTCATGACAGTCTGCTGCCCTCACACGGAAAGGTGTCAGCATACGACATGATACATGTTGTTGGAGATAGTATTATATGGAGAAGCATCATCGCCCAAGCCAGTCGGCAAAACACTGGATGATGAATGGCGAGCAAAACTGACACACTTGTACAGGTTTGTCGCCCTGAATATATTGATGCCGTTGTCACATCAGATCATTTGCCACCTTCACACTGAAGGCCTACTAACAGTCTGCAGAATTCGCGGGGACTAGAGACTTTCTTTCTTGACTATATCTAAATGTCGTCCGTCCATTTACATCGAAGTCTAGTATGTTTTCTTTCCATCTTTACCGTCACCTTAGTTTTCAGCAAAACAGTCTCACTCCTGTATACATCTAGTGTTGATCCCGTGCTTATTTCTCCCTTGCCGTTTCCAGTGTGCTTATTAGAGCTAGTTTATCTGTCACGCAGTGCTGGCGCTCTCAAGGTCGCCGCTGATTCTATATGCATTAGTGCGTTCATAAATCACCATTGGAAAGGTCAATTCCGGGAGGTGTGAGTAATTGCCTACAACATTCTACAACTGGATCATGTATAGTTAGTTCAGCCGGCGGTTCATTTCCAGGTGGTAGTGAAACTCAATATGAGGGAGCGTGAATGGAGATGAAACAACATCCCAACAGTAACGCCGTTCCGGGGGTATATGTGGCTGTCACCTTTGGGGAATACAGTTAAAACATTTACCCCGAGTTAGGTCACTCATAAGATTGTTCTAGAGTTTCAGTTTCAGCCTCTCGGGATCATCAGCACCATCATCATCATCAGTCTGTCATCCTCCGCACCGAACATCGGTGCTGAGATCCAAATGCTGTTGTTCTGCATATTACCCCCCCCCCCCCCCCCCCCTCCGCCCCGGTGAAATGTTAGCAAGACAGAGTCGTTCCCAGGGTAGAATTACATTTCTTCACTGTGTACGGCTGTTAACATGACAATCGTAAAGACCCCCCCCCCCCCCCCCCCCCCATTCTAGCACACCTTTCAATATTGAGCTATATTTCTGTAAGAGTCCAAGGTATTTTAATATTCGTGCTTTGTTTCTATTCAGTAACGTAATCTTTAATTCCAATGTTTCCAGACTGCATCGTTTGTTTTCTCCTCTTGCACTGGCACACCACCTGTTCGTCGATATAACCACATGCAATGTCTCAGTACTGTTCCCAAGCTGTGTATTCATTGTCTGTCTGTCTGCTGATTCTCTGTCTGTCTGTCTGCTGATTCTCTGTCTGTCTGCTGATTCTGTCTGTCTGTCTGTCTCTCTCTCTCTCTGTGTGTGTGTGTAGGTGTGTGTGTGTGTGTGTGTGTGTGTGTGTGTGTGTGTGTGTGTGTGTGTGTGTGTGTGTGTGTGTGTGTGTGTGTGTGTGTGTGTGTGTGTGTGTGTGTGTGTGTGTGTGTGTGTGTGTGTGTGTGTGTGTGTGTGTGTGTGTGTGTGTGTGTGTGTGTGTGTGTGTGTGTGTGTGTGTGTGTGTGTGTGTGTGTGAGGGGCGTTCATTTGAAATTTGTTCGTGCCGCACCCGCGTAATTGCGTGTGTTGAACATTGTCATGTCATAGTCATGTGATAAGTACTGACCAATGAATAAAAGAGCAAGTGCTTATCGTCCCACGATGCATAGGTTATGTTTCTGACCGTTGAGAAAATGACCGGGTTGATCCAAAATCCGACCAAAGAAGCTCAAAGAAGCTCAACGAGCGGTGATTCAGTTCTTTTATTTGAAGGATGTCGACCAGTGGGCATTCATCGAAGAATGCAGGCAGCGTAGGGTAACAAATGTGTGTCGAAGACAACAGTGACAGACTGGGCACGAATGTATAGGAAAGGATGTCAGTTCACGACAGATCTTCGACGTCCGGGTCAAGTGCATATTGTTGCAACAGAAAAAACCATCGCCAAAATTGATGCAGCAGTACAGATGAACCGTTGTCGAAGTATACGTTCGCTAGCAAAAGAATTTGATGTGTCAATTGGGACAATTCAAAAGGTCGTTCGTAAGAAACTGCAATATCGGAAGGTGTGTTCACAGTGGGTATCACGGATGTTGACCGACCACAAAGAAAAGGAACGCATGGGATGGTTGCTGCATTACAGAGTGGAGGGTGATGCATTTCTCTTCCGCATAGTGGCAGGCGATGAATCATGGTGTCATCACTTTGAGCCGAGCAGCAATTGGCAGAGAGCATGCAATGGAAGAATGCTGGATCACCAAAAGCCAACACATTCAAGTTACAGGTGTCCGCTGGTAAGGTTATGCTGAGCGCATTTTCTGACCATGAAGGGCTGTTGTTGGCCGACTTTAAAGAACCTGGTGTCAACATCAACTCTACCCACTACTTGCAAATACTAGACAAGCTGCAAACAGCCATCAAGAATAAACGACCCGGCATGCTTTCTCGCGGTGTGATTTTGTTGAACGATAATGCTCGTCCGCATGTCGCAAAGTTGGCAGGCATTAGCAGGAGTGGGACTTTGAGCCGAGAGCAGATTTGATTTGTACAATGGAAGAATGCTGGATCCCAAAAGCAAAAATTCTAAAGGGTACCCGATGTAAGGATGCAGACGCATTTTCTGTCAATGAAGGGCTGTTGTGCCGCAAAACCTTTTTGCGACGGCAACTCGCCCCACTACTGCAAAATGGATTCTTGCCTGAAGCCAGCATATACGAACGGCATGGGTCGGCAAAACTGTGCATTCTTGAACATAATGCTAGAATGGTCGAAAGATGCTAGCGGAAACGTATTAGCAAGGAAGAAGTGGGGACTTCTCAGATGAAGCGTATGTCTGAATTTGTCACCATGTGATTTGGTTGTTCGCCTCTAAGAAAAGTTCAAGGGGCAACGATTTCAACAGTGCAGACGTAATGATCGCTGTATTCACTTGGTGCTGAGCAACCCATGGACATAATTCATTCGAACGGAATTCTTGCTTACCTAACCAAGGGTTGTTGCCTGTTTGCACGGCATTCTTTTAAACCAACCCATGGACATAATAACATAAAACATGAATACACATTACTTCAACCACACACTTTAATGTCCTTCATGCTTTTGAATAAAGCTAGGAGAACGAGTTAAAGAAGAGACAGAGAAACAACAGACACACACACACACACAGAGAGTATATCACAATGTTAACATACTGTTCTCCCAATATCTCTCTACCCATGAACATCTCCGAGTCCTTCTCACATTCCCCCGCCATCACCCACTCACCCATCCATCCACCACCCACCCACACACATATATACATATACACTGTTACACGGGGTCTTGCCCTTGCCCCGTCCTACTCTCATTACATTTAAACGCCACTTTTAAATGGTATTCTTGCAGGCGCTCCTGTCCTTCGCCTTCATCTATTATGTATACTGATCAAATATCGCCCGCCTGTACGGGACAGACACACTCACACGGTTGCCTTGCGCCAGGCTGTCCAGTTCTTCTGTTCTCCCCACTCCCATCCACCGACTTGCAAGCAGACATTTGTCTAGGAGAATGTGCGCGCAACACTTGACCAATGCATAAAAACAATGCATAAAACACGCGGTTGTAAAGCACACACAAATTACCACAAGCAAGAACATCCACAGAAACCACATACATGCTGATTGACGACAGGATATCCATAAAACCATAGTTTATAAAATCAGTAATAAAGATGTTATTTAAAAAAAAAGCTTCAAATTACGAAAACTCGTCTCAGACAGAAGAAGGATATAGTCATCATACTTCTGGCGTGTAATGATATTACGAGAATCACAACTGGAATATGTTGTATTAAACAGCAGGAGGAGGAGGAGGAGGAGGAGGTGGTGGTGGCGGCGGCGGCGGCGGCGGCTACGGCGGCGGCGGCTACGGCGGCGGCGGCGGCGGCGAGGGCGGCGGCGGTAGTAGTACAGTAGTAGTAGTAGTAGTAGTAGTAGTAGTAGTAGTAGTAGTAGTAGTAGTAGTAGTAGTAGTAGTAGTAGTAGTAGTAGTAGTAGTAGTAGTAGTTGTTGTTGTTGTTGTTGTGGTGGTTGTAACGGTAGAGGTAGCCGAAGAAGAAGAAGAAGAAGAAGAAGAAGAAGAAGAAGAAGAAGAAGAAGAAGAAGAAGAAGAAGAAGAAGAAGAAGAAGAAGAAGAAGAAGAGAAGCTCAAGAAGAAGCTGAAGAAGAAGTAGAAGAAGAAGAAGAAGGAGAAGTAGAAGAAGAAGAAGAAGAAGAAGAAGAAGAAGAAGAAGAAGAAGAAGAAGAAGAAGAAGAAGAAGAAGAAGAAGAAGAAGAAGAAGAAGAAGAAGAAGAAGAAGAAGAAGGAGGAGGAGGAGGAGGAGGCGGAGGACTTGGAAGAGGAGAACAGACGGAGAAGGAGGACGAGAAGAATATAAAGAGGAGGAAGAAGTGAGTGACATCAGCCCCCTAACAGTCCCCCTGACCTAAGAAATATGAGGAAGGAGATGGTGTGATAAGGAGAGTGAACACAGAGTGAAATAAGATTCCGTTGGAGGGAGAATATGAGAATATTCTTATAGTCCATGCCGTGTGGCGTTATTAATCAAGAAAAAAGAGGACAGCATAATGTAATTCTATATTAAGAATAACCCGCATGCTAACAGTCCACGGTGAACAATTACAATTCTACACTGAGAATGACCCGCATGCTAACAGTCCACAGTGAACAATTACAATTCTACATTGAGAATGACCAGCATGCTAACAGCCCACGGTGAACAATTACAAGTCTACACTGAGAATGACCCGCATGCTAACAGTCCACGGTGAACAATTACAATTCTACATTGAGAATGACCCGCATGCTAACAGTCCACGGTGAACAATTACAATTCTACATTGAGAATGATCCACATGCTAACAGCCCACAGTGACAAATTACAATTCTACATTGAGAATGACCAGCATGCTAACAGTCCACGGTGAACAATTACAATTCTACATTGAGAATGACCAGCATGCTAACAGTCCACAGTGAACAATTACAATTCTACATTGAGAATGACCCGATGCTAACAGTCCACGGTGAACAATTACAATTCTACACTGAGAATGACCAGCATGCTAACAGTCCACGGTGAACAATTACAATTCTACATTGAGAATGACCAGCATGCTAACAGTCCACGGTGAACAATTACAATTCTAAATTGAGAATGACCTGCATGCTAACAGTCCACGGTGAACAATTACAATTCTACACTGAGAATGATCCGCATGCTAACAGTCCACGGTGAACAATTACAATTCTACACTGAGAATGACCAGCATGCTAACAGTTCACGGTGAACAATTACAATTCTAAACTGAGAATGACCCGCATGCTAACAGTCCACGGTGAACAATTACAATTCTACATTGAGAATGACCAGCATGCTAACAGTCCACGGTCACAAATTACAATTCTACACTGAGAATGACCAGCATGCTAACAGTCCACGGTGAACAATTACAATTCTACATTGAGAATGACCAGCATGCTAACAGTCCACGGTGAACAATTACAATTCTACATTGAGAATGACCCGCATGCTAACAGTCCACGGTGAACAATTACAATTCTACATTGAGAATGATCCACATGCTAACAGCCCACAGTGACAAATTACAATTCTACATTGAGAATGACCAGCATGCTAACAGTCCACGGTGAACAATTACAATTCTACATTGAGAATGACCAGCATGCTAACAGTCCACAGTGAACAATTACAATTCTACATTGAGGAATGACCCGATGCTAACAGTCCAGGTGAACAATTACAATTCTACACTGAGAATGACCAGCATGCTAACAGTCCACGGTGAACAATTACAATTCTACATTGAGAATGACCAGCATGCTAACAGTCCACGGTGACATTACAATTCTACACTGAGAATGATCCGCATGCTAACAGTCCACGGTGAACAATTACAATTCTCCACTGAGAATGACCAGCATGCTAACAGTTCACGTGAAAATTACAATTCTACACTGAGAATGACCGCATGCTAACAGTCCAACGGTGAACATTACAATTCTACATTGAGAATGACCAGCATGCTAACAGTCCACGGTCACAAATACAATTCTACACTGAGAATGACCAGCATGCTAACAGTCCACGGTGAACAATTACAATTCTACATTGAGAATGACCCTAACAGTCCACGGTGACAAATTACAATTCTACATTGAGAATGAACCCATACTAATAGTCCACGGTGAACAATTACAATTCTACACTGAGAATGACCCGCATGCTAACAGCCCACGGTGAACACTTACAATTCTACGAGGGGAAGTCTACGAAGGGAAGTCAATAAGTAAGTCACAAATAGCTGTAGAAAAATAAACAAATATTTTAACAACTTGAAACTAGTTTAGCTTAATACATACAATGTCCCTTTACTTCTCTCAAAATATTTCCACCAACATTGATGCACTTATTCCATCGTTTTATCAGTCCTTCCAAACCGGCTGCAAAGAACTGCGTGCTCTGTTTTCTAAATTACGTTTTCACTTCAGATTCAACTTCGGCGTCATTTGCAAAATGTCTCCCACCAAGGTGGGTTTTCAGTGGACCAAAAAGGTGGAAATCGCTAGTGGCCTAAGTCCGGGATGTAAGGTGGATGTCCCAGAACTTCCCACCTTAGTTGGTTAATTTTCTCCTGAGTTAATCGAGCCGTATGTGGACTGGCATTATCATGAAGAAGCAACATTCCTCTAGTCAGCAGTCCTAGACGTTTTCTTCGAATTACACCATGAAGTATCGATAGAACTTCACAGTACGATTCAGAATTCACATTTTCACCTTCCTTCTTGAAATTGGTTAAAAGCACTCCTTGACAATCCAGAACACTGTCAGCATAACCTTCCCTGCTGATGGCGTAACCTTGAATTTTTGGACACAAGGCGAAGAAGGATGTTTCCATTGCATTGAAGCACGCTTTGATTCTGGCTGGTAGTCAGTATAAGCAGGAAGCATTTCCTTATGAATGTCCTTTGCAGGCAGCCATTTTGCCCACACACAAAAAAACGCACAAAAGAACGTTGCTCTTTGGTTGTACACTCCGTAAGTACAGTCGCCATTTTGTTTATGCGCTGCGCATGCGCATGAGACACATAGCGCCACCTGACGAATGGGAATATAAAGTTCGATGTTACTGTCACCTAATTACACCTGTAGAAAACACCAACTACATTTACCTGCCATCCCACAGAACTGTGAGACTTACTTATTGACTATCCCTCGTATATTGAGAATGACCCGCAAGAAGTGTAATGCTACTCTAGGAATGACTGTCATACTAACAGTCCGCAGTGAATAAATATCAATTCTACACAGGGAATAACTGTCATGATACTAGTCCACAATGAACAAATATAAATTCTACACTGGGAATGGCTGTCATGCTAACAGTCCACAGTGAATACCTCTATTGGCTTAAGGCTTGAGGAAACGTGCATTGAAATCCGCGCGCGTACATCGACTATTTGTGCCTTTTTGATGAACAATTTCATTTAACTATTAATGCTGATTCGTTCAGCTGAAACGCCTCGTTTCCGCCGGACACTCATAGCTCGTTCATGATGTCAGCTCGATCCATTGGTAGAACCGTTGATATCGTGGTGGTGTCAGCCAGCACATTTGCACTTTGACTGCCTACGACACCTGTATGTAATCTTACAAAGATAATGGCCGTTTTACTGAGAACCTCTGCAATGATTCGATCCAACGCCTGCGTCGTGAAACCTGCTTCAGCTTTATGGATCATGCTCAATAAATCACCCAGCAACAGAATGTTATTGCGCACATGTAAAGTGCAGTCTTAATCTCAATGAATGTGTACGACCCGTCCACAGCTAGTAGCTCTACTGACAGGAGTAGAATATGCACACAGCTTTGCCAGCAGACACCAACATAGTTCTAAACTAAGACTCACCCGTGTGACACATGAAACTACGGTCCGGTCCGTGTATCTAATAGGGAATACAAGCGCCCTTTGTATGATAGAGAAAGTACGCTCCACATATGTGATACAAGAAAGTACGCACAATTTATTGAGTGCGGGATAGTACGCACCATTTATTGGGTAAGGGACCATACGTACCATATATTGGGTACGGGACAGTATGCACAATATATTGGGTACGGGACAGTATGCACCATATATTGGGTACGGGACAGTATGCACCATATATTGGGTACGGGACAGTATGCACCATATATTGGGTACGGGACAGTATGCACCATATATTGGGTACGGAACAGTATGCACAATATATTGGGTACGGGGCAGTATGCACCATCTATTGGGTACAGGACAGTATGCACCATATATTGGGTACGGGACAGTATGCACAATATATTAGGTATGGGACAATATGCACCATATATTGGGTACGGGAGAGTAAGCACAATATACTAGGTACGGGACAGTATGCACCATACATTGGGTACGGGACAGTATGCACCATATATTGGGTATGGGACAGTATGCACCATATATTGGGTACGGAACAGTATGCACAATATATTGGGTACGGGGCAGTATGCACCATCTATTGGGTACGGGGCAGTATGCACCATCTATTGGGTACGGGACAGTATGCACCATATATTGGGTATGGGACAGTATGCACAATATATTAGGTATGGGACAATATGCACCTATATTGGGTACGGGAAGTAGCATCAATAATGGTAGGGACAGTATGCACCATATATTGGGTACGGGGCAGTATGTACCATCTATTGGGTACGGGACAGTATGCACCATATATTGGATATGGTGCAGTATGCACAATATATTAGGTACGGGACAGTATGCACCATATATTGGGTACGGGACAGTATGCACCATATATTGGGTACGGGACAGTATGCATCATATATTGGGTACGGGACAGTATGCATCATATATTGGGTACGGGACAGTATGCATCATATATTGGGTAGGGACAGTATGCATCATATATTGGGTACGGGACAGTATGCATCATATATTGGGTACGGGACAGTATGCACAATATATTAGGTATGGGACAATATGCACCATATATTGGGTACGGGACAGTATGCACAATATATTAGGTATGGGACAGTATGCACAATATATTAGGTATGGGACAATATGCACCATATATTGGGTACGGGACAGTATGCATCATATATTGGGTACGGGACAGTATGCATCATATATTGGGTACGGGACAGTATGCACCATCTATTGGGTACGGGACAGTATGCATCATATATTGGGTACGGGACAGTATGCACAATATATTAGGTATGGGACAGTATGCACCATATATTGGGTACGGGAGAGTAAGCACAATATACTAGGTACGGGACAGTATGCACCATATATTGGGTACGGGACAGTATGCACCATATATTGGGTACGGGACAGTATGCACCATATATTGGGTACGGGAAAGTATGCACAATATATTAGGTATGGGACAGTATGCATCATATATTGGGTACTGGACAGTATGCATCATATATTGGGTAAGGGGCAGTATGCATCATATATTGGGTATGGGGCAGTATGCATCATATATTAGGTATGGGACAATATGCACCATATATTGGGTACGGGACAGTATGCATCATATATTGGGTACGGGACAGTATGCATCATATATTGGGTACGGGACAGTATGCACCATCTATTGGGTACGGGACAGTATGCATCATATATTGGGTACGGGACAGTATGCACAATATATTAGGTATGGGACAGTATGCACCATATATTGGGTACGGGAGAGTAAGCACAATATACTAGGTACGGGACAGTATGCACCATATATTGGGTACGGGACAGTATGCACCATATATTGGGTACGGGACAGTATGCACCATATATTGGGTACGGGAAAGTATGCACAATATATTAGGTATGGGACAGTATGCATCATATATTGGGTACTGGACAGTATGCATCATATATTGGGTAAGGGGCAGTATGCATCATATATTGGGTATGGGGCAGTATGCATCATATATTGGGTATGGGGCAGTATGCATCATATATTGGGTATGGGACAGTATGCATCATATATTGGGTATGGGACAGTATGCATCATATATTGGGTAACGGGACAGTATGCATCATACATTGGGTATGGGACAGTATGCATCATATATTGGGTATGGGACAGTATGCATCATATATTGGGTACGGGACAGTATGCATCATATATTGGGTATGGGACAGTATAGCATCATATATTGGGTACGGGACAGTATGCATCATATATTGGGTACGGGACAGTATGCATCATATATTGGGTATGGGGCAGTATGCATCATATATTGGGTATGGGACAGTATGCATCATATATTGGGTACGGGACAGTATGCATCATATATTGGGTACGGGACAGTATGCATCATACATTGGGTACGGGACAGTATGCATCATATACTAGGTACGGGATAGTGCGTGGAATGCTTTTACATCTGTCTGCTGTTGTTTGCGCAGTGAACTTGATGTTCGGAACAATGACCGGCCGTCGCTGAATTGACTAGTTTGCCTTTTTGGTTCACAAGTGCATTTTTCAGGAGACTCCTGGGAGTCGTCGCTGGAGCTACGGAGTTCGTGCTTTGTGCTTTCGGCGGGTCGCCCTGCGGAAAGAGACCGAGCCATGTGGGATAAAACAGGGGTCAATGAAGTCTTTCTGGTGACTGCCGATTCCATCGACGATGAACTGTATTTTTCGTGGGGGACTTTTGTGTTGGCATTCTGGCGGCGGCATTATGCACAGTGTAAGTGTGCGGGCTGTTAGCTTGCCGAGACTCCTGCCTGTTTCACTTTTCACTTAGGGTAGTGAGGGGCATTTTGTGTAATATTCACTGGCACAGGAATGGAGCATAATGGGGACGACCCATTGCCATGAAGTGGGAACTGCGACTGACTGACTGACTGACTGACTGACTAGCGCACCATCTATTGGGTACAGGATGGTACGCACCATCTATGTGGCCCAGGAAAGTACGCTTTATTTATGTGGTAAAGTACGCTCCATTTATGTGGTACAGGAAAGTACGCTCCATCTATGTGGTACAGGAAAGAACGCACTATTTATGTGATACGGGAAACTATGCTCCTTTAGGCGGTAAGAAAAATACGCTCCGTGAATGTGATACAAGAAATTACGCACCATCTATGTGGTATATGAAAGTATGCACCATCTATTCGTTACAGAAAAACACGCATCATACGTTAACGAAACATATAAATAAGATCTTAAACTGGGGACAATAATTACACCCAAAGACTACAGTGGTCAGGTCTGCTGGATGGAAGAGAGTCAGTGCAATAGGGGAACTTAGAAGTACGATGTTCGCCTGAGTCGAGCGGACCGGGAAAGTATCAAAGATTCGATTTTTCACAAAATAATGACTCCGATGATAGTATTTTTTCCAAGATCGCAGGGGACTGGATAGAACAACTATTCCTCTATAATACAACTGAAAAGTAGCAGCAGCCTCGTACACATTGCACACACTTAGAATCCCGGGGATACGGGAAAGTATATAATCGAAAGATGAAAAAAAAAACGTATAATCGAAAGATGAAAAAACACACACAAAAACGTATACTGAAGAGACACTGAAAGTTTTCAAAATTAGGAAACCTACCCACATAAGATTGTTTATAATATGCGTGGTTCTGATATACATATATTTGGATTTTCACAGACACTAAGGAGTTCACGTCCTATGTTGAGATTCTCAGTGTGTGATACATAAAAAAAACTGAAAACTTCTGGCGTTATCGGTGCGCAATAAATGTGACCCATTACAAACGTAATTGGAAAAATAAATACAGCCAAGTGCGTGCTCTAGATCAGACAAAAATAACGGCATAAATTCGCTTCTACACTGGCAACGATTCTGATTCTACCAAGCTATAACGGACATTTACATGGTTATTTATTGGTAAATATGTCGGTTAGAGCCGTACTAGCCGTCTACAGCGGACCGATTTACTGCCAGGAAGATAGTGTGTGCCATATTTCACTAACACATAACCATACAGCTGGACTTCTCACTCTGGTTTATTGTCACACTGTCAGTGTCCAGTAATCTGTACCATGTGTGTACAAGGGACATCTTTTTCGGATGACGTAATGTGTACAATACACGCATTTGTCGGATGATGTTGTACTATCTGTGTACATACAAAACACACATTTGTCGGATGATGTACTATCTGTGTATAATACACACATTTGTAGGATGATGTTGTACTGTGTACATACAAAACACACATTTGTCGGATGATGTACTATCTGTGTACATACAATACACACATTTGTCGGATGGTGTTGTACCATCTGTGTACATACAAAACACACATTTGTCGGATGATGTACTATCTGTGTACATACAAAACACACATTTGTCGGATGATGTTGTACTATCTGTGCACATACAAAACACACATTTGTCGGATGATGCTGTACTATCTGTGTACATACAAAACACACATTTGTCGGATGATGTACTATCTGTGTACATACAATACACACATTTGTCGGATGATGTTGTACTATCTGTGTACATACAAAACACACATTTGTCGGATGATGTACTATCTGTGTATAATACACACATTTGTAGGATGATGTTGTACTATCTGTGTACATACAAAACACACATTTGTCGGATGATGTACTATCTGTGAACATACAATACACACATTTGTCGGATGGTGTTGTACCATCTGTGTACATACAAAACACACATTTGTCGGATGATGTACTATCTGTGTACATACAAAACACACATTTGTCGGATGATGTTGTACTATCTGTGTACATACAAAACACACATTTGTCGGATGATGTTGTACTATCTGTGTACATACAAAACACACATTTGTCGGATGATGTACTATCTGTGTACATACAATACACACATTTGTCGGATGATGATGTACTATCTGTGTACATACAATACACGCATTTGTCGGATGATGATGTACTATCTGTGTACATGCAAAACACACATTTGTCGGATGATGTTGTACTATCTGTGTACATACAATACACGCATTTGTCGGATGATGTTGTACTATCTGTGTACATACAATACACGCATTTGTCGGATGATGTTGTACTATCTGTGTACATACAATACGCGCATTTGTCGGATGATGTTGTACTATCTGTGTACATACAATACGCGCATTTGTAGGATGATGTTGTACTATCTGTGTACATACAATACACGCATTTGTCGGATGATGTTGTACTATCTGTGTACATACAATACACGCATTTGTCGGATGATGTTGTACTATCTGTGTACATACAAAACACACATTTGTCGGATGATGATGTACTATCTGTGTACATACAAAACACACATTTGTCGGATGATGTACTTCTGAGTACATATAATACACGCATTTGTCGGATGATGTTGTACAATCTCCATTGGCACCCTGCCGTCTTGACAGACGATAGTTTGTGCTTTAAAAAGGCATAATAACTTTTAACTATGGCGGTAGCGAGTGTGACTGATAAGGCCAATTTGCGCTGTAAATGTCCGTTCACAGTGGGTGCATGTGAACACGTGGTCATTTCCACCATCATGCACCATTTTACGTCTCAAACGCTTGGTGTGTGACTTTTCTGCAATAATTTTCTCCTTTGACTTTATTCCATTTCTGATATTTGCCCTCCATGCAACACGTTCAGCGGCGACTTGCTCCCAATGTGCATTATCAATGCCTGTATCAATCATGTCCCGCTTACACACATCTTTGTATCGTAGTAGAGGCCGACCCTGAGATCTCTTACCCATCTGTAATTCACCAAAAAAGATATCCTTTGGTATTCTACCATCATCCATCCTCCTAAGATGTCCTATCCATCCAAGTCTACGAAGACTGAGCATGGAATAAACTGTCACACAACCTATGTACATACAAAACAAACATTTGTCGGATGATGTTGTACTATCTGTGTACATACAATACACGCATTTGTCGGATGATGTTGTACTATCTGTGTACATACAATACACGCATTTGTTAGATGATGTTGTACTATCTGTGTACATCAAAACACACATTTGTCGGATGATGTACTATATGTGTACATACAATACACGCATTTGTCCGATGATGTTGTACTATCTGTGTAAATACAATACACGCATTTGTCGGATGATGTACTATATGTGTATAATACACACATTTGTAGGATGATGTTGTAATATCTGTGTACAAAATAAACATATGTCGGATGATGTTGTACTATATGTGTACAAAGAGCACATTTGGTTGTTACCAGTGTGCGTGGACACATTTGTTAGATTAGGTTATGTTACCAGTGTGCATAGACACATTTGTTGGATTAGGTTATGTTACCAGTGTGCATAGACACATTTGTTGGATTAGGTTATGTTACCAGTATTCATGGACACATTTGTTAGATTAGGTTATGTTACCAGTGTGCGTGGACACATTTGTTGGATTAGGTTATGTTACCAGTATGCATGGACACATTTGTTAGACTAGGTTATATTACCAGTGTGCATGGACACATTTGTTAGATTAGGTTATGTTACCAGTGTGCATGGACACATTTGTTAGATTAGGTTATGTTACCAGTGTGCGGGGACACATTTGTTAGATTAGGTTATGTTACCAGTGTGCGTGGGCACATTTGTTAGATTAGGTTATGTTACCAGTGTGCGTGGACACATTTGTTAGATTAGGTTATGTTACCAGTGTGAAATGGGCACATCGGTAGGGTGATGATGTACCACGGATTGTGGTAGCGTGAAGCTCTACCAATCTACAAGTGGTACGTGTGAAGCTGTACTACCTGTCTACAACTGTCAAATCTGTCGAATGATGTACACCAAGTCTAGAATTGACATATGTGTAAAGTGGAGCTGTAATACCAATGCACAATGGACATATTTCTAGGCTGATGTACTACTAACAATCTACGAGGAATACATGTTTAGAATGGCGTTGCATTACTAGTGCCACTTCTACCGTATGAAAGAAAGTACAATACTGCTTAAACTTCAGCAACAAACGACCGTACAACACGAGTTCTACACTGGGAACGCCACTACCAGCCCAAAGTGGACAAATCTAATTGACACACAGTCATCTCTGGTCCCTGGACAGGCACGGAACTGCCGGGGTCTCCGAGGCACACACATTTATTGATTTATTTTATCAGCGGATGCTCAGGTCACATTTTCTTCTGCTGTGATTAGGTAGCTTTATGGAAGAAATTATCCCGAGCTGAAGATGAAAGGTCGTAACTAACTACAACCTCTAGGCCGGACAACACACCAGCCTTCAGCATTTCACGCTGACCCCTGCAGCATGTCAATGAGGCCAGTGTGTGGATCGATATTTACAAGCATCTCTTTATGGCAGGCCTGTATTTGGCCAGTTATTGTAACCATATTTATTTTTGTGGCATGTTCGTCCTGGTTGTCATTTTTTAAACAACCCGCATATAATTATATAATGTGATCAATATCTTTGACAAAAACGTATCCTTATCTGGTTGTGTGTCACACAATGCAGCAAGCGTGTGGCTTCTGTTGTTCCAGTTGCATTATTTCATTCATTAATCCACTGTGTCCTCATTATTGTTTTAACTCTGTATGTGCACGTCCTGCTTTGTGTAACTTCAACCCACTGTTTTCTGGTTATATTCTTTAACATCATTCTTAGACAACTGTCCAACCGTCTCCTTCTGGCACAGACACTTATTTTAATGCAGCAGATGTGGAACAGAATAAGTCATGCGTCTACAGAGACAGGGACTCACAGATAGACAACATTACTGCAGCTAACATAGGAAATGTTGGCGTTTGTTAGAGGATTATCTTCCCAAAATCTCAGGGTAAGATATTCGTTGATTAACATGTGAACGGCTTCTCTTCTACCTTTAAGTGCACAGAGGATAGGTCTTGCAATCTATTTTTAAACTCTTTTTGTTTCAGAATACTGTAATATATTATCTCCTAGTTGTGATAAATCGACCATGGACAGACAGAAAAACCAATCACAAAGTCCTACAAGAAACAAATGAAAACCTTAAACTGATCAGAGAAATTAGACGTTGAAAGTCAAAAATTATTTTTGGACACCGCTAAGAAATAAATTTGAGAACTTGGTGACAACTGACAAGATGGAGGGGAAGAGGACAAGGGGAAAGCAGAGAACTAAATACCTGGATGGCTTGGCCACGTTGTATGGTCGAGACAAGAACACTGAGTTGATCCACGACTCTGGTGATCGCATGAGATGGCGAAACATGACCTCCAACGCGTATCGGCGTGGCACATGCTGATGATGAATTGTGACAGTAATTCTTTCTGCCACACACAGTTCTCCTGTTAGGCTCTCTAACTCAGACACATATTATAATCCAATTACAGCCATTTAGGACATATGGAGCTAAGAAACTTGCGAGGTTTAGGCAATCAGGGGCCGATGTATGTATGGTGACCAATTTGCTTTTAATGGATGTATGGTGACGGTTGTATGTATAGTCACACATGCTAGAATCATGCTAGAGTGTAAGTGTATGTATAGTCATAAAGCTAGATTCGTACTCAATTGTAAGTGTATATATAGTCACAAAGTTACACTCATGCTTTAGTGTAAGTGTATGTATAGTCACGCCGCTAGACCTGTGCTGGAGTGTAATCGTATGTATAGACACAAAGCTAGACTCTTCCTGGAGTGTAAGTGTATGTATAGTAACAAAGCTATACTCATGCTGAAGTGTAAGTGTATGTATATTCACATAGCTAGGCGCAAGCTGGAGTGTGAGTGTATGTATAGTCACACAGCTAGAATTCTGGCTGGAGTGTAAGTGTGTGTATAGTCAAACAGCTATACTCATGATGGAGTGTAAGTGTATGTATAGTCACAAAACTAGACTCGTGTGCTCAATTGTAAGTGTATGTGTAGTTACACAGACTCATGATGGAGTGTGAGTGTGTGTATAGTTACACAGCTAGATTCATGACGGAGTGTAAGTGTATGTATAGTTACACAGCTAGACTCATGATGGAGTGTAAGTGTATGTATAGTCACAAAACTAGACTTGTGTGCTCAATTGTAAGTGTATGTATAGTTACACAGCTAGACTTGTTTGCTCAATTGTAAGTGTATGTATAGTTACACAGCTAGACTCATGATGGAGTGTAAGTGTAGTGTATATATAGTTACACAGCTAGACTCGTGTGCTCAATTGTAAGTGTATGTATAGTTACTCAGCTATACACGTGTGCTCAATTGTAAGTGCATGTATAGTTACACAGCTAGACTCATGATGGAGTGTAGGTGTATGTATAGTTACACAGCTAGACTCATGATGGAGTGTAAGTGTAGTGTATGTATAGTTACACAGCTAGACTCGTGTGCTCAATTGTAAGTGTATGTATAGTTACTCAGCTATACACGTGTGCTCAATTGTAAGTGCATGTATAGTTACACAGCTAGACTCATGATGGAGTGTAGGTGTATGTATAGTTACACAGCTAGACTCGTGTGCTCAATTGTAAGTGCATGTATAGTTACACAGCTAGACTCATGATGGAGTGTAAGTGTATGTATAGTTACACAGTTAGACTCGTGTGCTCAATTGTAAGTGCATGTATAGTTACACAGCTAGACTCATGATGGAGTGTGAGTGCATGTATAGTTACAAAGCTGGAGTCGAACTTTGTGTCTTAACCTCTTTGACAACATCTAAATTACTCATACACATGAAATTAACTTTTGAATTACAGGCTGGGAATTGGTTGCACAATAAACCCTCGGTTTAGCTATAGTCATTTGCACGTTTCAGAGTTCCGATTAAACCATAAATTAGTAAACTAACAATGGATGGTAACGATAACGCACACATAAACAAATATAAGCATGCGTGCACACACTGGATGTAATCCGGCAACAGATAAAAACATAATAAAACTTCACATAACTCAAGCACAATAACAATGTCACATAAATACCACACTTACCAGATACCACATAATTGGCCATTTAGGGTCATTAAAGTGTATACTCCGTTTCTTCCTGCTTTTGGCCACCTGCTGCTCAACCCATAACACCTAAAGAGAAAGACAATAATAAAGACAACATACGCACACAATCGAAACTCTGAAACGAGTATCAATGCTTACTACATGTTTATAATATCACAAAAAATGTCCTTACGGTCCTGATGCGACAACTGATGCTTTCACATTTGCAGAAGTACAACCAATCCACTTTACTTACACCATTCCCTTCAAAGAAAGGCAGTTTAAACAGCCACACTGCAATAGAACGACAAGACAATCTGATCCAGTGATGAATGTTCATTTCCCGCCACTGGTACTGCCTGTATCTTGTCCAGACTACAAGCGCTGCCTGGGAGTCAGTAGTTGCCAGTGGAGCTAGACCTGTTGATAGGTTCAATCACCAGCTGTTTGAATACCTGTATTCCTGGTGCTTACAGCAGTTGTCAATGTGCCCAATACCCGAGTGTGCTATAAACAACAAACATACACAATAACTTGAAAATACCATACTGGCTTGACTGATGTTGACATACAAAACACACACGTGACTGGGCAGTTCGACAACACTAGCACAATGGAACGCTTGTGGCCCAAGTATTTATCGCTGAAATAAGCTTTCGGTCAGGTGGTCAGGGGTTGGAACTCGCATTATAATAACTGACCTGGGCTCACAGGTCGACCCAGCCTAAACTGTGCACCAGGAAATATCTTGGGAAGTAAAGGTGGCATGTGTGGAACTGACCACATCGCCCATCCAGTGTCCACTGGTTCATACAAATATGGAGTTATATTGGGAAGTAAAGGAGCCAAGTGTGGAACTGACTACATCGCCCATCCAGTGACCACTGGTTCATACAAATACGGAGTTATATTGGGAAGTAAAGGAGCCATGTGTTGAACTGATCACATCGCCCATCCAGTGTCCACTGGTTCATACAAATATGGAGTTATATTGGGAAGGCAGCATGTGTGGAACTGATCACATCGCCCATCCAGTGATCACTGGTTCATACAAATACGGAGTTATATTGGGAAGTAAAGGAGCCATGTGTTGAACTGATCACATCGCCCATCCAGTGTCCACTGGTTCATACAAATATGGAGTTATATTGGGAAGGCAGCATGTGTGGAACTGACCACATCGCCCATCCAGTGTCCACTGGTTCATACAAATATGGAGTTATATTGTGAAGTAAAGGCAGCATGCGTGGAACTGACCACATCACCCATCCAGTGTCCACTGGTTCATACAAATATGGAGTTATATTGGGAAGTAAAGGCAGCATGCGTGGAACTGATCACATCACCCATCCAGTGTCCACTGGTTCGTACAAATATGGAGTTATATTGGGAAGTAAAGGAGCCATGTGTTGAACTGACCGCATCGCCCATCCGGTGTCCACTGGTTCATACAAATATGGAGTTATATTGGGAAGTAAAGGCAGCATGCGTGGAACTGACCACATCACCCATCCAGTGTCCACTGGTTCATACAAATATGGAGTTATATTGGGAAGTAAAGGCAGCATGCGTGGAACTGATCACATCACCCATCCAGTGTCCACTGGTTCGTACAAATATGGAGTTATATTGGGAAGTAAAGGAGCCATGTGTTGAACTGATCACATCGCCCATCCAGTGTCCACTGGTTCGTACAAATATGGAGTTATATTGGGAAGTAAAGGAGCCATGTGTTGAACTGACCACATCGCCCATCCAGTGTCCACTGGTTCATACAAATATGGAGTTATATTGGGAAGGCAGCATGTGTGGAACTGATCACATCGCCCATTCCAGTGGTCCACTGGTTCATACAGATACGTAGTTATTATTGGGAAGTAAAGGAGCCATGTGTTGAAACTGACCACATCGCCCACCCAGTGTCCACTGGTTCATCCAAATATGGAGTTATATTGGAAGTAAAGGCAGCATGCGTGGAACTGACCACATCGCCCATCCAGTGTCCACTGGTTCATACAAATATGGAGTTATATTGGGAAGCAGCATGTGTGGAACTGATCACATCGACCCATCCAGTGACCCCTGGTTCATACAAATATGGAGTTAAATTGGGAAGGGTAAAGGAGCCAAGTGTGGAACGGAACCACATCGCCCATCCGAGTGTCCACTGGTTATAACAAATATGGAGTTATATTGGGAAGTAAAGGCAGCATGTGTGGAACTGACCAAATCACCATCCAGTGTCCACTGGTTCATACAAATATGGAGTTATATTGGGAAGTAAAGGAGCCAAGTGTGGAACTGACCACATCGCCCATCCAGTGTCCACTGGTTCATACAAATATGGAGTTATATTGGGAAGTAAAGGCAGCATGTGTGTGAACTGACCACATCACCCATCCAGGTCCACTGGTTCATACAAATATGGAGTATATTGGGAAGGCAGCATGTGTGGAACTGATCACATCGCCCATCCAGTGACCACTGGTTCATACAAATATGGAGTTATATTGGGAAGTAAAGGAGCCAAGTGTGGAACTGACCACATCGCCCATCCAGTGTCCACTGGTTCATACAATATGGAGTTATATTGGGAAGTAAAGGCAGCATGTGTGGAACTGACACGTCGCCCATCCAGTTGACCACTGGTTCATACAAATATGGAGTTATATTGGGAAGTAAAGGCAGCATGTGTGGAACTGACCACATCGCCCATCCAGTGTCCACTGGTTCATACAAATATGGAGTTATATTGGGAAGTAAAGGCAGCATGCGTGGAACTGATCACATCACCCATCCAGTGTCCACTGGTTCGTACAAATATGGAGTTATATTGGGAAGTAAAGGAGCCATGTGTTGAACTGACCGCATCGCCCATCCGGTGTCCACTGGTTCATACAAATATGGAGTTATATTGGGAAGTAAAGGCAGCATGCGTGGAACTGACCACATCACCCATCCAGTGTCCACTGGTTCATACAAATATGGAGTTATATGGGAAGTAAAGGCAGCATGCGTGGAACTGATCACATCACCCATCCAGTGTCCACTGGTTCGTACAAATATGGAGTTATATTGGGAAGTAAAGGAGCCATGTGTTGAACTGATCACATCGCCCATCCAGTGTCCACTGGTTCGTACAAATATGGAGTTATATTGGGAAGTAAAGGAGCCATGTGTTGAACTGACCACATCGCCCATCCAGTGTCCACTGGTTCATACAAATATGGAGTTATATTGGGAAGGCAGCATGTGTGGAACTGATCACATCGCCCATCCAGTGTCCACTGGTTCATACAAATACGTAGTTATATTGGGAAGTAAAGGAGCCATGTGTTGAACTGACCACATCGCCCACCCAGTGTCCACTGGTTCATACAAATATGGAGTTATATTGGGAAGTAAAGGCAGCATGCGTGGAACTGACCACATCGCCCATCCAGTGTCCACTGGTTCATACAAATATGGAGTTATATTGGGAAGGCAGCATGTGTGGAACTGATCACATCGCCCATCCAGTGACCACTGGTTCATACAAATATGGAGTTATATTGGGAAGTAAAGGAGCCAAGTGTGGAACTGACCACATCGCCCATCCAGTGTCCACTGGTTCATACAAATATGGAGTTATATTGGGAAGTAAAGGCAGCATGTGTGGAACTGACCAAATCACCAATCCAGTGTCCACTGGTTCATACAAATATGGAGTTATATTGGGAAGTAAAGGAGCCAAGTGTGGAACTGACCACATCGCCCATCCAGTGTCCACTGGTTCATACAAATATGGAGTTATATTGGGAAGTAAAGGCAGCATGTGTGGAACTGACCACATCACCCATCCAGTGTCCACTGGTTCATACAAATATGGAGTTATATTGGGAAGGCAGCATGTGTGGAACTGATCACATCGCCCATCCAGTGACCACTGGTTCATACAAATATGGAGTTATATTGGGAAGTAAAGGAGCCAAGTGTGGAACTGACCACATCGCCCATCCAGTGTCCACTGGTTCATACAAATATGGAGTTATATTGGGAAGTAAAGGCAGCATGTGTGGAACTGACCACGTCGCCCATCCAGTGACCACTGGTTCATACAAATATGGAGTTATATTGGGAAGTAAAGGCAGCATGTGTGGAACTGACCACATCGCCCATCCAGTGTCCACTGGTTCATACAAATATGGGGTTATATTGGGAAGGCAGCATGTGTGGAACTGATCACATCACCCATCCAGTGTCCACTGGTTCATACAAATATGGGGTTATATTGGGAAGGCAGCATGTGTGGAACTGATCACATCGCCCATCCAGTGTCCACTGGTTCATACAAATATGGGGTTAGCACCATATGCCCAATATGCCTCAATGTGTGTAAAAAGGCTCCTTTATTTTACTCCTGCCCCTTGGCGAAGAGGCTACAGACGCAGTTCGTGATCCCGCATACCACGTTCGAAACACAGTTGCGGGCGATTTGGCACCAGACCGCCTTGCGTTGATATTTTATGATATGGTATAGGTGACGGTCGTTCAGAAAGCAAACAGCCACAACATGCTGGGGTTGACTGCTACGTCCTGTAAAAGATATGCAACTAACTTTTGTCTATGATTCTTACTCTAATATTTATTACTGAGGTAACTACAACAAAAACAAACAAACAAACAAACAAACAAACAAACTGAAGAGGACAATTTAAAATATGCCTCAACTTATCTGAGTGCCGACAAACTATATGTGATCAATGCAATGCAACACAACTAACCCTAGCATGAAAGAACATTGACGAACAGGTACAATGGCAAGTTTGAACACTTCTGGAAGATAGGGGGTGGTAATTAGAAATAGCATGACATCGTTAGAGTAAATTTGTCCTTTCGATCATAATTCCACTCTGAACAATCACCAATGATTATACATCAAACGTATGTGATATTTACCTTACATGTGAACTGCCGTGTTCATAAAATAGCTAATTACATATTGCTGTACATTTCGTACATAAGTGTATGCTATATACGTCTGAATACTCCATGTAGTTTCAGATAATAGGTAACACCTTTGTGCAGGAAGCACTGGAAATGTCCCACTTCCATTTGGAACTGCAACTTTTACATTACAAGTTTAATCACCTCATATCTACTCACTTGTGCAATGCCCATTGTTTTATGAGTGTCATTACTGTTAATTTAAAGAGATTAATCCGCCGGTAATTCTTAATCAATACAGAAAAGATCACCAGATGACCCATGGCCGTACATTCACACACAGGAACAGACAGTTATCTAGGCACAGGTGTATAATAAAATATATTTTTCTTTTAAAACACGTGGCAGCTATTTCCATATTCTGAGCATTGTACACGTGTAATTCATTATTCATGAGGCTCTGGATTAGCTAACAAATAAAACTGGGGGAAATCAAATATTCGGCACTTACAAAGACATAACTGTTTGGAAAAGATAACTAGGGCAGGAGATGTAACGGAGAGGAGGAGGTCGACTAGGTCGATAGATACTACCTACAACCAACAGTTACTGAGATACACCGAAGCGCATGCTATACACGGGTAAGGCACAATTAACCAGTTTTAACATAGACAATTAGTAAACAGGCGAACAATTTCCTGGAAGCCCTGGGAATGTGGTTTTATAGAAGAATGCTGCAAATTAATTGGACAGCGAAAATGAGTAATCAGGATATTTTAATGGAGGCATAGTTGCAAAGGCAACTTATCACAAACATCAGAAAGATGCAATCATCGTTTGTTGGCCACGTTATGAGACGACAAAAACTGGAACATGTTCTGACAACCGGAAAGATTTTAGGAAAGAAAGATAGAGACGCCAGCGTGAGAAGATTCTTGACAGTCTTATGTCATGGCACGGAAGGGAGTCAACACGCGAACTGATCCATGACGTCGGAGATCGTAATTCGTGGAGAGGCATGTCGCCCCCGCCATCCGGCAAGGCACTGGATGGATGAAGGGACAGTTATGTAAACAAAGAGACACGATAGTCTCTTTGAAACAAAAGTGGGTGACACTGAAACACATGACATTATCTATTGCTTTATTCGGTTGAAATAAGTCATTACGCTACTTCATTATACAGTATGATGTGGAGCAACCCCCCCCCCCCCCCCCCCCCCGCCTCCAGTATGCAACTGACGAGATACAGCGAAATATGTCAGGCAATAAATTGTGCAATACAATGTTTGTGTCTTCATTATTCAAATTCACAGCGGTAAAACATGTTGAAACTCTAACTTGTGTTGTTATATCGGTGCCAATCATCATCATCATGTGTTATGTCGACACGCATGGGCGGTCATGTTTCGCCATCTTACACGATCGCCATAGTTCCAATGCTAAAATGGCTTTAATTGCTTTATGTCTTGTAGAGAAATGTGTGTTCTTCTTTTAATGCATGGTTGCTGTCGATAAAATGGATACCAGTATTAATGGCATCACGTATGGTTATTGTCGATAAGAGAAACTGTATGATTACTGGGATCAGTTTAAAGTAGTTATACAGTTACTGATTGGTTCTTACACTGTGGGATGGAAGATTTGAGACAGAATGAATGCTTGGTGTAGACGTGAACTCACTTTCAATGTATGGTACGTGGAGCCCTGAGAGTGCCCAACGCGTCTTCACGACGGCCTTGTCTGGCGTGCTAATACCGTCAGTATAACAGTCATGAACCAAAGCTCCCCCGGGAAGCTGGGTCATTTTGAAGAACGTGAATGGATGGATCCAGCCACAAACAGTTTGGGAATATCAACATTTGAAAGCTACAATCATGGCAGATTCTGTCACCTCAGGGTCAGGCAGCGGTCTCCCTGAAGCACCAAGTGAACTC
The DNA here is from genome assembly GCA_014155875.1 of Cepaea nemoralis. Taxonomy (NCBI): domain Eukaryota; kingdom Metazoa; phylum Mollusca; class Gastropoda; order Stylommatophora; family Helicidae; genus Cepaea; species Cepaea nemoralis. Next base: position 121,953 of record JACEFZ010028360.1, on the reverse strand, counting down.
GGACATTGAACAGCGTGGTGGCAGCAGAAAAGTGTTATCACTAACTTCTAGTCATTCGCTCGAAGCTACAACTGCGGGAGTGGTCACAATTGTTTCTATGATAAAATGATCTTTGGGTGCAACATTGATTTTCAACTTGTTGCCAAAAAAAAAAAAAAAAAACTGGAAAATTGGACATTACAACATATGACCCGCTTGACAGTATAGGCCAAGGCATTGTACCTCTCCACCCACCCACCCACTGTCTGCCTGTGTGTGTGTGTGTGTGTGTGGGGGGGGGGGGGGGGTCTCTCAAGTTAACGATAAGCAAACAAGCCCAAGTATGCACACCCGTACTGAAAGGAAACATCTTGGTATTACTAAAAAGACAGATTTTTAAATAACTGATCTCCATCAAAATCTCCAGATTGCAAAGTATTCTACTTAAAAATAAATTCAACAAAATACACATAACATCAAACAGCAACAGATCCCGGGAAATAAGTACATAGGTAGCATTGTCACACAAGATGGAAGACTGGACATAGACACAGAAACCAGGTGCCATAAGGTCAACGCCGTGACTTACCAATGCTCACCTTTACTCAAGCACCGGCACGTCAGCACAACAATCAGGCACCACTCAGCTACCCGTGCCTAGCCTGAGGATGTCTAGATCGCAAGAGAAGTGATGCGTATCATCTACCATGAAGTTCTTGAGAAAGGATGTCGACTACACTATGACAGAATGAGAAGTGGTGGCATGACAAAATATCACACATAACACTGCCTGAACTGAACGTACGGAGAGGTGGTTAGGGCATCTTGTGTGGACTGAAACCATATCGGTTGGTATCAACAGTCCGGTTACAGAGCTAGGAGGGGGCCAGGAATTTGTTGGAGAGATTCTATCACAGACAGAAACTGACCACAGTCCAGGCGACACAGTCATCTAAACTGCAATGGTGTTACACACGCGGCTATCATCAATGTCAGAACAGTGCCACACAAGGCTATCATCAATGTCTCAACAGTGCCACACACGGCTATCATCAATGTATCAACATTGCCATACACGGCTATCATCAATGTATCAACAGTGCCACACACGGCTATCATCAATGTCTCAACAGTGCCACACACGGCTATCATCAATGTATCAACAGTGCCACACACGGCTATCATCAATGTCTCAACAGTGCCACACACGGCTATCATCAATGTATCAACACTGCCACACACACCTATCATCAATGTATCAACACTGCCACATACCGCTATCATCAATATCTCAACACTGCCACACACGGCTATCATCAATGTCTCAACAGTGCCACACACAGCTATCATCAATGTCTCAAAAGTGCCACATAACGATATCATCAATGTCTCAACAGTGTCCTATATTTTTATCATCAATGTTTCAACAGTGTCACATATTGCTATCATCAATGTCTCAACAGTGCCACACATTGCTATCATCAATGTCTCAACAGTGCCACACACGGCTATCATCAATGTCTCAACAGTGCCACATAACGCTATCATCAATGCCTCAACAGTGTCACACATGGCTATCATCAATGTCTCAACAGTGTCCTATATTTTTATCATCAATGTTTCAACAGTGTCACATATTGCTATCATCAATGTCTCAACAGTACCACACATTGCTATCATCAATGTCTCAAAAGTGCCACACATTGCTATCATCAATGTATCAACAGTCCCACACCGCTATCATCAAAGTCTCAACAGTGTCACACCGCTATCATCAATGTCTCAACAGTGCCACACCGCTATCATCAATGTCTCAACAGTGCCACACCACTATCATCAATGTCTCAACAGTGCCACACCGCTATCATCAATGTATCAACAGTGCCACACCGCTATCATCAATGTCTCAACAGTGCCACACCACTATCATCAATGTCTCAACAGTGCCACACACAGCCATCATCAATGTCTCAACAGTGTCCTATAGTTTTATCATCAATGTCTCAACAGTGACACACGGCTATCATCAATGTCTCAACAGTGACACACGGCTATCATCAATGTCTCAACAGTGCCACACCTCTATCATCAATGTATCAACAGTGCCACACCGCTATCATCAATGTCTCAACAGCGCCACACACAGCTATCATCAATGTCTCAACAGTGTCCAATAGTTTTATCATCAATGTCTCAACATATTGCTATCATCAATGTCTCAACAGTGCCACACACGGCTATCATCAATGTCTCAACAATGCCACATGGCTATCATCAATGTCTCAACAGTGCCACACACAGCTATCATCAATGTCTCAACAGTGTCCTATAATTTTATCATCAATGTCTCAACAGTGTCATATATTGCTATCATCAATGTCTCAACAGTGCCACACACAGCTATCATCAATGTCTCAACAATGCCACACGGCTATCATCAATGTCTCAACAGTGCCACACACAGCTATCATCAATGTCTCAACAGTGTCCGTATAGTTTTATCATCAATGTCTCAACAGTGTCACATATTGTTATCATCAATGTCTCAACAATGCCACACGGCTATCATCAATGTCTCAACAGTGCCACACAGCTATCATCACACTCTACAGTTCCCTATATTTTTATCATCAATGTCTCAACAGTGCCACACACTGCTATCATCGATGTCTCAACAGTGCCATACGACTATCATCAATGTCTCAACAGTGCCACACACGGCTATCATCAATGTCTCAACGGTGCCCTATATTTTTATCATCAATGTCTCAACAGTGCTCTACATTGTTATTATCAGTGTCTCAACAGTGCCCTACATTGTTATCATCAATGTCTCAACAGTGCAACATACGGCCATCATCAATGTCTCAACAGTGTCCTTACGGCTATCATCAATGTATCAACAGTGCCCTACATTGCTATCATCAATGTCTCAACAGTGCCCTACATTGCTATCATCAATGTCTCAACAGTGTCACACATTGCTATCATCAATGTCTCAACAGTGACACACGGCTATCATCAATGTCTCAACAGTGTCACACATTGCTATCATCAATGTCTCAACAGTGTCACACATTGCTATCATCAATGTCTCAACAGTGCCACACATCGCTATCATCAATGTCTCAACAGTGCCACACATTGGTATCATCAATGATGCAGCAGATGCTGCCCTAATGGTGTGAAGTGAAAAGGTCACATGTATGCCGGGTTCCGGCATTTTTGAGTGGAAGTAACGAGTTCACTTCCCGGTATGCTGTCCTCGGCACGGATCTCTGGGACACGTCTCACCTGAAATAAGCATTGAACTAAAGACTACAGTGATGGTAAAGTAGTGCTGGATACGATGCAGTCTCATCACTCCTTTACAAGACCTCAAGTAATATCTACAGAATAGATAATAAACACAATAACCCATCCAGATACTGGACGGAAAGAATCCCGGCTTTGTAACTGTAAAACTGCTAGTAACCGAGTTTTCCATAGGAACAACTGAAATAATACTCTTTCCATTAAGTTAGACGCCTGTAGTAAATCATCAGAGTCTTACTGTCGTTCCGTATTAGAAAACGTCAGAGGCAGTCAATAGAAATGCAATATTGGCAAGAAGTAACATGATAGCATTAGCTTAGTGCAGCAATGCATTCATTTGGTATCAGGGAGTGCGCAGATTAAGATGGCTGAGATGTACATTTCAAATTGTTTCCACATTAACCTTCCGTAACACACATCCACAAACCATTAAGAACCATTTTAGCATCGGATCTCATTCACTTGCTTAAAATATTACTAGGGTGCCTCTTTATATTGTGATTATGTACGCTGTATTACCAATGCTTACTCGCCTTTGGAATGTCTGGTAAAGGTCCTCTAGGACCCCAAGGAGTCAGTGGGACACATTTTAATAAACGCTGTTCTTGTTTAACTCATGCAATATCAATGCATAATCCCATGCTATTTTCTCCATTTATTCATTCAGCATGTGCCGTGCCGATAAGCGTGGACGGTCATGATTCGCCATCTCACTCAATCACCAGAGTCGTGAATCAGCTCAGTGTTCTTGTCTAGACCATACCACGTGGCCAAGCCAACCAGGTATATACTACTCTGCCTTCCCCTTGTTCTCTTCCCTTCGATTTTGCCTGCTTTCATCAAGTTCTCCAATTTATTTATTCGCATAACGTCACCAAACAAATTGTGACTGTCTACGTATAATTTCTTTAATCAATGTACGATTTTCATATGTTTCTTGTAGGACTTGGTCATTTTCCTATACTATATTGTTAAATATAATTGAATTAGCTAGTTTCTGTAGCAACTGTCCTCAGTAGTCAAAGTAACACGTTTAAGTGGCCGATTGGACGCATAGTCTTATCCGCAGGGGTTACATGTCATGCTGAATAAGACCTCTCTTCAATTCCCGGTAGCAGACACTAGTCTGGGTAACCAAGCCATCTCTACAATTCCCGGCAATAGACACAAGTCAGGATAACCAAGCCATCTCTACAATTCCAAGCAATAGACACAAGTCTGGATAACCAAGCCATCTCTACAATTCCCGGCAGCAGACACTAGTCTGGGTAACCAAGCCATCTCTACAATTCCCGGCAATAGACACAAGTCATGGTACACAAGTCATCTCTACAATTCCCGGCAATAGACACAAGTCATGGTACACAAGTCATCTCTACAATTCCCGGCAATAGACACAAGTCAAGGTAAACAAGCCATCTTTACAATTCCCGGCAATAGACACAAGTCAAGGTAAACAAGCCATCTCTACAATTCCCGGCAATAGACACAAGTCATGGTACACAAGTCATCTCTACAATTCCCGGCAATAGACACAAGTCAAGGTAAGCAAGCCATCTTTACAATTCCCCGGCAATAGACACAAGTCAAGGTAAACAAGCCATCTCTACAATTCCCGGCAATAGACACAAGTCAAGGTAAACAAGCCATCTCTACAATTCCCGGCAATAGACACAAGTCAAGGTAAACAAGCCATCTCTACAATTCCCGGCAATAGACACAAGTCATGGTACACAAGTCATCTCTACAATTCCCGGCAGCAGACACTAGTCTGTGTAACCAAGTAATATTATCAAAAATAATTCTTGCTTGTTACATAGAACCAGTTCTAACACATAGCTGCCAATCTTCGTTAATATGTAGACAAGTAAATTTTAAAAAGAAAAAAGAAAAGAAGGAAACTGTAGATATAGGTTTTTATAGAAGAATACTGAACATTCCTATTTAACAGCCAAAAATTTTAATCTTAACGTTTTGAGATGGCTAAGACAACAAAAACAGCTGATCACGAGCATCAGAATTAGAAAGTATCAGTCATCATTTTGGCCACATGATGAGAAGACCAAACAAAAACAAAAAACACTGAAGCATGTGACAAATGGCCAGATTTGTGGAAAAAGAGATGGAAGAAGAGAGCGAGAGAACATTACTGACAGTCTTACATCTTGGCACGAAAGGGTGTTACCACAAGAAATTATACGTACCATGGAGATCACACTGATCGTGCACGCCAGTCGGCAAGGAACTTTTTTCATATATATATATATATATATATATATATATATATATATATATATATATATATATATATATATATATATAACGCGACGACATCTAACTATCAGTCATGGCAGTGTTTAAACTATACTGTAAATAACCCATCTCTGAAGACACGTTTATGACATGTTGTAAAAAGGCGGTACTTAATGTAAGACCTGCATTCAAATTAACGTGAAGCACAGCGACCTGCTGCAAGTGTCATTGAAAGCAAAGTTTATTTTCTGATCTGTCATCTTTGCCCACATTTCTATTGGGAGATACAGACCAGCATTGCAGATCAATAATATACGTTCCTACGAGAGAGATGGAATGGAAGAGATGGATTGGAATAATTCCCCACCCTCAACCCCGCAACAAACATATCTAACACGGACTCTACGCCCATTTCTTTCCCCCCACACAACTTCTTGAACATAAACTGCTCACGCTTTCAAGACAAACAGAACCACTTCACTTACATTTCTGCTCTTCCATCCGCCAATTTGGTGTCTAATTTCCTCCCAACTAATGTCCTTATACCTCCCTCCTCCCCCTAAACTCCCAGTCTCCCCTCTCCCCCTGAGCTCCCAGCGTAGGCCCAAGTATACTTTCTTTAACTGCGCCAGTCGTTTCTGATCTGGCTGCGCGGTCTCCAAAAGCATCATACGGCTGTATTGCCTCCGGATTGTCGATAAAAACAAGAATAATAAATGGGATTCTGAAGGTCTCTGGGGAAAAGCAGGGTTAAACGTATTCATCCAATGGTGATCAATTACAGCCGACACACGGGGTAAGATAGACGCGTGTTTATGGAGTTCACGGGAAATTACAAACTGACAAGCAAGAAGCCAAACAAGTACGGATAACAGCATTAACTAGTGATCAACTTCATACTTGGTGCCTCCAGAAAACAGCACATATATGCCGCTGACTTGTGTATTTATATGCAGTACTGATGATGTTCGTATGCTGTTGATAGCCATAGAGTGTAGGAACCCTTACCATGTCATGAGGCGTATTGGGTAAATGACGCTAGCCCCACACTGTAAGACCTGCCGGCACCTGACTGGTGCTGTGGTCCATACCACGCCAGGCCTCCTTTACTTGCCTCAACATTTCTTGGTACCCACTCAAGGCTGGCTAGACCGGCAGCATTGGGTCACTTGTCAAAAGAATGCACTTCTTCGGCGGCGATGGGAACACATGACTGTCAGGGCGGTAGGCAGGCGTGTTGGCCTCTCTGGTGCCGCGACTCCCCAACGTGTGTGTAGTCAGACCTAATATGTAAACACGAGTACCGTTGTTTCCCCGCCCCTCAATTATGATTTTATTTGCACATCCTATTTACAGGACATCGCTGTCAACACCACCACTGTTGTTGTTGTCTTGGCAAGTTAACGTTCAGTAGTTTGAAATTGCTTTCTGAACGACCGGCTCCCATACCATCACATTAAAACTCAGCGCGACACGGTCTGCTGCCAAATTGGTCGCAGCTGTGTTTTGAACGCAGGTAAGCGGAATCACGAACCGCGTCCGTAACGCCTTTACCAAGAAGACCGGCTCTATTATGATTAGTATTATTATTATTAGTGGTAGTATAGTGGTGGTAGTAATACATTAGTAGTAGAAGCAGTTTTCAGTAGTAGTAGTAGTAGTAGCAGCAGCAGCAGCAGCAGCAGTAGCAGTAGTAGTAGTAGTAGTAGTAGTAGTAGTAGTAGTAGTAGTAGTAGTAGTAGTAGTAGTAGTAGTAGTAGTAGTAGTAGTGTAATATTTGTAGCATTAGTAATAGTAGCAGCAGCAGTAGTAGTACGATGGTAAGTTAATAAGTAAGTCACACATGGCTGTAGAAAAATAACTAAATATGATAACTTGAAACCAGTTTATGTTTATACATACATTGTCCCTTTATTTCTCAACATAATTTCCACCAACATTGATGCACTTATCCTATCGTTTTATTAGTCCTCCCAATGGGCTTCATAGAATTGCGTGTTATTTTTGTCATTTACCTGCCATCCCACAGAACTGTGTGACTTACTTATTAATTCGCTCACGTAACTTTTTCTACCCAACTATGCACCGCTTACGGGACAAACATTTGTCAGTATAAACAGGAAACCCACCTTGATGGGAGACATTTCGCAAATGACGCCAAAGTTGAATGTGAAGTGAAAGCGTGGTTTAGAAAACCGAGCAGCAGTTCTATGCAGCCGGTTTGGGAGGACTGATAAAACGATGGGATAAGTGCATCGATGTTGGTGGAAATTATGTTGAGAAATGAAGGGACAATGTGTGTATACAAATAAACTCGTTTCAAGTTGTTATCATATTTAGTTATTTTTCTACAGCCATTTGTGACTTACTTATTAACTTACCCCCGTAGCAGTAGTAGTAGAAGTATTAGTAGTCGTCGAAGTAGTAGCAGCAGCAGCAATGTAGCAGTACTGAAGTAGGAGCAGCAGCAGCAATGTAGCAGTACTGTAGTAGTAGCAACCGTAGCAGTAGAAGTGTTAGTAGTCGTCGAAGTAGTAGCAGCAGCAGCAATGTAGCAGTACTGTAGTCGTAGCAACCGTAGCAGTAGAAGTGTTAGTAGTCATCGAAGTAGTAGCAGCAGCAGCAATGTAGCAGTACTGTAGTAGTAGCAACCGTAGCAGTAGAAGTGTTAGTAGTCGTCGAAGTAGTAGCAGCAGCAGCAATGTAGCAGTACTGAAGTAGCAGCAGCAGCAATGTGGCAGTACTGTAGTAGTAGCAACCGTAGCAGTAGAAGTGTTAGTAGTCGTCGAAGTAGTAACAGCAGCAGCAATGTAGCAGTACTGTAGTAGTAGCAACCGTAGCAGTAGAAGTGTTAGTAGTCGTCGAAGCAGTAGCAGCAGCAGCAATGTAGCAGTACTGTAGTAGTAGCAACCGTAGCAGTAGAAGTGTTAGTAGTCGTCGAAGTAGTAGCAGCAGCAGCAATGTAGCAGTACTGTAGTAGTAGCAACCGTAGCAGTAGAAGTGTTAGTAGTCGTCGAAGTAGTAGCAGCAGCAGCAATGTAGCAGTACTGAAGTAGCAGCAGCAGCAATGTGGCAGTACTGTAGTAGTAGCAACCGTAGCAGTAGAAGTGTTAGTAGTCGTCGAAGTAGTAACAGCAGCAGCAATGTGGCAGTACTGTAGTACTAGCAACCGTAGCAGTAGAAGTGTTAGTAGTCATCGAAGTAGTAGCAGCAGCAGCAATGTGGCAGTACTGTAGTAGTAGCAACCGTAGCAGTAGAAGTGTTAGTAGTCGTCGAAGTAGTAGCAGCAGCAGCAATGTGGCAGTACTGTAGTACTAGCAACCGTAGCAGTAGAAGTCAGTGTTATATTTGTTTATTTGTTCGCGCGCTTTGAAATCATGCGTAATCCATTCACGTGCTACTACTTCCAGTGCACTGGATTGATGTGTTTGCTGTCCTTAGTATTACCAGTGTCCCTAGTATTACCAGTGTCCCTAGTATTACCAGTGTCCCTAGTATTACCAGTGTCCCTAGTATTACCAGTGTCCCTAGTATTACCAGTGTCCCTAGTATTACCAGTGTCCCTAGTATTACCAGTGTCCCTAGTATTACCAGTGTCCTTAGTATTACCAGTGTCCCTAGTATTACCAGTGTCCCTAGTATTACCAGTGTCCCTAGTATTACCAGTGTCCCTAGTATTACCAGTGTCCTTAGTATTACCAGTGTCCCTAGTATTACCAGTGTCCTTAGTATTACCAGTGTCCCTAGTATTACCAGTGTCCCTAGTATTACCAGTGTCCCTAGTATTACCAGTGTCCCTAGTATTACCAGTGTCCTTAGTATTACCAGTGTCCCTAGTATTACCAGTGTCCTTAGTATTACCAGTGTCCCTAGTATTACCAGTGTCCCTAGTATTACCAGTGTCCCTAGTATTACCAGTGTCCCTAGTATTACCAGTGTCCCTAGTATTACCAGTGTCACTGACCATCGGGCGAATCCACTCCAACTTCTGAGGTACTTATACTTTTAGTGTAACTGAGCGGAATAGGGGTTGAACCCGCTACCTCGGCATCAGCACAGGGTGTTAATGAACAAGCGCGCTTATCCATTGGGTCATGCTGACCTCCAAACTCTGTTATTTTATAGTAAACAATAGATGAATATCATCCTATCTTTCGCACTTATATCACAGTAGTGATGAGCCTAGCAATGAAAGCAATACTTTCTCCAATAATATATAACGGGTGCGATTGTGACAGAGGTTACAGTATTCGTCTATGGCTTAAGAGATCGCTGCATCGTTTCCAACGTAACCATATCATGTTACCTTTTGATCTCTTGGCACCAACACCTCCTTAATAAGCAGGAGAAGACAATCACAGAGAAAACGCAGCGATTGGTGTGAAGTACTTATCCGGATCTAATGTTCAGGGAAAACCTACTCGAGGGTATATAGAGCCTATTACCTTGATTAAATCAATCTAGAGAAAGACAACCTAGCACAAATACTGACAAAATACATGATACTGACCTCTGAGTTGTAAATATTCATGACTAAGAAAGAGTGGAGCACAATCAAGCATGGGTAATGTAGGTTAGTGTCCTGAAACTGACCCTGGTCAGAGTAAAATTTCCGTTCTTGTCAGAATTGTGTTTTCTTTTTGTTTTTAACCATACGGATAAGGGCGGATAAAAGACAATATTTTGATTGCCCAGCGCGAGAGACGTATGTAGCATCAGCGAAAGGACATCTCAGAATCCTTTACAGCACCACAAGTAGGGAGATGTAATCAACAAAACGGTACTGGGAAACCAATACTAATGATCAAATTAGCAGATGGGAATGAATACTTTGAGGAACTTCTAAATAGGCCAGTCTCAAAGGACAACCTTCCCCCCCCCCCCCCCCCCCCCCCCAACTCCCGGATGTCCAGCCTGCAGCATATCAACTGTGAGAAACCATCTAAAGAAGAAATTAGAAAAGCTATCAAATTTGTGACAGATGGGAAAGCTACTGGTCCAAATGGTATTCTGGAGAGATTAAGAGATGCCACTGACAAACAACTAAAGGATGATCAGGCAGACTTCCGATCAAACAGATCAAGCGATGACCAGATAGCCAAAGAAGGCATAATAATAGCGACGAGCACTGAACTTACATTTGTTTACTATGTCAAAGCCGTTGACAGCATTAATAGGAATCTGTCTGCAAAATTGACAATACGCTGTTGGGGCCAACAAAAAATCCCGAACTAACAGAGGGCAACATATAACGGCATGAAATTCTTCATGAGGGAAAACTAGCAGGTTAGTTCAAATAAGAAAAGGAGGACGACAGAGACTGCCTCAGTGTTGCACACAGGAAATCGGATGAAGGTAAATTAAACAGACTCGGAAAGAGGCCACAACAACTGAGTCTAAAAATCCTTAATGGGAAAACAAAGATAATGAATCTAAATCAAGCAATTTCTAATCTGATTTCCCTTGGTGAAAGCGACTTCCAAGAGGTAGAATCACACAGGTCGCAATGTAGACAAAGGCGAGAGGGACATTTATAACGCTGGGAAACTTGTGGAGGACAGAAGTAATTGAACGTAGTGCCAAACTTCCAGTATGTAATTCTAACGTTAAGACAGTACTGCAATATGGATCAGAAACTGGAAGAACAACTAAAACACTTGCTAATAAACTACACATATTCATTAAATGGTGTTTGTGCAAAATAAAACTGCCATATTGTGACGTAATCACTAATGCAGGGTTGAGAGAGAGAGACAGATCTAGACAGGCTCCGGCGAGCCAAGAGGTGAGGAAGACACTGGCACCGGGTGACACATTCAGAAAACCCGATAATAGTTTAATACCAGAAAGTCCTTTCTGTGGAGCTATAGGGCCTACACACGGGGGAGAGACCGACATGTTCGTATAGAAGAGAATTAGAGACATGGATAAATAATATGGGGGAGGGGGGGGGGGCAAGGAGGGAACTTCAGTAGATAGTAAAAGATAGGACTTTGCGTCTTGGAATGGGTGATAAAGACATAAGAATAATAATAATATAGAAAGATAGACTGGTCTATTTAAAAGTTCCTCAAAGTATTATATTAGAATGTGCGTGTCTGCTTTTTCCCTTTTTTCGCGTTGCGTCGTGCTATCGTGCTTTTGCGTGGGTTCGTGTCTCGTCGCGAGCGCTATCAAGAACAAGTCACCTGAACAGTTCAAGAAGCCTGATACTAGGGAGGAAAATGGCATGTGGCAAGTCCAATACCAAGAAACAACAGACGCAGAAGATGTGCAGCGTGGGAGCCGCTAAAACCGCAAAGAAGACGACCGTGGAGAGTCTGCCTGCGAGCTGCAACTAAAGAACTTGAAACTACAGTTATTACTGAACCCACTACAGACAAGAGCCAAGACAGCCGAGAAGAAGGAGGAGAAAGACACCAGAGTCGGAAACACCGACTCAAAGACAGTCAGATGGAGTTGTCAAACGTATTCCAGTGGAGCTGTCAGACGAACAAATCCTAAAACAGCTACAAGAGGAGAATCTCGACATCCGAATCTTGAAGGAGGAGCGGATCCTAACGTACTCAAAGATACCTAGGAAATCAATTATCAAAGATACTTACGACGCTAGCGTTGGTGACGACTGCGGGCAGCGAGGTATCGATATACCAGAAAATACAACAGCCTGAAGGATTTATAGCAAGGATTACTCAATGTTCCAGTTGCCAGAGGACCGGCCACAGCAGAGCAGCATGTCGCAGTAAGACGGAAATTTGCCGGTACTGCGTCGATCACCACGGCTTCAAGGAGTGTCCGCTGGCCAAGCTGGACACGGACTTCCGAGCACAACACAACAAAAGAAAGTGCGCCAACTGCCTGGGCAATCTTGGAGCAATATACTTGGGCTGTTCGTACCTCCTAAGACACAGAGACGTCTTAAAACTCGCCATTACCACAAAGACACCATATAAGGAAGCAATGCGGAGGTGCGAGACAGCCATGTGCGTCTCGCAAGCTGAAAGAGCACAACTACAAAGCCAGATTGATGAGTTGAAAAAACAAATCAAGCTACTTCAAACACCGGCACCGACCAGCGACAATGAAAAGCTGCTTGCTGAAATAAAGGAGATCCAGCAAAACATCAAACAAGACGTGGAGCACATGTTGCAGACGATAAAAAAGAATGAAGAGATTCTACGAGACATCAAGGCGGAGAGAAAAATGCAACAAAAAAAAAAAGAAACTGAAAAGGAATTACCCCAAAACAAACCAGCAGATGTTTTCGGAGGAGCCACAAGATGAAATTCAACACAAAAACATCGTAAAACTGCTAAAGACAATGCACTCAAAAGGAGGCAAACAGACGCAAGCTAGAGTCAAACCATAGACCAATCAGAAACAGCAAGCTAATGCCAGCAGTCCAACCACGAGGTCCAAGCAACTCGAGGTGAAATCAGTATCTTGCCAGGTAGATTATTTTAGCCTAGAGGAGCTCTCCGACACACCTGAAGAAAACTGGAGCACAGACGAAAAAGGCAATTCCTTCCTAGCTTACTGCGAAGAAAAGGCAAGGCACGCTGAACTACGATGCAAGGCGTGAGCAAAGAAAGAGTCCTTTTAAGGACTGCAGCCAGCCAAGCCAGACGCCTTACTAACAAAAGATACCACCTGCGGAGACGGGAACAAAGGACAGTCGCCGACCAATCATCCAGCTGACGTCACAGACACAAACGCTTACCTAACCAGTTCGAGACTCGTAAGAGCGCACAAGACAAGAAAGAGGATAAAAATACCCACAAAAACCACGGATCTCAACAATAACCAAAGCTGAGGAGGCAGGTTAGACGAGACCGGATTTGTTGTTGTTTTTGTTTATATTTTTTTTTAACTGAAAATTGGAATTGGAATTATATTAGAAGGCAGCAAGGGGAATGGTTTGGGCTTGTAACTTAGGTTGCCGCATAACAGTATGCCACAATAAGCAATGATGTACAGACCAAATGGACGTAGAAGAAGAGGCCGACCACGTAAACGATGGACAGGGTAATAGCAGAGTGTTCGGAATCTCAGTACACGAAGCCTATAAATGGGCACTCTCCCGCTGTATGTACATCACCTCGACACCGCAAGGTACAAGAGGAACAAGATGAGATAATATGAAAGAGAGGGAGACACACACACACACACACACACACACACCTATATATATATATATATATATATATATATATATATATATATATATATATATAGAGAGAGAGAGAGAGAGAGAGAGAGAGAGAGAGAGAGATGGTGAGTGAGGGCAGGGAGGGGTGAACGGAGTTAAGAAAACACAGCTTTCTTCCTGTGGTCCCCTGTGCTGTCAAAACAGTGGCACCAACGTATCGCCGATATCTAACATGATTCCGCCAGAAGTAACGGCGTATATAATATAACAGCGGGGAAAAACGCATATACAACAACAAATAAAGCTTGCAGGAAGCAGGCTGGGAGATCCGTGAAGTTTATCTATAATCAATATTGTCGAAGAATACCCAGCTGATTGATGGGCAGCACTGATGAGAATGCACGATCAGCAGGGAGACGGATTATGTTTTAATGTGCAGCCTAAGCAGACCTGCAGCTTGAGGGCACAGACAATGAAGACAGACGACGGCTGTAACACGCTTCAGAAGCCCTGTTTCACACGGCCAAAGAATCTTCAACACGGTCACGTGTCCAGTCTCCCAATCTGGGTTACCAGAAAGAGGGATGAGCTCTCTCGACTGGCGTTCAGACAAGGTTTCTCTCCTGCAATATTCTACAAGAAGAGCCATTGTAGCGTGAAGACTGGTGCTCTTTTTTGCCGACTGGATGGTTATGGGTTCAAATCTTCCTCAAGATGGAGTTTTGTTAGTGGCTCCATGGCTATTGGGTCTGCGCAGCCTCACAAAATGGTACCAGATATTGTCTAGCAGGTAAGATGGGCGACGTTAGCCCTCGGGTGTCGTTTGGTCAGGAAAATATAAATCTATCACCACAGTCCCAATAAGCGAGGGTGGCATGAAAGAATGGTGTTTATATAAATAATTCTCTCTCTCTCTCTCTCTCTCTCTCTCTCTCTCTCTCTCTCTTGATATATGTATCGCGTGACTACTGGTGTAGGAGATTACATATGTTCACACCTACGCTCTCTTGCGTTAAGACTTTAAGCTTTAATCAATTCTGTCTGATGCCACCTGGACCAGCAGCTTTCCCATCTGTGAGAAGTTTGGTAGCTTTTCTAATTTCTTCTTTTAGATTAATTCTCACAGTTGATATCCAGCTCCACTTCTGTATGTTGGATATCTGGAAGGTCTTTTGAGAATGGACTATTCAGAAGTTTATCAAAGCCCACCTGTTCTGTAAATGTTTAAAGCTGGTGAAAACTGTGCCATTACTATTTCTGTTCAGTCCACATGGTTGGTTGTATGTGCCTACCATTTTACTGTTGATACTGTAAAGGTCACTAAGGTTTCCTTTCGCTGCTGCTACTTTAACCTCTCTCGCTAGGCCATCTTAGTAGTGTCTTTCATGCGCTTCCAGACTTCTTTATTAGCCTCTGTTTACTTTTCATGGGCTCTGACTTTAGTAACTCTGGTTTTGTTATTGTTTAAATGCGCTTTTTAAATGTTCTTCTATTTTATGGATTATCCATGCTTTTCGTTCCATTTTCTTTGCAGTGATATATATTTATACATGATTTATTCCAAATGTTGTTAACCTGCAGCCAGCAGTCTACTGTACTCACCCTCGTCAACTAACAGTTGAAAGACTTGGTACTTATTAGGGACTGTGAACATTACATTTTTCTTAGTTGCATTATTTCTGAGATATCTTGCATTGTATTGATATCCATTATTATAAGATAGTATGTATGAACATATACAGCTAACAGTGAGACGCTGTGTTTTGTCGCCGGACATCTCTCTCCCTCTCTCTCTCTCTCTCTCTCTCTCTCTCTCTCTCTCTCTAGCAAAATAATGGGAGAGATTAAAAATAGAGTAGGAATGCGATTTGGTTGTTATAATGTAACAAATCTGTTTATTCAGCTGACACATTATTGAAATCTGTAAACGTAAAGGATATGCAACGATACAAACAAAATTAATGACAAAACGACACAAACAAACGTAATGACAACATGATACGAATGTAATGACAAAAAGACACAAACAAACGTAGTGACAAAAAGACACAAACAAATATAATGACAAAACGATACAAACTAACGTAATGACAAAAAGATACAAGCAAACATAATGACAAAAAGATACAAACAAACGTAATGAAAAGAGAGGCACTGGAAAACATCGTAACTATTGGAAAGATCGGCGGTAGAAGACGCAGAGCAGTCTGGCAATGACATCCACGGACATCTTCTCGAAACCCATTGTTAGGCTGGATCGAGTCTGAAGCCCTTGTCAATAAGAAAAACAAATGCCGCCTCCAGGAGAGGAAAAGTGTGTGTGTGTGGGTGTGTGTGTGTGTGTGTGAGAGAGAGAGAGAGAGAGAGAGAGAGAGAGAGAAGAGAGAGAGAGAGAGAGAGAAGAGAGAGAGAGAGAGAGAGAGAGAGAGAGAGAGAGAGAGAGAGAGAAGTAGACGAAGAGAGAGACAGACAGACAGAGGGAGAGGGAGAGATAGAGAGATAGGATGAGCGTGTATGAGTTTTGACCATCTGACAAGAACTATGAGAGCTCCCGTGTCACCAGCTGTATGTTAGCATCACGCAAACTATGAATCAGTTACACTGACATAAATGCTGTGTAGCTGTTCTTAGCTAACATAACATCATATCTTCATGGCCTAGGATGATGCGTTTCCATTTCTTGCTGCATTGTTCCTCCCAAACGCCGTGCTAAAGTACGTACTTATTTTCATCACTCGCTCAATCACAATGTTTAAAGCACTCTCACCAGGCCGCAAAACCACGAGACTGCAGCGCATCTAGGTACAGTAATAATAATAATAATAATAATTATATATATATATTGATTATGTGGTTGTTTCGGGATTTGAAATTTAAATATTGAGCACAACTCCACTACTGGCAACGCCGATCGCATTCTGGTATGAACCTAAGGCCTATCCACGTCAATATGGAAGCACTATACTCGAGTTTCGCCCTCATTTGAGCTCGTCAGTAGTGCATATCCCTGACCGGATCCGGAAACAGTCCCGGATCACGGGTGTGAAGCGGGTGTGTAACCACGCGGCACACACTGGACACACCAAATTATCACAACAGAACATCACAACGCTACCCATCGTAGGCTATGCTCAAGATTGCCCAATCGCCGCGACCGACGTCCGTCAATCGATGGGACCCGAACGATCAGGACTTCTCACTGGCAAGGAACACCAGGCCTCCTAAATCCAGTGAGCAATAATCAATTGATTATGTGGTTGTTTCGGGATTTGAAATTTAAATATTGAGCACAACCCACTACTGGCAACGCCGATCGCATTATGGTATGAACCTAAGGCCTATCCACGTCAATATGGAAGCACTATACTCGAGTTTCGCCCTCATTTGAGCTCGTCAGTAGTGCATATCCCTGACCGGATCCGGAAACAGTCCCGGATCACGCGTGTGAAGCGGGTGTGTAACCACGCGGCACACACTGGACACACCAAATTATCACAACAGAACATCACAACGCTACCCATCGTAGGCTATGCTCAAGATTGCCCAATCGCCGCGACCGACGTCCGTCAATCGATGGGACCCGAACGATCAGGACTTCTCACTGGCAAGGAACACCAGGCCTCCTAAATCCAGTGAGCAATAATCAATTGATTATGTGGTTGTTTCGGGATTTGAAATTTAAATATTGAGCACAACCCACTACTGGCAACGCCGATCGCATTCTGGTATGAACCTAAGGCCTATCCACGTCAATATGGAAGCACTAAAGCTACAATGTTTGCTTCTCTGTTGGGCTCCAGTAGCATTTCTGTTGTGAGTTTTCTTTTCTCTTTTTCTGTCATTGTCCAGGTTTGGCATTGGTAATCATAGAGTTGGTAGCCCGGGAAGGTTAACCCGGTCAACAAATGCCCGCAGAAGTCGGATGTGTCGGCCTAACGGCGCAAGAACGCAGCTCTGCTGTAAACAGGCACAACGCAGTCACTTCCGAAAAAAAAATCCGGATGAACGCAGAAGAAGAAGAAGAAGAGTTGATAGGAAGATTGTGTTGTAAAGTGCTTTCTTAGTAGTTATTGATACATGTTTGTTCTTTAGCACTGGTGCCATTTGTCCAATGAGTTGATTTGCCTTATTGCACCTATTTTCGATCTCGTCTTCTGATCTGCCATTTGATGAGAATATATCTATATCATCATCATCATCATCATCATCATCATCATCATCATCATCATCATCATCATCATCATCATCATCATCATCATCATCATCATCATCATCATCATCATCAAGTGCACTGCCAGCTGGCGTAGGCGTTCATGGCTCTCCATAGATCTCGGTCTTTGGTGTTCTGGAGCAACTCTACTGATGATATTCCTCCATGTCACTGTCTCAATCCGTCCAGCATCATTTCTCTTGGTCTGCCTCTGCCTCTCTTCCCCTCAATCTTTCCAGCTGTCGCGATGTTCTCCAATGCCTCTCTTCTCATCACATGACCGAAGAAAGCTGTTTGTCTCTTTCTTATTATTGTATATAGTGTTCTAGTTTCATTAGCCTGTTTCAGGCAATCGTTGTTAGTTACTCTGGCAGTCCAAGGAAAAAAAACCACATCTCTGTTGCTTCTAAGTTCTTCCTAATTTATTCATTTACATTCCAGGATTCGCTGCCATACAGCAAAACAGGTTCTATATAGCATTTCAGCACTCTCTTTCTTACATTCATTGATAGCGACTTATTGAATAAGATACTCTTCATTTTCTGAAATGCGGCTTTTGCTTGCCCTATTCTGCTCTTAATCTCTGTTGTACATCTTCCATCTGATGTTATAAGTGCCCCTAGGTATTTAAAATTATCCACTTGGTTAAGAATTTCCCCTTCTATTTCTATGTCACATTTTGGTGTCACCATTTTCTTTGATATCACCATTGTTATTGTTTTCTTGATATTCAAGGGGAGTCCTGTCTGTGCACTCTCTGTTACTACAATGTCCAACAATTGTTGTAGGTCTGTTGCATTATCCGCCACCAATACTGTGTCATCTGCATAGCGTATATTGTTTATATTATAACCTCCGATTAGTATTCCTGGTTTCTCTTTGATCTCTCTCATTATTACTTCGCTATATAGGGAGAAGAGATCCGGTGACAAGACACACCCCTGTCGTACTCCTAGCTTTATCTGTTCGTAATTACCCTCTTTATTTCCCATTTTAATTGCTGCTACTTGGTTCTAGTAAATATTCTTTATTATTCTTAAATCTTTCCCATCAATGTTGATATCTTCCAACATTTTAATCAGTTCATCATGTTTTACTTTATCAAGTGCCTTAGTAATAATCTATGAAGCACAAATATATGTCTTTCTGTATCTCTACTGACTTTCTATCAGTGTTCGTAATATATATATATATATATTGCATTGTTTGTACCCTTTCCTTCCACAAAACCATACTGTTCTTCACGTATTTCCATTTTCATTTTCTTTCTTGTTCGTGTTAGACTGTTAGGGAGTCGTGCCTGAGAGATGACGCTGTCGACCACAAACTCGGAAGGTACCGGGTTTGATCCTTGCATGTGGCTGGGAGTGTTTCTCAAGAGCCAATAGTATCTAATGATATCATATGCCCCCCCCCCCCTCCACAATCTCTTGGGTTGTGAGATCGGGTACCTAGCCTTTTCGAATATCGACGAAAAACAGGAGGTACCGCGTGCAAGTTGTGCACATATAAATAAAAACAATCATATGGCAGTCGCAGAGGAAGGCTAACCTCATTAAAAAATGCCCGCCGCAAGCCGGAAGTGTCGTCCTACGGGTGGCAAACTAAAAATTGACACTACGCAATTACGTCTGAGTGAAATGTCTCGTCCGAATGTCTCTCGTGCTAGGAACAGCTCTGACTAGGTAGTTTTCCGAATGTCTGTCGTGCCTGGAACAGCTCTGACGGGCGTAACGACAAGCACATGTCCGAAAACTCGCTGAGTGGATGCCGTCTGCAAACCTGTCTGGTTTGTGCGGGAATGGCCCGGGGAAAACGAAATGACCAATATATTGAAGTGAGGATTTAAAGCAGCCATGAACAGGACGTGACGATTTCCCTCGGTGAGCCCAGATCCAGGGCGTTATGTGTCGGCCCTGCAACTATGGAAGCAACCTTGGATGGCGGAAAATGCTATGGACTGTCCCTGCCTTCCTTTGAGGGATGACCGTTGTCTTCGACCGTTCAACCTTGGCCAGCATGGTTGTAGATGGCACCACAAAAGTGAGAGTCTCCCAGGAATGCTACCTGGTCAAAAAAGCACGCTATTGTCGGATGTGTTGGCCTACGGGTTTCGGCCCAAGGGCGCATAACAGACACACCGCAATCACATCTGAAAAAACACTCCGGATGAACGAAAAGAAGAAGATATGGCAGTCGAAAATCGCAGAGTATGCTGTAATGCCGTACCCTGTCCAAATTTCTAAGAAAGACAAACCTACCCACGGGTAAACAGATCCCGTAACCTTAGATGGAATATGTCTAGAGCAGTTTTTTTTTGTTTTTTTTGCGCTCGTTCGCTTTGAACGCAAGCTATATTATGTATAGTAGTAATGGACTGAATTTTGCCTGTGGATTAGCTTTCCCTATTAACAGTGTCCCTCGCCATGAGGCGAACCCAATCCGACTTCAGAGGTACTTGTAATTTACGTCCCCAAGTCAAGGACGACAGGTTAACAGTTTAGTCCAGCTGTCCGGTGTAGGGGATGAACCGCTCCATGCTGACCTGCGTCTAGCGCGGTGGTTCTCAGCCTTTTTTGGCCCATGCACCCCTTCACCATATGTTCAGAATGTCACCACCCCCCCCCCACCCTTTTTCGTATTCCCCTCTCCCCCTCTCCTCCCCCCTTACATAGTACACGTAAAAATAGAAGCTAAATTTAATAAAACATACTAGAACAAGTATAGACGTTACATAAAACGTGATTTGCGGGTCTACTTACGTTATAAAACGAATTTTAAGAGGGGCGAGAAGTACAGAACCGTAGACTATGGAGGGAAAAACAATACCAAGTAATCGGTTCTTGTATTAACGCGATCTTGAAAAATCTTAATTTTCTCTGTCTCCCCCCCCCCCCCCCCCCCCCCCCCCCCCCCCCCACCCCCCACCCCCACCGGAAACCATAAAATCCCTCAAAACCGGTTGAGAACCACTGGTCTTAAGGCAGTAAACCTTACAAAATGCATGCCGAATTCGGATACATTGAACTATAAGGTGCAAAAAACTAGGTGTGACGCACTGCTCCCCCCCCCCCCCACCCCTTGCTCTCTCACCTGATGTGACTGAAGAAGAAGAAGAAGAAGAAGAAGAAAGAAGAAGAAGAAGAAGAAGAAGGAAAGAAGACGAAGAAGAAGAAGAAGAAGAAGAAGAAGAAGAGGAGGAGGAGGAGGAGGAGGCGAGAAGGGGGAAAAGCAGAAGGATAAAAAACAAAAGAAGAAGAAGAAGAAGAAGAAGAAGAAGAAGAAGAAGAAGAAGAAGAAGAAGAAGAAGAAGAAGAAGCAAGAAGAAGAAGAAGAAGAAGAAGAAGAAGAAGAAGAAGAAGAAGCAGAAGAAGAAAGAAGAAGAAGAAGAAGAAATAGAAGAAGAAGAAGAAGAAGAAGAAGAAGACAGAGAAGAAGAAGAAGAAGAAGAAGAAGAAGAAGAAGAAGAAAGAAGAAGAAGAAGAAGAAGAAGAAGAAGAAGAAGAGAAGAAGAAGAAGAAGAAGAAGAAGAAGAAGAAGAAGAAGAAGAAGAAGAAGAAGAAGAAGAGACTAAAAGTCTACGGTAGTCTCATGGCAGATAATGCCAGCGGTTTGTGAAATATTCAGCCTACACATTTTCTATGCCACGGTATAATAAAGAAGAGTGGACAGCTGCCTTTCTGGCAGTCTTTCTTGCCCAGATATTTCCCAGAACATTGTGAATATTACCCACTAGCAAATGTATGAGGCCGGGTCACCCCAGAGCCGTATTGATCGGGAACACAGTATCCTGGCACCGCTGGATATTGAACTCGGGTCACTGTCTTTCTAAGCCAGCGACCAAGACACTATGCCAAACGGCTTCTCATACATGAATGGGTCAATTTATCAACTGGTTGGGACAGGGGGAGTTGACTATAGTACAGTAGTACACGATGGATGTGTGGACTAATTAGCAAACGTATGTTGCATTGCTTGGCGCAAAGTAGTAAAGTAATCACTGAAAGTCGGTGAACAATAACTACAACACGTTAGTGCAGTTACGGACACGCCTGATGATTGTACTGGCAAAGCCATGCAAACATTTATTTTCTGTCTTTGTTTTGACCTTTTCCCATCAAGTTTGCTAGTTGTCACTATTTTAAACTATGTATACTTATAAAATGTCCAAAAATATTGACTACCTATGTCTAATTTCTCTAATTAAATTACCAATTGCACGTTTTTCTTGAAGGACTGCTTCATTCATCTTCTGTTCTTCTGTGGTATTCTTTGCATTTTCCACTGAAACCACATTTCCACTGCTATATTTTATATTTTATATTATATATAAGCTCGTCGTCTGCTTATTGTCCAAGCATACAATAGCATATGATCTACACGACCATATGACACCCTTGTCTCGCAGCAAATGGTGGCAAATTGTTTGTGAGTTTGATGTCCATCTTGCAAAAGACTACTTTGTCATGGCCGCTCTGACCATCTCTACTATTCATCTTCTGTCAGCAGACATGTTTATGTTAGCTAATCAAGACATCGGATAAACGACCTACCGGCCCCTGTGTTATTTTTCCGTCGACAATATCTATTCCAAAATGCTGTATTGGTCTTGAAACCGTTCCATGTCATCGTGGCATATTCAGATCAAGAGTTCGACGTCCATAATTCCTCAACTAAGCCTGCGTGATGGGTATGTCTGATTTGAGTGTGTGCGTGCGCGCACTATAAACACGTTGACTGCAACAGGAGTTTTAAGAAACCCGAATTCGCTGAATACCACAAGCAATCGTATAGCAAAACGAGGTTATGTATTTCTATACTGTAACAACATAGCACAGGAAGGTTTACATGAGACGCCGACAGACAAATATACACATAACCACACTAAATCATACAGCGATGATACTGGTTGACCTCACAATGTGGCCTTTGTACGACTGCGCGTAATGAGACTCACCAAACCTGGCACTGGTACCCACAGCACGGGCATGTGCAGTTAGCATTAAATATGTCCGATGTGACATTTCCGTGTTTCATCAACAGGCATAGTGGTCGGGGAAATTCGCGGTCATTGAAGAAACATCAGACATACATTCGCTGGTATTGATAGACAATCACAGGAGACATGAATCAAGTATAAATCGCAGGACACCGTTGGACAACAGAAAAACTGATAGCCATGCCTACGCGGGAATTCGAACCGGTGGCCTCAAAATGACCACAGAGCATCGCTGATGGAATGCGTGTATTTTGACGGAAAGACAGCCGTGCATCCTAAGTATAACATCCAGCCCTTTATCTCCCATTGGTGGTCCACAAGAACTACGACTTGGAGTAGGGGCTATTTCTGTAACAAAATCATTTTTGTTGCATCATAGGTTTCATATATTTCTATTGACTAGACACAGGTCGTAATCCCGTATATCCACGTAGGGGAACGTAGGCGAGATTCGGTAGCGGATCGCGTCGCGTTGGTTACTTATGGAGGTAGGTGAGCCGGTTGCTCAGAAAACAATGGCAAACTACTGAGTGTAATCTTGCCAAGACATCAACAACAGCGGTAAAATGCGAGTGTTGGCAGCGATGCCCTGTAAATAGGATATGCGAAAAAAGACACAGGTCAAACACCACCCACCCACCCACCCACCCACCCACCCACCCACCCACACACACACACACACACACACACACACACACACACACGCACACACACCAGATTATTTCCAACGCCGAACAACATCTATGGATTAATTAAACGTGTCATCTAACTGCACATACAAGTTCATTCAAGTGCCCTTCTCATGCTGCAGAGATTGGTATTAATAACAGGGAGGCAGTTTATGGAGCTAAACCAGCACTGCAGCTGCCATATAGTATGCCCTAGAAGAGATTATATCTTCTACAGTCACACAAACACAACGGCACAAGCCAGGCTGAGCACCACCTCTCTGACAACAGAAACTACAGTCATCCGTGATGGGCCTGTCTGATAACAAACAGCCAAGAATAAAAGAACTGCAACGCTCGTAGCGTCGTAGCATTTTAAAAACAATACATACAAATGGTTCCACCGACCAATGGGCCAACTGACAAACCGGGAAACGTTAGAATACTGTCAATCAATCATGTGCCATGCCGGAAAGCGTAGGCGGTCATGACTCGCCATTTCACTCGATCACCAGAGTCGTGGATCAGCTCAGTGTTCCTGTCTCGTCCATGCCATGTGGCCAAGCCATCCAGGTATTTTCCTCTCGGTCTTCCTCTTGGTCTGTTCCCTTCGATCTTGCCAGTTGTCACTAAGTTCTCCAATCCATTTCTTCTCATAACATGTCCAAAAAATTTTGACTGTCTACGTCTAATTTCTCTAATCAATTTACGATTGTCATTTGTCTCCTGTAGTACTTGGTCATTGGTTTTTCTGTCTGTCCATGGTATTCTTTGCATTTTCCTCAGAAACCACATTTCTGCAGCCATCAGATGTTTTTCAGCTTGACTGCTCATTGTCCAAGTTTCACATCCATACAAAAGAACAGGCTCTATGTATCCCCTCAACACTCTTTTTCTCGTTTCAATTGACATATTTTTATTGGTCAGAATGTTTTTCATCTTGCTAAAGGCTACTTTCGCCATGGCGATTCTTGTTCTAATCTCTTCAAGGCATCTCCCATCAGATGTTATGACTGTTCCGAGATAATTGTACCGATTCACTTGTTGAAGAATAGTCCCATTTACTTGTATATTACATTGTGGTATTTCGTTCTTCCTAGTGACAACCATAACCTGTGTCTTTTTACAATTTAATTCTAACCCTAGTTGCTCACTGTGTACAACAACCGCATCTACTAATTGTTGCAGATCCTGCGCATTGTCTGCAATCAATACTGTATCATCTGCATATCTAATGTTATTGATGTTTCGTCCTCCAATGCTGATTCCATTTATATCTTCTACATTTCTGAAAATATTTTCACTGTATAGGGAAAAAAAATCTGGAGACATTACACATCCCTGCCTAACACCTCTCTTAATAGGCTGATATTGTCCCATGTCATTAACAATCCTTATGGCAGCTTGTTTCCATCACATGTTTTTTAAAAGTCTAATGTCTTTCCCATCAATTTGTAGATCTGCAAGCATATCCACCATGCTGACATGTCTAACTCTTTCAAAAGCCTTTGTGTAGTCAATAAAGCAAAGAAGAATATCCTTATTTACTTCTATATCACGTTCAATAACTGTTCGCAGCATATACACAGCATTTACTGTACCCTTTCCTTCTACAAACCCACATTGTTCTTCCCCTATTTCAGGTTGTATTTTCTTCCTCTCTTTGCATGATAATTCGTAGCAAAATCTTTGTGATGTGGCTCATTATACTAATTGTTCTATGTTGATCACATTCCAAGGCTCCTGACTTCTTTGGGATTGCAATAAATACAGAATTACATAATTCAGAAGGTATATCTCCAGTATCATATAATGTGTTCAGCAGTCTGGTGACTTGATCTTTTCCATATTCTTCTAAAGCTTTAATCATTTCTGTTGTGATGTTATCTGCACCGGGGATCTTGCCAGCTTTCATATGCTTAAGAACATTTTGAACCTCCATCTTCAAAACTGGCGGTCCTTCATTATTAAATCTAATATCATACTGATCCTCTCTGTTATCATCATAGAGGTTTTTCACATAATCTATCCATACCCGTAGAATCTGATCTTTTTCTATTATGATTTTGCCACAGTCTTTAGGCGAATCATAATGTACTAGGCACTTTTAAAGAGGTAGTTTGCCGTTGCTTTCCTCTATGGCAGTAACCATATTGGTATTAGAATACTGTACCCGTGAAAAATAATACACCTTATGATTATAATTTATCACACCATATAAAGACGGTCACCAATGCAGCGGCCCGAGGTCAAACCGCAGTTGAAAAAAGGAGGGGGTTGAAGATAGAGAGAAGAGGATGAAGATTGGAAGGGAGGGAGGGTTTCGACCTCACGTAACTCTTCAGATCGATCCAGTTGCTTAAACTGGGCGCCAGCGATTTCCCTGGGAAGGAAAGGTGAAGAAGAGGGGACGTCACCTGAATAATACATTGACCAAATGTGTGAGAATTCCTTCACGTCAGCCTCGTTTTGTAGTATCTGGCACAAAATTACAACCACAGTATCTTGATACCAAAACAATTGATGAAAACCATCCAACATATGTCAAACAAAGAGTACACTTAAGATCGGTGTTATAGACGGGGCTGTTAGTGGAAGAGACGGGTAACACACAAGAGTCTATGTGGTAAGAGCAATTCAGTGGACGGAATATCCATCGGAATAAGTGGACATCCGAGCAGCAGAGAACTCAATGGTTCTGGGAGCCGGAAACTGCTGTTAAAGACCCATGTAACAACCCATCCCTATTGGTGCGAAAGCAAAGGGGAAACCACCTTATTATCGTCCAAAGAATAAGCAGATGGGCATGTCACTGTAGTGACACTGCCTTACCAGTCTTAGGACTGAAAAAAATGGTAACATCGCTAGATACTGAATACATATTAAGCAAGAACCAATGCGATGGCACACTGTTTAACATTAGAGATGGTACCGGCATGACATCAGCAACGCTACAAGCATAACAACACAGAAGGAGTGTTGAAACGCTAAGGCATCTGCTAGCGCAAACAGGCTATCTATAATCAATGGCAGTGGTGTGCAGAGATTGACTATGAGCAACTGAACACTGGACATAGCCAGTAAGAACCAGTATCACGCTTAGTGTACAGCCAAGTTCTGGATTTGGCCTGCCAGTACAAGCGTAAACATTGCAAGTCACTTGCTGGACTGTGCATTTGAAGATTCAACTTGCTCAATGAAATCACTAACTATAAGTAGGGTTGCCAGATTGTGTATCTGAGAAACCAGGACTAGTCTCTGAAGCATATGAGAAATCAGACAGCAGCGTAGCCGAAAGGTTTAACGAGCTCGCGCTTTAACTGTCGGTGCGCTGATAACGGAGTAGTGGGTTAATTCCACACACCCGTCTGTTGTACTTTAAAGTTGACTTCTTGTTCAGAGAGCAATGTAAACTACATTACGTAAAATTTCCTGTAACCCATTCTACCCGAGCTATTAGCCTAATCAAGCCTGTCCCATACAGCCATTAACGTAACTGCTTTTGACGTCGGAACTTATTTCTAGAGCAATCTCCTGGGACACAACGGACTTCCAAAGGACCATACATCTTTTTTTAAATAAAAAGAATCAAAGATGCTACAAAAATGAATACTGTCACTAAATACACTGTTTAATGGCATGACGGAGCGTTGTTAGTTGTGCCGCTGTCACTATCTTTGTTTACAAACCTTCTATTTGTCTTTTTGCTCCTTCTGTGTGGTATATTATGTCCCTTGTTCAAAGGAAATGTAACATTTGCAATTTCACACTCTACTTCGTGCTCATTTCTTCCCCATTTTATGCATGACCATTCATCTGAGTATTGTTTATTGAATGAACACGCTCTGTTCAGTATTTTTTAAATCCGTTACTAAAACCCCCAAAAATACATCTATTATCAGCAATAAAATATAAAGACTTCATTCATTCACCAGACACAGAGATGACGTTTGAGATTACATCATAACTTACGATTAATTCTTTACTCATCCTGACTGGCAGAAACCGACGAACAGTACTAACCATTGATTGATTGATTGATTGATTTAGGAACCGATATCACAGCATTCGGGACATTCCCATAAGCGCTCCGTCCCCATCCTCAGCAGCAAGCGAAGAGTTCCAACAGTAATAGTTCCAGTAGCAATCTGATTATATGTCCGTCTCGCCTTTAATCTGAGCGTCGAGCATCGACCAGATCCCCTCGTCACACCTCGCTGTCTCATTCTTACCAGACTATGGTGATCCATTTGCTCCTCCGAGGTGTACACGTGCTCCCACAAGGCCGCAACCACATCTGTTTTGTCATACATCAATACTCCACCAAGTTTTGCCGAGCCAGCCAATCTGTCCGCCTGTTCATTCCCCAGCACACCGGCATGCCCCGGAGAAAAAATTCAGGTGATGCTTGCTACCCGTGACTAACCATAGAGTCAATTAAAGTGAAACTACTAAGTTTGCGTGTGCGGACATATGAATATGTTTACTTTTGTCTGCCCCAATATAAAATTCCATATCTCAGTAACAAACTGAAGGAAAATGATGAGATTTAGCATATAATCTTATCATTATGTCCACCCAACAAAAAAAATTTTGTTCTGGAGATTTTACAGAAGATTTCAAAGTTTGTTTATATGTGGTATATAATTTACGGGTCAGATATGAAGTTCATAATTTTAAATGTATTACAGCGTAGCCAGACAATCAGCGCTCAATGTTGAATATTTTACGTGTTTCACGGGATTGGCCTTATGCCAAGAACCCCGCGTTGTTTAAACTGGGACTGTACAGAGGTGTCTCAAAATGTGGGTTATTTCATGACACCTGATTAATATGTTGTTGTTTTTTTTTTTAATCTTACCACTTATCGCTAACATTGAAATGTGTGAATATTTTTCAATGGGGTTGAATGCGAAATTGTGTATACACTTCAAAGCATCGCTATAAAGTTGTACACATATTTTTGTCAAGAAGCTGATCGCAGGAAACTGTTTTATACTATTACAAATTCCGAAAAAAGAACAGTGCATGCATTGGGTTTGAGTAAACGGTCATTTCGTCGATGGATGCAAGAATCTGGAATTAAACCACCACGCAATAACCAAACGGTAGGTAGAAAGGTTATTATAGACAACTTTGACAAAGATGTCATAAGGCGAGAAATTATAAAAATGCTTTACAAAGTCGCTTAAAAGTCGACAGCATAGGACAAAGCACGAACTCCGCAGCTCTAGCGATGACCCACAGAAGTCTCCAAAAAATTTAACTCGTGAACAGAAGGATGCGACCCGGAATCGAACCCACAACCTTTGGAGCCCGAGTCAAAAGGCTTGAACACTTCGCCACGGAGACTCATAAAATTATAAAAATTTTGGATTTTATATCCAGGATTACCCAGCATTATAAAAATGCTGGATGCCAAAGAAACAGTGACTGTAAGAAAACTTAGGATTTGGTTGAGAAAGAACAATAACAGAGCTATCCAAAACAATTTTGTGGAAAATTATAAGGACATTATCTTCACTTTTAGAAAGTACAAGGGCGGTAGAAATATTCTTTGCGAGCAACCGCATTTAGGAGCCATGAGAAGCGAATACCTACGTGAAATAAGGGAAATGCTCAAAGAAAATTATGGCATAGTTTGTTTGGATGAAATGTGGATCAATGCGCACAACACAAGTGATAAGGAATGGCAATCAGTGGATGGACAGATAAAGCGATATGTGCCCAGTAGTATAGGACAGCTTTTGATCATGGCCCATGCTGGTAATACGCATAATGGCTTACAACAGAATGCTGGGCTCGTGTTCGTATCAAAGCATACAGACAATAGGGATTATCATAATAAGATGAATGGTAATGAATTTAGTTAGAGATTGGCTCGAGAATACTGTGCTTCCATCCCTAGATAGACCGTCGTGTCCAATTATGGACAATGCATGATATCAATGTTGTTGCCCAAGAAGACAAAATACCTACAGCATCGAGCACAACGGGAGCAATAAAGATATGGCTCCGAATGGAAAACATACAACTTCCAGAAAAGTATTTCTAGCTAGAATTGTTGTCCCTAGTAAAACAGATGCCAAAAAGTAAGAAATATCAAATCTACAAGTTGACAGAAGAGCATCGTCATGGGTGCTTGAGACTTCCTCCGTACCATTCTCATTTTAACCCTATACAACTTGTGTGGGCTAAAATTAAAGGACAGGTGGCAGCTGACAATACTATATTCAAATTGTCTGACGTCAAGATACTAATCCAGTCCGCGCTATTAAATATTGATAAAAGTTACTGGGAAAATGTGAGGACCATGTGTTGAAAGAGGAAGAGGATTATTGGAGAAAGGATGGATTGAATTTTATGCAACCGAGAGCAGTCATCAACCTATTGGAATTGTCCCACACAGATTAAGGCCTGAGCAGATCGCAAACCTTAATCCACGTGCACACCAACTGGGATATTTTGCTACAAATATTCAGAAGAATTGCAGGCCCTAAACATTACAGCATCGACATAAACAATACAACTTGTTAATGGCAACAGTTTGTATTCCACAGTGATGAATTTTCAATTCCGTGAGCCCTCAACGGTGACAAACTGACATTGAAAAAAACAAAAAGCTCTAGACGCATCGAATACCAACCGAAGAGTAATATTGCGGTGAGAACTGACATATTGTGGCATAACAAGAAACGTGAGAAGAAACACGTTGTCAATTGAGGGGACAAAACACGAACATACGAATCATACTATAAACTTCAATGAAAAGAGGACCAACATCTTGACCGTTAAGAAGGAAGCCCACTACAGAGACATTCACATCTATATTCGTCGTGCAAAACATGTAATCATGTTCCGTCTCAGCAGAGCAGACAATGCACCCACTACCATACGAATCTGGATACGCCTTGTGTTTGTCATCCGAACTGGCGGGGCATTGGCATTACTGTAAATCAAGTTTGTTAGCGAGAAATCACTAGTTTTTCATCAAAACATCAAAGAAATGTCACCGCTTTTCATGATTTAAGTTGCTTTTGGACCTATCAAAGACATATTCCTTGAGTGGGGGTAAATATAAGACGGCAGGAAAAATTTAATAATGATGCAACAGACAGATTTCAAAATAATTGATCGTGAATGACGGCATTCATTTCTGGACATACTATAGTTCTTCTTCTTCTTCTTCTTCTTCTTCTTCTTCTTCTTCTTCTTCTACTGCTTCTTCTTCTTCAACATTCCGAGCCATTGAGGTTCTTTGCTGCAGATACAAGCCGTCTCCATTCGTCTCTCTGGTGGACCTTCTCTTGCCAGTCGTTGATTCCAAGTGCTTGTAGGTCTGTATATATATTACTACCTCGGGGTCTACGATCAATTATTTCTTGAGTGTAAGCGAGTTTTGTTTCCCTATTATCTTCCATTCTTTCTATACGCTCCAGCCATTGCAGCCTATTAGCCTTCATGGTACCAGTGATTAGCGGGATATAAACAGATCATAAATGTCTGTATTAATAGTTCTACCAACTGAAAATCGAGAGAGAGTTTGATTTAATTAAATCTATCATTTGACGGGGCGTAACTGGCACAAACGAGAGTACCGAACGGTGAATTATTTCACAAAGCCTGGGACGTCTGGCAACTCAAACTATAAGAAGAATGACTTATGACACTCATAGCATACCTTTCTTGACTCAGATTATCTTTGTTATGGCTTTCTTATAGTCAATGCCGTGTGGCGTTGTTGATCATGCCTGTCCACACTTTACTCAGAACTCATTACATCCCAGACGGTGTTACTGTACCCGATTCTACCCGAGCTATTAGCCTAATCATGTCTACCCCATACAGCCATTAACGTAACTGCTTTTAACTGGGAAACTTATTTCTAGAGCAATCTCCTGGGACAGAAAGGATCCAACGTGGGATTCTCGAACACAGAGAAGTTGCTGTTCATGACCATGTAGCAGATCTCTTGCACAACATCGCTCTCGTCACGGCGCGGCCGGGAAGACAGGCTCTCCATCTGTTGCCAGTTCCCCTGCCTCATGCAGCGCCATGATCAAGGTGTCTTTAGTGCCCCGTGTCCACCTTCGTGTTGGTCGCTTATTCTATAAACCAAGTCTCCCATGGCCGTACCCAGCCACCGTGGCGTTGAATACGGCCGAAGTGTTTCAGTTGCCGTGACTTGATGCTGTTGATCAGCCAGTTGTCTCCAATGTTCACATGTCCTATATGCCAGTGATTGTCATTTTCTGGATCCACTTTATTTTAAGATCGTGTGTACATCAATTAACTTCTACAGTCTCGATTTTCTTCTTTACTGACTGCGAAATAGTCCATGACCATCATCATCATGTTGCCACAGGGAAGGACACATGTTCGCACACTTTTATTGGTGTGATGGTATTGTACGTGTCTACAACAACAACAAAAACTGTCATATACTGCCTATAATACCTTCTGGTGTAGGACATAGGGGTCTTGAGTTTGATGAATTCAGGTCGCCTGGCTAGTGCACTATCAAAGGTTCTTATAGTGCCTTTACATTTGGTTGCCTCATACAAAAATCTATATCTCAGTAACCAACTGAGGGAAAATTATGAGATTTAGCATTAACCTTATCATTATGTCCACCCAAATAAAAAAACAAAAAACAAAAAAAATTCTGGAGACTGTACAGCAGATTTCAATGTTTGTTTATATGCGGTATATAATTTACGGGTCAGAGATGACGTGCATATTATTAAATGTATTACATCTTCACCCAGAAAATCAGCGTTTAATATTAAATATTTTCCGTGGTGCACGGGAATTTCCTTATGGCAAGAACCTCGCGCAATTTAAATGGGAGTGTTCAGAGGTGTCAATAATGTGGGTACTTTCATGAAACGTGATCATAAATAAATATTACCATTTATCGCTAACATTTGAATGTGTGAATATTGTTAATGGGATCGAATGTGAAATTTTGTACACTTCAAAGCATCGCTATGAAGTTGTACACATATATATTTGTAAAGAAGCTGATCGCAGGAAACTGTTTCATACTACTACAAATCCCGAGAAAGAAAAAAAACAGTGCATGCATTGGGTTTGAGTAAACAGTCATTTCGTCGATAGGTGCAAGAATCTGGAATGAAACCACCACGCAATAAGCAAACGGTAGGTAGAAAGGCAATTGTAGACAGCTTTGACAAGGATGTCATAAGGCGAGCTATTATAAAATGCTGGATGCCAAAGAAACAGTGACTGTAAGAAAACGTAGGGTTTCGTTGAGAAAGAACAATGACATAGAGCTACCAAAATCAACTTTGTGGAAAATTATATGGAGATTATGCTTCACTTTTAGAAAGTACAAGGGAGGTAGAAATATCCTTTGCGAGCAACCGCATTTAGGAGCCATGAGAAGCAGATACCTACGTGAAATAAGGGAAATGCACAAAGAAAATTATGACATAATGTATTTGGATGAAACCTGGATCAATGCGCACCACACACGTGAAAAGGAATGGCAATCAGTGGATGGAAAAATAAAGCGATATGTGCCCAGTAGTAAAGGACAGCGTTTGGTCATAGCCCATGCTGGTAGAACTCATAATGGCTTACTACAGAATGCTGGACTCGTGTTCGTATCAAAGCATACAGACAATATGGATTATCATAATGAGATGAATGGTAATGTATTTAGAGATTGGCTCGAGAATACAGTGCTTCCATCCCTTGATAGACCGTCGTGTCTAATCATGGACAATGCATCATATCACAATGTTGTTGCCCAAGAAGACAAAATACCTACGGCATCGAGCACAAAGGAAGCAATAAAGATATGGCTCCGAAGGGAAAATATACCATTTCCAGAAACATATTTCAAGCTACAGTTGTTGTCCCTTGTAAAACAGGCGCAAAAAAAGCAAGAAATATCAAATCGACAAGTTGATAGAAGAGCATGGTCATAGGTAATTTAAAAAAAAAAAACAACAACACTAAACGCATTGAATACCAACAGAAGAGTAATATTGCGGTGGGAACTGACATATTGTGGCATACCAAGAAAAGTGAGAACAAGCATGTTGTCAAATGAGGAGACAACACGCGAACATACGAATCAATCTATAAACTTCAATGAAAAGAGGACCAACATCTTGGCCGTTAAAAAGGAAGCCCACTACAGAGACAAGGAAGCCCACTACAGAGACATTCACAGCTATATTCGCCGTGCAAAACAGGTAATAATCATGTTCCGTCTCTGATCAGTAAACAGCAAAGTAGACAATCTTTCACGGAGACTCAAAACGGTTCTGTCACCAATGTGCACATGTGAACAAACTACACAGACAGATCCTTAAAAATTGACACATGATGAATAAATTTTTGTATCATCTATGGTCACTCCATACGCACATTAACGCACAGCTGTTTAGAGGCCATCACGAACTCCATATAAAAAGCTAAATGCATCCTAGTAACATGACTCCTCATGTACACATTATTAACCAGAAGCTGAAGAAACAAGAAGGAAATGAAATATAAGGTAAGAAATATATTCTACTTTCCATTTCGGTTCCACATTATTTACCTCATGCCTCTGTAAATTATGTCTTTACTTACATTACATACACATTGCACCCACTCACATAAGGATCTGGATGCGCCGTGTGTCGTCACCCGAACTGAGGTGCGTTATTGTAAAACAAGTTTGTTAGCGTCAATTCACTAGTTTTTCGCCAAAACATCAAAGAATTGTCGCTGCTTTCCATGATTTAAGTTACTTTTGGACCTATCAAAGACATATTCCTTGGGTGGGGGTAAATATAAGACGGCAGGGAAAATGTCATAACGATGCAACGATGTTTTCAAAATAATTGATCGTGATGGAAGCATTCATTTCTGAACAGACTAATACTGCTTACCCTCTGCAATGCTGTAAGAAGTCTCTTGAAAGGTAAAGAGAAATGGGTGGGCAGGCAATCGGGCTACTGCTCTGTCAAGCGGGAGACCTGTTTCTAATTCCTCGAACGGGCGGACAGTTAAAAACTTGAGAGATTTGGCACACGAAGGCCCACTGATCTGGCCGAGCTAACGTTGCTGTGTTCAGAGTAGACAGTTGTCACCCTTGAAGTCTGACCTCTGACCGGTGCTCAATCCGTATGGACAGACCTGGGGGACAACCTACAGCTAACGAAACATTGATTACTGTTAACAAACACGGACGTGTCGCTGACTCCATGGCCCCTTCTCCAAATGTCGGGTAGGAAGAATTTGAAGGACAGCACAGTAGAGTGGAAGATACGACCATACTTTAGTAGAGTGGAAGATACGACCATACTTTAGTAGAGTGGAAGATACGACCATACTTTAGTAGAGTGGAAGATACGACCATACTTTAGTAGAGTGGAAGATACGACCATACTTTAGTAGAGTGGAAGATACGACCATACTTTAGTAGAGTGGAAGATACGACCATACTTTAGTAGAGTGGAAGATACGACCATACTTTAGTAGAGTGGAAGATACGACCATACTTTAGTAGAGTGGAAGATACGACCATACTTTAGTAGAGTGGAAGATACGACCATACTTTAGTAGAGTGGAAGATACGACCATACTTTAGTAGAGTGGACGATACGACCATACTTTAGTAGAATGGAAGATACGACCATACTTTAGTAGAGTGGAAGATACGACCATACTTTAGTAGAGTGGAAGATACGACCATACTTTAGTAGAGTGGACGATACGACCATACTTTAGTAGAGTGGAAGATACGACCATACTTTAGTAGAGTGGAAGATACGACCATACTTTAGTAGAGTGGAAGATACGACCATACTTTAGTAGAGTGGACGATACGACCATACTTTAGTAGAGTGGACGATACGACCATACTTTAGTAGAGTGGAAGATACGACCATACTTTAGTAGAGTGGAAGATACGACCATACTTTAGTAGAGTGGAAGATACGACCATACTTTAGTAGAGTGGAAGATACGACCATACTTTAGTAGAGTGGAAGATACGACCATACTTTAGTAGAGTGGAAGATACGACCATACTTTAGTAGAGTGGAAGATACGACCATACTTTAGTAGAGTGGAAGATACGACCATACTTTAGTAGAGTGGAAGATACGACCATACTTTAGTAGAGTGGAAGATACGACCATACTTCTCGTTGGCACAAGGTAAATAGGGTAGTTCCAGGGAACTATCATACTTCTCGTTGGCACAAGGTAAATAGGATGGTAACCAAGATATAGGAGAAATAGACACCAGAATGCATGAAGCGAATACCATCAACTATCAAAGAGCACCTATTCTAAATAAAATGTTTTGCATATCCTTTACAGGACATCGCTGTCAACATCAGCATCTTTCAGCTGTATGTTGATTTCTTGGCAAGATTACGCTCAGTAGTTTGCCATTGCTTTCTGAGCGGCCGGCTCATTATCCCGCAAGTTACGAGCGCGGGTCGAACCGCTTCCAGTTCTCGCCTCGGTGCGAGACCCTGCGTGGATAAACGGGATTACGGAGAAAGTGGTGTAACACCCCTCAGCCAGAGAGACCGGCGCACCTATTATAGAACATCCAAATATCAACACGCATACAAAAAAAAACATAAGAAGCTTTATTCGTCCCAACGCTGAGTTACCAATGTCAGAAAAGGTTAGCCTTAGAACACACAGACGTAAAATCTCATCGTGTGCCATGAGATGCAAAAGAAAAGCAGCTGGGGGGGGGGGGGGGGGAAGAGATAGGGGACTAGAAGAGATAGAGACAAATGAGAAACTAAGAACGAGAGTAGGAATAACGCCTGTTACTGACTTTACAGAAGACCAAAGAATTATATGGTTCGGACAATTAGAACTGAACAAGATCAAGCAGCGGCTAGAGCGTTCGTTCTACGTGAGAAAATCGGGTTACAAACCAGAGGCCGACCTAGGAAGAGTTGGTTAGGTGGAGTAAAACAGACATAGAAGAAATAAATTATGACATAAGCACAACAACCAGACAAGCGAAACACATAACATTACATATGTCACCTTTCTGTGACGCTTAGATGGACAAGCAGAACAAATGAAGAAAGAAGAACAAACATATGACAAACAAGGTTTAACTCATTGGCTAGGTCGTCAGGTACTGGTGTGGACAGAATTATTCTTCTAGCTTCTGACATTTGTCGCAGTATGAGTTAGTTGCACGTGGACGCTGACTGATTCTCAATTGTTGTTTTCATTCAGACGCTTCATGTTTACTCTAGGGTGTGAAGGTATCTTCTGGCATAGGTTGACGCCCACGTACACACACAGCTTCAATCTGTCAACCAACACCATGTCGATGCCTACGGGTAATCGAACCATTGTCTCTCATGATAGTAAGCGGCTGTTCTAACGCTTTTGGCCAAGCAGACGCCATGTTTTGATTCCGAATTAACTTTCTTTTTTTTTTAATGCAGGTCCCTCCACTAGTGATCGCATTGCAGAGAATGTAAACCAAACTAAACACATGTGAACACGAACAAGTCTGGGGACTGTATGCAGACAAGACTGACATATCATGTGCGCAGATCAAACTGACTATAAGAGCGGCTGGAGATATGATAACATGACTGTAAGGAAACAGAAAGAACATTCATACCTGGTGAGTCACGTCCTGGGAGGAGTCAGAACGTAGCATATGGAAACATCTTAAAAGCGTTACTATCATTTTAAAACATGCGCGCTTACCTGTCCAGTCAGTGGTCCGGGTTCAATCCCCAGAAGAGGGGGGATTATTTTCCCAACCTGAACGGCAATGGGGTCGACCCAGCCTCATAGACATGGGTACCCGGCAATGTTTACAATATGCTGGCACGTCCGGGAAGATTAGCGGTGAGGAATGGAACTGGCTACTCCTAGCATTATGTCGTGGGAGACTACCACTTGACACTCCGACAGCGATATCTGCCATGTCGTGGGAGACTACCACTTGACACCCCGACAGCGATATCTGTCATGTCGTGGGAGACTACCACTTGACACCCCGACAGTGATATATGCCATGTCGTGGGAGACTACCACTTGAAACCCCGACAGCGATATCTGCCATGTCGTGGGAGACTACCACTTGACACCCCGACAGCGATATCTGTCATGTCGTGGGAGACTACCACTTGAAACCCCGACAGCGATATCTGCCATGTCGTGGGAGACTACCACTTGAAACCCCGACAGCGATATCTGCCATGTCGTGGGAGACTACCACTTGACACCCCGACAGCGATATCTGTCATGTCGTGGGAGACTATCACTTGACACCCCGACAGCGATATCTGCCATGTCGTGGGAGACTACCACTTGACACCCCGACAGCGATATCTGTCATGTCGTGGGAGACTACCACTTGACACCCCGACAGCGATATCTGCCATGTCGTGGGAGACTACCACTTGACACCCCGACAGCGATATCTGTCATGTCGTGGGAGACTACCACTTGACACCCCGACAGTGATATCTGCCATGTCGTGGGAGACTACCACTTGACGCCCCGACAGCGATATCTGCCATGTCGTGGGAGACTACCACTTGACACCCCGACAGCGATATCTGCCATGTCGTGGGAGACTACCACTTGACACCCCGACGGCGGTATGTGCCATGGGAATGCTTGTCCTCCTTTTTTGTAAATACCATAGCATCCCTCCAAGGTGTGAGTAATTCAACCCCCCCCCCTCCTTCTCTCTCTCTCTCTCTCTCTCTCTCTCTCTCTCTCTCTCTCTCTCATACACACAGAGAGAGAGAGAGAGAGAGAGCGAGAGAGAGAGAGAGAGAGAGAGAGCTACAACTCTCTACAATCATACAACACTATTAAAGGGCACCATATGCAATGAACACGTATATAAATGGCACGGAACCTATTTGAAATTTGAAATGTCACTTACAATTGTTTCAAAAGAACACAATAATCAAGGCAAATTACATTCGGCAAAACAATAAAACAACAGTTCAAGACACTCGCCTGCCGATCCCGTGTCCACGGGCTCACCACTGGCCACGTCAGCCACCCAGCGCAGATTGGACCATACCAAATATATCTCGGGGAGTAAAGGCTGTCGGCGTGATACTGGCCACGTCAGCCACCCAGCGCCGATTGGACCATACCAAATATGGTCCAGCGCCGTGTGCCCGACTGCTGGGCTGACGTATAACAATATACCCGTGACATAACATGTCAGAGCTGCATGTGTAGGTAGCCAGGACATGACAGTGCCAGAGCTAGTTCACCCGCCCACTGGTCCTGCTCATGGCGCGCCGGACCTAATCAAAACTAGTTAACTTCGATTCTTGACTTATCTTTCGAGTTTCCAAATTCCAGGACGCCTCCTTTAATTACTGCCTGCGTAGTCTGAAAACCCAAAACGTTTAAATCTGTGCAAGAGATCTTGTTCTGTTGTTGCCATTTGCTCCATGGTGAGAGGAATCACCACCTCACGTTAGTCAGCCGTATTGGCGTTAGTCAACACATATTGTATTATTTCAACTGTACCTTCTATGCTTAGCCACTCATTTGTTTATTGTATATAATGCTTTAGGCACACTGAGCATATGGTGCGAGACCCGTGTCTTTATAGACCCACACAAGACATTGCCAAGAGCTGGAGGCACACGCAGTTCTGTTGCCACAGATTGGCAAACTGCATGAAGCAGTTAGCGGGTCATCTCACATTCTTCCACCCTCGCAGGGTAACTTGATATGTGTGACTTATCAATGTCCTATCATTGGAGCTAGATGAGGAAGCACGCACTGTCTGGGGAAAGAATAACTACAGACCAATCATCAATACACTCCATCATTACTCCATCATTACATACACAGTAGACAGGAACATGGCGTATTTTGTAATGCTTGACATGATAGTGTGAAAATGCCAAGGACAGATTAAATGATTCAAGAAATATGTTCTCACAGAAGATATGTAGGAAACCCATTATTGATGTCAAATGCAAGCAGCCATTATTTCACCAAGTCAAGTGAGTATTAACACTGGAATATGTTATAACAGCTGCAGAATTCATGGAAACATACCGAGGGCAGAAGAAAGGGAACAAGCTACACAGTGGTACAATACAACACGTAATGAAAGCATTTAAATTGCTAAATAGGGCTAGAGTTAGTCTGTGAAGATACATGATCCCACAAGCTTGTTGAAGAAGTACAAATCTGTAAAGTGTGAATTACCGAAGGCATTCCAAGTGGTACAGATACTCAACAGTATAGAAGACACTTGATAAAGTATACATACTTGAAGTAGAAAATTTAAGAGGCACTTGAAGAAGTATAGATACTTAAAACGCACGGTATAGAATGCACTTGAAGTGGTACAGATACTCAGCAATATAGAAGACACTTGAAGTGGTACTGATATTCAGCAGTAGAGAAGGCAATTTAAAAAGTATACATACTCGAAGTATAAAATATAAGAAGTATAGATACTAAAAACGCACAGTATAGAATGTACTTAAAGATGTACAAATCTGTAGAGTGTAAAGTACGGAAAGAACTTGAGGATGTATAGATCGTAATAGTATAAAGTGCAAGTGGCACCTGAAGAAGTTCTGATTTCTTAGGTGTAAGTAAGCCCTTGAAAAGTACCCTTGAAGATTACAGTAGGCCCTTGAAGATGTACAGTAGGCCACTGAAGATGTAAAGTAGGCCCTTGAAGAGATACAGTGGGTCCTTGAAGAGGTACAGTGGGCCATTGAAGAGGTACAGTGGGCCATTGAAGAGGTACAGTGGGCCATTGAAGAGGTACAGTTAGCCCTTGAAGATGTACAGTGGGTCCTTGAAGAAATACAGAAGTCCTTGAAGAGGTACATAAACCCCTTAAAGAAGTACAGAAGGCTCTTGAATACGTACAGAAGGCCCTTGAAGAAGTATAGATCTTGGGTGAAAACTACAGAATGTTGAGTTGTTCTGGACCAGTAGCTTCACATACTGATATATTTCATGCACCAAACAGTGGGGCTACAGCTGCGCGGTTCTCTCTCCTATTTCGACAGTTCTCATGGTCGCACCAGATATGATCTGGTTTTTGAGCACTGGCATGAAGTTCTATTAGCCTTTCACTTTGTAATAAATATACCACTGTAGATACACGTAGCCACCCATACAGGTATTCCTGGGAAACTGTGGTGGGGGTTTTCCTTTGTTTTCTTCATCCATATAATATAAATATTCTCAGTGGGCAGCTTTTATCATGTGCAGAATTTTGTCAGGGCGGAGGGCAATTATGACCTACAGCATAATATATAACTTCTGTATACAGAGCGTGTCTAATTCACAGTCAATGCTGGGACGCATACATAAGTCCAGATGATTGTGACGTAAACATATTACTCAGTACATATTGTAAACATGACAAGCAGACAACCTCTAAACATTCATGGAAAATAGGAAAGTACCACACTGGGAATCAGTTTTAACAACTCAATACAGTTTATTTTCACTTCTGGTGATGGACTGTTGAAACTTACTGATAAAATATGTATACAATCTTAGGTCAGTGGGAAATCCTAAATTATGGATAATGTGTTCATAAAAAGCTACTTGCATGTCCTTTACATGATTTT
The DNA here is from genome assembly GCA_014155875.1 of Cepaea nemoralis. Classification (NCBI taxonomy): domain Eukaryota; kingdom Metazoa; phylum Mollusca; class Gastropoda; order Stylommatophora; family Helicidae; genus Cepaea; species Cepaea nemoralis. The sequence goes on along the minus strand of JACEFZ010028360.1, from coordinate 80,772 downwards.
CCAATCAACCTCAGCATTGATTAGCTGTTTGTGATTGACTAGGCATTGCTAGTTCAGTAGTTACTGAAGGACTGACACCTCATACCGTCGAAATCAATGCAAAGCTGTGGATCTGCATCCACATGGCCCGCAGCTGATTTGGAAACCTCGACTCGGCATGATGTGCAATTATGAAGCCACATATGTATATAAAGAACGCATAATGCGTAAAACTATAATATACCAAGTGGGTTGGGTCACTGGTTTGATCCTTATGTAGAGGGAGCACATAGGTAAGTCTGTGGTACATGCAATGTGAGTACACAGTCCCCAGATAAGACAGAGATCAGAGACAAAGTTGTTGAACACACTCAAGTGGTTTAGCTCATGTCAGTCAACCACACATCTAATTATTACCAGTCTTTTTTTGTTCTTGCGTTCGCTCGCTCTGAACTCAAGCGTAGCCCATATGTGTACTACTACTTGTTGTGCACTGATCTGATTTTTGCGTGTAGATTAGCTTTCCCTATTACCAGTGTCTTTCGCCAACAGGTGAACCCACTCTCACTTCTGAGGTTCTTGTAATTTACGTCTCCAAGGCAAGGACGAAAGTCAACATTTTAGTCTAACTAATCGGTGTAGGGGTTGAACCCGATACATCGGCATCAGCAATTACCAATCTTAAGATTGACTCTTATGTCAGTTCTATTAAAGAAAAAATCTAGTCTAGAAAATCTCAGCGATACCCAACCAATACTCTAGATAAGTCTCAAGAAGCCATGTGAAACCAGCAGAAAGTGCTGCCTGCATGCTCATTCATATGCACAACTGATGTGTTTGTTTACATCACCTTGGCGGTATCTTCGGCAATTTTAAAGCTCAGTGAATGGAAATGTACAGTACAATACGTGTTCATTTGATTGCGTCCCATGATTGATCCAAACCTACTTTTCGCTTAGCACTGAATCAGCTAAGAAACGTGTCAATCAGGTAATGTTGCTACGTCATTGCTAGAAAAACACAAGAATAATCAAACTGAACTTCCTGCAGGAGGCCTGTATAAAGACCACATTGCAAATTTAAAATCATCACGGAGCTATCAAATTAATTCGGCACATATTTATAGTGTGAAATATGTGCGTTCCAACAACACAGACCAAACATCATTGTGGGAGATAAAGAAACATTACAGAACCTCTAGAAAATCATTTGAAACAATACATATTTCCGGCAAGATGCTGTATGGAAAGTGGTGTATAAAGGGACACTATCAGACACTTTTACAGGACACACTGGGGTCAGACAGAGGTCTCCCACTTTCGTGGACTACGTAATGAGGCGAGGTACAGATGGCAATAAAATAGGAATGTTGTGGACATTCAACAAACAGCCCCAAGATTTCCTTCGTGGCATACAACATATAACACGCAGACAGGAAAGGCAGGATGCATCAGGCTGGATCAAAAATGAAACTTCATGAACGGAGAGTAATATAATAACTTACAGGCAGGCATATACAACATAGTCAATTACAAGAGAACACAAGAAAAATCTAGTAATTCCTGCAAACACTTACAGAATGCCAATACCAACTCAACAAAAACAGCAACAGATAATAAAATGAGACTGTTTTAACATAGAAGTAGAATACAGTGTATATAACATGGGAATAAATACAGTATACTATGTACGACTGCGCATGGGAATGAATACAGTATACTATGTACGACTGCGCATGGGAATAAATACAGTATACTATGTACGACTGCGCATGGGAATGAATACAGTATGTGTAACTGTTTGGGAATGAATACAGTATGTGTAACTGTATGGGAATGAATACAGTATGTGTAACTGTTTGGAATGAATACAGTATGTGTAACTGTGGGAATGAATACAGTATGTGTAACTGTGGGAATGAATACAGTATGTGTAACTGTTTGGGAATGAATACAGTATGTGTAACTATGGGAATGAATACATTATGTGTAACTGTGGGAATGAATACAGTACGTGTAACTGTTTGGGAATGAATACAGTATGTGTAACTATGAGAATGAATACAGTATGTGTAACTGTTTGGGAATGAATACAGTATGTGTAACTGTTTGGGAATGAATACAGTATGTGTAACTATGGGAATGAATACAGTATGTGTAACTGTTTGGGAATGAATACAGTATGTGTAACTGTTTGGGAATGAATACAGTATGTGTAACTGTATGGGAATGAATACAGTATGTGTAACTGTTTGGGAATGAATACAGTATGTGTAACTGTATGGGAATGAATACAGTATGTGTAACTGTTTGGGAATGAATACAGTATGTGTAACTGTATGGGAATGAATACAGTATGTGTAACTGTTTGGGAATGAATACAGTATGTGTAACTGTGGGAATGAATACAGTATGTGTAACTGTGGGAATGAATACAGTATGTGTAACTGTTTGGGAATGAATAAAGTATGTGTAACTGTATGGGAATGAATAATGTATGTGTAACTATGGGAATGAATACAGTATGTGTAACTGTGGGATTGAATACAGTATGTGTAACTGTGGGAATGAATACAGTATGTGTAACTATGGGAATGAATACAGTATGTGTAACTATGGGAATGAATACAGTATGTGTAACTGTGGGAATGAATACAGTACGTGTAACTGTTTGGGAATGAATACAGTATGTGTAACTATGAGAATGAATACAGTATGTGTAACTGTTTGGGAATGAATACAGTATGTGTAACTGTTTGGGAATGAATACAGTATGTGTAACTATGGGAATGAATACAGTATGTGTAACTGTTTGGGAATGAATACAGTATGTGTAACTGTTTGGGAATGAATACAGTATGTGTAACTGTATGGGAATGAATACAGTATGTGTAACTGTGGGAATGAATACAGTATGTGTAACTGTTTGGGAATGAATACAGTATGTGTAACTGTATGGGAATGAATACAGTATGTGTAACTGTTTGGGAATGAATACAGTATGTGTAACTGTATGGGAATGAATACAGTATGTTTAACTGTTTGGGAATGAATACAGTATGTGTAACTGTGGGAATGAATACAGTATGTGTAACTGTGGGAATGAATACAGTATGTGTAACTGTTTGGGAATGAATACAGTATGTGTAACTGTATGGGAATGAATAATGTATGTGTAACTATGGGAATGAATACAGTATGTGTAACTGTGGGAATGAATACAGTATGTGTAACTGTGGGAATGAATACAGTATGTGTAACTATGGGAATGAATACAGTATGTGTAACTATGGGAATTAATACAGTATGTGTAACTGTGGGAATGAATACAGTATGTGTAACTATGGGAATGAATACAGTATGTGTAACTGTTTGGGAATGAATACAGTATGTGTAACTGTGGGAATGAATACAGTATGTGTAACTGTGGGAATGAATACAGTATGTGTAACTATGGGAATGAATACAGTATGTGTAACTATGGGAATGAATACAGTATGTGTAACTGTGGGAATGAATACAGTATGTATAACTATGGGAATGAATACAGTACGTGTAACTGTGGGAATGAATACAGTATGTGTAACTGTGGGAATGAATACAGTATGTGTAACTGTGGGAATGAATACAGTATGTGTAACTGTGGGAATGAATACAGTATGTGTAACTGTATGGGAATGAATGCAGTATGTGTAACTGTTTGGGAATGAATACAGTATGTGTAACTGTTTGGGAATGAATACAGTATGTGTAACTATGGGAATGAATACAGTATGTGTAACTATGGGAATGAATACAGTATGTGTAACTATATGGGAATGAATTCAGTATATGTAACTGTTTGGGAATGAATACAGTATGTGTAACTGTTTGGGAATGAATACAGTATGTGTAACTATGGGAATGAATACAGTATGTGTAACTATGGGAATGAATACAGTATGCTATGTACCACTGCATGGGAATGAATACAGTATGTGTAATTGTATGGGAATGAATACAGTTGTACACTGTATGTGAATGCACAAATGTATGGAAATGAATACAGATGTACCACTACGTGGAAATCACTACAGTATATACCAATAAAGCTATGTGAGAATTGATACAGTATATACCAGTGCACTATCGCCGATCCTTTTCAATCTGGCTATAGAGAAAGTTATAAGGAAGGTAAAGGAGGAATGTGCTATTGGAGGAACATCCAAACTGCTAGGTTACGCAGATGATATAGATATTATAGGGGGAAAATGAACAAAAGACATTGGAAATATTGAGTCACTTAAAGGAAAAAGCTCAACAAATGGGGCTGGTTATCAACCAAGATGGCAAAAGTAGCCTTTAGCAAGATGAAAAACTATATTGACCAATAAAAAGATATCAATTGAAACGAGAAAAAGAGTGTTGAGATGCTACATAGAACCTGTACTTTTATATGGATGTGAAGCTTGGACAATGAGCAGTCAGGCTGTAAAACATCTGAAGGCTGTAGAAATGTGGTTTCTGAGAAAAATGCAAAGAATACCATGGACAGCCAGAAAGACCAATGAACAAGTCCTTCAAGAAACAAATGAAGATCGTAAACTGATTAGAGACATTAGACGTAGACAGTCACAATTTTTTGGGCATGTTATGAGAAGAAATGATCTGGAGAACTTGGTGACAACTGATAAGATCGAGGGGAACAGACCAAGGGGAAGACCTAGAAGCAAGTACCTGGATGGCTTCGCCTTGTGGCATGGTCGAGACAGAAACACAGAGCTGATCCACGACTCTGGTGATCAAGTGAGATGGCAGAACATGACCGCCCACGCTTACCAGCATGGCACATGATGGATGGAGGGATCAACCAAGATAAGACAGAATAATATGGTAATTTCAAGAGGAACGGCTAAAAACTCTGGCCAGATACAAATAGATAATATGACCATTAAAAGAACGGAAACATACAAATACCTGGGTACAATCTTCAAATGCTCCAACATCATAAGAGAAGAAATACATGCTAGAATCAACTCTGGAAATAAGATATACTATGCACTACATCTGCTAAAATCAAATGCACTATCTCGTAACACCAAGATCACAATATACAAAACACTGATTAGACCAGTTGTGCTGTATGGCTCTGAAACCTGGAATACAACTAAAGGAGACGAAGCCTTGTTACAAACCTTTGAGAATAAAGTCTTAAGACGCATCTTTCGGCCCATTAGGGATACACTAAGTAGAGAGTGGACAAGAAGAAGTAACAAAGACATTTATGATCTGTTTAAGTCCCCGCTAATCACTGGTATTATGAAGGCTAATAGGCTGCAATGGCTGGGGCATATAGAAAGAATGAAAGATAATAGGGAAACAAACCTTGCTTACACTCAAGAAATAAATGACCGTAGACCCCGAGGTAGACCAAGAAGACGGTGGAGAGATAATATACATACAGACCTACAAGCACTTGGAATCAGCGACTAGCAAGAGAAGGTCAACCAGAGAGATGAATGGAGACAGCTTGTATCTGCAGCAAAGAACCTCAATGGCTCGGGATGCTGAAGAAGAAGAATATACCACTATACACTGCAAAATTAATACACATAAGTTGATCCATAAGGTGTATTGTCCTGTCTCTGTTTACGTAAGCACACATGCACAGCATGTATGCACATAGACACATACACAAACATACACTAATATGTACTTACTACAGACACCTCATCTACATGCATATATAAATATACACCTGTCACATATACAGATAAATCTTTTAAACATCATTTCAAAACACACAGGTTTGATGATGACAACTTACCTTTCAAATGTTAAAAGCAATATGCAACCCAATCATGGACAACAAGTAAGAGCATAGAACATCAATGAGCAAAAAAAGTATTCTGATTTGCACAAGCAGAGTATATCAGTAAGCCAGAGCACAGTAAATCAGTCAGCAACAGCACAGTAAATCAATGAGCAAGAGCACAGTAAATCAATGAGCAAGAGCACAGTAAATCAATGAGCAAAAGTATAGTAAATCAATTAGCAAGAGCACAGTAAATCAATGAGCAAGAGCACAGTAAATCAATGAGCAAGAGCACAGTAAATCAATGAGCAAAAGTATAGTAAATCAATGAGCAAGAGCACAGTAAATCAATGAGCAAGAACACAGTAAATCAATGAGCAAGAGCACAGTAAATCAATGAGCAAGAGCACAGTAAATCAATGAGCAAGAGCACAGTAAATCAATGAGCAAGAACACAGTAAATCAATGAGCAAGAGCACAGTAAATCAATGAGCAAGAGCACAGTAAATCAATGAGCAAGAACACAGTAAATCAATGAGCAAGAACACAGTAAATCAATGAGCAAGAGCACAGTAAATCAATGAGCAAGAGCACAGTAAATCAATGAGCAAGAGCACAGTAAATCAATGAGCAAGAGCACAGTAAATCAATGAGCAAGAACACAGTAAATCAATGAGCAAGAACACAGTAAATCAATGAGCAGAGCACAGTAAATCAATGAGCAAAGCACAGTAATCAATGAGCAAGAGCACAGTAAATCAATGAGCAAGAGCACAGTAAATCAATGAGCAAAGTATAGTAAATCAATGAGCAAGAGCACAGTAAATCAATGAGCAAGAGCACAGTAAATCAATGGCAACAGCACAGTAAATCAATGAGCAACAGCACAGTAATCAATGAGCAAGAGCACAGTAATCAATGAGCAAGAGCACAGTAATCAATGAGCAAGAGCACAGTAAATCAATGAGCAAGAGCACAGTAAATCAATGAGCAACAGCACAGTAAATCAATGAGCAAGAGCACAGTAAATCAATGAGCAAGAGCACAGTAAATCAATGAGCAAAAGTATAGTAAATCAATGAGCAAGAGCACAGTAAATCAATGAGCAAGAGCACAGTAAATCAATGAGCAACAGCACAGTAAATCAATGAGCAACAGCACAGTAAATCAATGAGCAAGAGCACAGTAAATCAATGAGCAAGAGCACAGTAAATCAATGAGCAAGAGCACAGTAAATCAATGAGCAAGAGCACAGTAAATCAATGAGCAACAGCACAGTAAATCAATGAGCAACAGCACAGTAAATCAATGAGCAAGAGCACAGTAAATCAATGAGCAAGAGCACAGTAAATCAATGAGCAAGAGCACAGTAAATCAATGAGCAAGAGCACAGTAAATCAATGAGCAAGAGCACAGTAAATCAATGAGCAAGAGCACAGTAAATCAATGAGCAAGAGCACAGTAAATCAATGAGCAAGAGCACAGTAAATCAATTAGCTAGAGAATAGTATTTCAATGATTAAAAGCAGAGTTATTCAAAGTGCAATATCATGGTAAAAGAGCAAGTAGTATAGAGGTCATGGTGGACTGCAGGTTGACCAATCCTATCTTAAATGGGTCCCAGGAAACGACTTGTGAAGGAAAGAGCACCTGCTACTGACCCAATCACCCACCGAGTGCCGATCCATCTATAACCATATGGCTCTAGCACCATATGCTCAATTCACCTAAAGGTGTGTAACGGGCACTTCACTAAGAGCAGAGTAAATAAATGGGCAAGAGCAGTGAATTTCAATGGGCAAGAGCAGTGTATTTCAATGGGCAACAGCAGCATATTTCAAATGGCAAAAAGCAGTATTTCATGGGAAATGCATGTATTCAATGGGCAACAGCAGTGTATTTCAATGGGCAAGAGCAGTGTATTTCAATGGGCAACAGCAGTGTATTTCAATGGGCAAGAGCAGTGTATTTCAATGGGCAACAGCAGTGTATTTCAATGGGCAACAGCAGTGTATTTCAATGGGCAAGAGCAGTGTATTCCAATGGGCAACAGCAGTGAATTTCAATGGGCAACAGCAGCATATTTCAGTTGGCAAGAGCAGCATGTTTCAATGGGCAACAGCATGGTGCTTCAGTTGTCAAGAGAAAACACAAGAGTAAATCAATATGCAAGAGGATAGTAAATCACTAGAGAAGAGCATAGTAAATCAATGGGCACAAGCAGAGTATTAAAATAGACAAGAACACAGTATTTCATTGGAAAATAGCATAGTATATACAGCAGTAGCAGCGTTAAACAATCAGCAAGAGCAGAGTTAAGCCAATCAGCAAGAGCTTAAAAACAAACAAAATGTCGCTTAAAAGTCGACAGGGTCGACTTCATTGCACCGGGTATTTATCCCATATGGCTCGGTCTCAGAAAGCGTTGCACAAAGCACGAACTCCGTAGCTCTAGTGATGACCCTCAGGAGTCTCCGAAAAATTTCACTCATGAACCGAAGGACGCGGCCCGGAATCGAACCCACAACCTTCGGAGCACGAGTCAAACGGCTTGACCACTTCGCCACAGAGACTCCCTAATCAGCAAGAGCAGAGTTAACCAATCAGCAAGAGCAGAGTTAACCAATCAGTCAGAGCAGAGTTAAGCAATCAGTCAGAGCAGAGTTAAGCAATCAGTCAGAGCAGAGTTAAGCAATCAGCAAGAGCAGAGTTAAGCAATCAGTCAGAGCAGAGTTAACCAATCAGCAAGAGCAGAGTTAACCAATCAGTCAAGAGCAGAGTTAACCAATCAGCAAGAGCAGAGTTAACCAATCAGTCAAAGCAGAGTTAACCAATCAGCAAGAGCAGAGTTAAGCAATCAGTCAGAGCAGAGTTAACCAATCAGTCAGAGCAGAGTTAACCAATCAGTCAGAGCAGAGTTAACCAATCAGTCAGAGCAGAGTTAAGCAATCAGCAAGAGCAGAGTTAAGCAATCAGTCAGAGCAGAGTTAACCAATCAGTCAGAGCAGAGTTAAGCAATCAGTCAGAGCAGAGTTAAGCAATCAGTCAGAGCAGAGTTAAGCAATCAGTCAGAGCAGAGTTAAGCAATCGGTCAGAGCAGAGTTAAGCAATCAGTCAGAGCAGAGTTAAGCAATCAGCAAGAGCAGAGTTAACCAATCAGCAAGAGCAGAGTTAACCAATCAGTCAGAGCAGAGTTAACCAATCCAGCAGAGTTACCATCAGTCGAGCAGAGTTAACCAATCAGTCAGAGCAGAGTTAAGCACAGTTAGAGCAGTAGCATCATCAGAGCAGAGTTAACCAATCAGCAAGAGCAGAGTTAACCAATCAGCAAGAGCAGAGTTAACCAATCAGCAAGAGTAGAGTTAACCAATCAGTCAGAGCAGAGTTAACCAATCAGCAAGAAAACAGTATTCCAATTAACAAAGGCACAGTAAATGAATAAGTAAGAAAAATCAATGAGCAAGAGCATACATGGTGTACAGACAACAGCACAGTATTTCAACAGACAACAAGCACAGTATTTCAATGAACAAGAGCACAGTATTTCATTGGACAAAACCACAGTGTTGCAGTGGATAAGATCACAGTATTTCAATGGGAAATAGCATATTATTTCAACGAATAGGTACACAGTATTTCAATGGGCAAGAGCACATTATTTTAACACCAAGGAGCAGTCTTTCAATGGGCAAGAGCACAGCATTTCAATAAACGAGAGAACAGTATTTCAATGGATGAGAGCACAGTAAATCCACTAGCAAGTGCACAGTATTTCAATGGGCAAGAGGACAATAAATCAATTAGCAAGAGGACAATAAATTAATTAGCAAGAGGACAATAAATTAATTAGCAAGAGGACAATAAATTAATTAGCAAGAGTACAATATTTCAATGACACAGAGCAGAGCATTTCGGTAAGTAAAAGTAAAGTTATTCAATAAGCAAGAGCAGAGTAAATTAATAAACAAGAAATCAGTACATCAGTAAATCAATATACACAAGAGCAGAGTAAATCAATAAACAAGAGCAGAGTAAATCAATATATGCAAGAGCTGAGTAAATCAATAAACAAGAACTCAGTAAATCAATAAACAAGAGCAGGATACATCAATAAACAAGAGCAGAGTAAATCAATAAAAAATAGCAGGGTGCAAGAAATAAACAAGAGCTCAGTACATCAATAAACAAGAGCAGAGTAAATCAACAAACAAGAGCAGAGTAAATCAATAAACAAGTGCAGAGTAAATTGATAAACAAGAGCGGAGTAAATAAACATACAAGAGCAGATAAAATCAATAATCAAGAGCAGCGTAAATCAATAAACAAGAGCAGAGTAAATCAATTAACAAGAGCAGAGTAAATCAATAAACAAGAGCGGAGTAAATCAATAAACAAGAACTCAGTAAATCAATAAACAAGAGCAGAGTAAATCAATAAACAAGAGCGGGGTAAATCAACATACATGAGCAAAGTAAATCAATAATCAAGAGCAGCGTAAATCAATAAACATGAGCAGGATACATCAATAAACTAGAACTGAGTAAATCAATAAACAAGAGCAGAGTAAATCAATAAACAAGACTTCAATAAATCAATGTATACAAGAGCAGAGTAAATCAAGAAACTAGAGCAGTGTAAATCAATAAACTAGAGCAGAGTAAATCAATATATTCACAAGCTCAATAAATCAATGTATACAAGAGCAGAGTAAATCAATTAACAAGAGCAGAGTAAATCAATAAACAAGAGCTGAGTAAATCAATATATACAAGAGCTCAGTAAATAATTAAACAAGAGCAGAGTAAATCAATAAACAAGAGCAGAGTAAATCAATAAACAAGATCAGAGTAAATCAATATATACAAGAGCTGAGTAAATAAATAAACAAGAACTTGGTAAATCAACAAACAAGAACTCAGTAAATCAATAAACAAGAGCTCAGTAAATCAATAAACAAGAGCTCAGTAAATCAATAAACAAAAGCAGAGTAAATCAATAAACAAGAGCAGAGTAAATCAATATATACAAGAGCTCAGTAAATCAATAAACAAGAACTCAGTAAATCAATAAACAAGAGCTCAGAAGATCAATAAACAAGAGCAGAGTAAATCAATAAACAAGAACTCAGTAAATCAATAAACAAGAGCTCAGAAGATCAATAAACAAGAGCAGAGTAAATCAATAAACAAGAACTCAGTTCACCAATAAACAAGAGCTAAGTAAATCAATAAACAAGAGCTCAGTAGAACTATAAACAAGAGCTCAGTAAATCAATAAACAAGAACTCAATGAATCAATAAACAAGAGCAGAGTAAATCAATAAACAAAAGCACAAGAAGAGAGTAAATCAATAAACAAGAGCTCAGTAAATCAATATACAAGAGCAGAATAAATCAATAAACAAGAGCAGGATATATCAATAAACAAGAGCAGGGTAAAATAAATAAACAAGAGCTCAGTACATCAATAAACAAGAGCAGAGTAAATAAATATATACAAGAGTTGGGTAAATCAATATATACAAGAGTTGAGTAAATCAATATATACAAGAGTTGGGTAAATCAATATATACAAGAGTTGAGTAAATCAATATATACAAGAGCTGGGTAAATCAATATATACAAGAGCTGGGTAAATCAATATATACAAGAGCTGGGTAAATCAATATATACAAGAGCTGGGTAAATCAATATATACAAGAGCTGGGTAAATCAAAAGCAGTAGAGTAAATCAGCAATGGCAGAGTAAATCAGCAATGGCAGAATAAATCAGCAATGGCAGAATAAATCAGCAATGGCAGAATAAATCAGCAACGGTAGAGTAAATCAGCAATGACAGAATAAATCAGCAATGACAGAATAAATCAGCAATGACAGAGTAAATCAGCAACGGTAGAGTAAATCAAGAACTAAGAGCAGAGGAAATCAATAAACAGGACTAGAGTAAATCAATCGGCAATGGCAGAGTAAATCAATAAGCAAGAGAAGAGTACAAAAATTAGCAAGAGCTGCGTAAACCAAGAGCAACTGCAGAGTAATGGGAGAATTAGCAATCCAAATATTAATTAAACAATTTACAATGATGATTATATGCTGAAAGCATAACCAAACAGACCAGGAGCAATTGTATGCAAAGGATTTCATAAAATAAACCTCATCAACCAGAGTAATGGGAGAATTTGTGATCAAAATATTAATGAAACAATTTACAATGATGATGAAATACTGAAAGCTGTTTTTATAGTTCTACCAAAAAGACCAGGAGCAATTGTATGCAAAGGATTTCATAAAATCAACATCATCAACCACGTCATAAAATTCTACTCAGAATTTTAATGAGAAGAACAAGAAGGAAAATAAAGATGTATATTGGTAGAGAACAATATGGATTTTGAAAGGCAAAGGACAGCGCAATATACACAATACAAACACTAATAGAAAAATCAAAAGAGACACAGAAATACTTGCCAAGTTGTGCTTTATAGATTATACCAAAGTGTAGAAGCAGCTCCCAGGTTGATTCAGTCTAAAATGGGAACCAGGACATGGCTTGGGAAGTAAAGATGGCCTGAGTGATGGTGACATCACCCATCCAGTGCCAATTGGTATAAAAAATATGAGTATAACACCATCTGCCCAAGTTGTGTAAAGGGTCCTTAACTTTTAACTTTTACCTTTTACTTCATAAAGTGAAACATGACGAAGTGATACAAATTTTGAAGATATTAAAATTTATAAGAATGTAAAAATAGTAAAAATGTAAAATTGCCTACAAAATCACACACAGACAAACAATGCAGTGGTTGATAGTGATGTCTTGTAATGGACATGCAATTAACCTTTCATCCCTGACAAAACTTACATGCTCAGCCATTTTTACAATAAGTAATAAACTGTTGAAAACGAAGGAGCTAATATAATGACATGGGACATCAGGGATTAAATAACAAGCTACAGAGGGTTGATGTAACAAATGGCTGGAGCAGAAGAAGTCAAGAAAAGTATATCATGTATAAAGCAACCAATAAATGTTTTGTGACTTGCCTGTGGAGAATGGGTTAATCTCTCATGTTTAGATTTAGATTCAAATGTCTGCTATGTTAGTAACACTATAACTCTGTATCCTGATTCATGCTTTCCTCTCCAATTACCACATCACATTCAGCTTTTCTTTCCTGTCTTTTGCCTCATATTTCAAAGTATTTCTTCACACCTCTATGGCAGTATTTGCTATGAGACTGCCTTTAGTTTGTTTAGCTCAGAATTAACAACTTCTTTCCCAATAAACCTGCAAGAAGTGGGCAGTTGCAGCAATTTAAGTTTTGGATCCCAGTTGCAGAATTACAACAGTGTTTGCTATATTCATTAGACGTTTGCTTCAAATACTCAACGATTCCAATAATCAATATTCCTGCACGAGCACTGGTATAAATCTTAGGAGGTGAACAAACAGAACAGATTTACAGCAACCTGAGATGTGCTTCTAAGCACATTTCATACAAATCTTTCAGAAGCAGAAATGTCTATTTAAGCTGCACTATAAACTAACTATAAACTTCACAGGTGAGCACATGCATATTACTAAACATGTATTTGACCACATCTGAAATACATTCTTCTTGTTTTAGTTGACTGGCTTTGAACTCAACCATAGTCATTAAATGTGCTACTACTTCTAGTGCACTCCACTAATTTTTGATTGTGGATTAACTTTCCCTATCACAACTGTCCCTGGCCATCAGGCCAACCCATCCCCACTTCTGAGCTGCTACTCTTCTTCTTCTTCTTCTTCTTCTTCGTCATCTGCTGATGACGTTTTGTTTCCCCCAATGGAGCAGATGCCCTCAACCAACTCATGTTAAGTCCTCCTTCCTATCCTTGGTCATGTCCTGTCGTTCTCCCCATTTTATTCATCTCTGTCTCTAATTTTCCTCTCTGTGTATTTTAGGTCTCCCTCTATTTCTAGTGTGCCCTGGGTTCCAGAAAACAGATTTTCTAGTTTATACTATCAGATTTTCTCAATCTGTACCCTGGGTTCCAGAAAACAGATTTTCTAGTTTACTATCAGGTTTTCTCAATGTGTGCCCTGGGTTCCAGAAAACAGATTTTCTAGTTATACTATCAGATTTTCTCAATCTGTACCCTGGGTTCCAGAAAACAGATTTTCTAGTTTACTATCAGGTTTTCTCAATGTGTGCCCTGGGTTCCAGAAAACAGATTTTCTAGTTTACTATCAGGTTTTCTCAATGTGTGCCCTGGGTTCCAGAAAACAGATTTTCTAGTTTACTATCAGGTTTTCTCAATGTGTGCCCTGGGTTCCAGAAAACAGATTTTCTAGTTTACTATCAGGTTTTCTCAATGTGTGCCCTGGGTTCCAGAAAACAGATTTTCTAGTTTACTATCAGGTTTTCTCAATGTGTGCCCTGGGTTCCAGAAAACAGATTTTCTAGTTTACTATCAGGTTTTCTCAATGTGTGCCCTGGGTTCCAGAAAACAGATTTTCTAGTTTACTATCAGGTTTTCTCAATGTGTGTCCTGGGTTCTAGAAAACAGATTTTCTATTATACTATCAGGTTTTCTCAATGTGTGCCCTGTTCAACGCCAGCATCTTTCCCTCAACTTTTGTTTATTTATTAAGTTTGTTATAAGAGCTCGACATTGGTGATTGTGTTGTAGCATTTTGGTCTCTCTATTCAGTGCAGGCATCACTGAATAAAATAATGTATACACAGGTGTAATTACACATGAAATGACAGTCAGTAACAAATGTTACACACATAAACATAAACATGCAATGAGTTATAAAAACACATAATAAGGACTAAAATATAATGACCGTGTCAGAAATTGGGGTGGGGTTGGGGGTAAGGAAATGGAAGAAAAAGAGAGCTATTCACTCCACCTGATAACTGTCTAAACTAATATATATGATATCACTTCTGTCACATCTGCACTGCATCATCAGTCAAAATTAGCCATTAACAACATATAGATGAAGATGGATATTTGTGTACACACTTTTGATAATGTATTTATAAATAAGTTAGATGAAAACGTAACCACCAGGTCTGAAATATGAGGGCTGCTAAACAGTTTGGATAATGTAATTAACTAAATGAAACAACTAACAAGGAGGTCTGAAGTAGGAGATGGCAAGTTTTACGTTCTGTAGTTTACCACTGCTTTCTGAACAAGACGTCAACATTTAAGACCAACTGACCGGTATAGAGAATGAACCTTGTACCCCGTTATCAGCACACTGTAAGTTTAAGACCAGGTGCATTAAGCTGACTTCTCATCACATTTTTCATGCCCTAAAATACTTTTCCCTTGTGGTTTATATCACTACTGAAGCACTTATCATAGGAGTGCAATCATTGTTGTATACTCTCTGCGCTGAATGCAGTTTAAGATCAAACAAAATAAGTTCTATAACACAGGTTTCTACACAAGTTTGGTCCAAACAGTGACTTAGGGGTCACACAAGACCAGCGTGTCAGGCTTTTCGGCCCTGGAGGGTATAAATAATAGAGAAAAAACTAATTTAACCTTGAAATAAATTGCTGCAGGATTTATTGCATGATGATTCTTCAATACTAGAGAGAGAGGGTATTTGAAACTGCACAGCATGTGTGTATTATTTTTGTTGCAAATATGTATGTAAAGAACATTAATCACAGAAAATGGTAATCTGTATAGAGAAAATAGAAACAAGCTTTCAAAAGGTCGTAACTTAGCAAATATCACATTTGCTCAAGCGTCTCACACAAAAGAACAGAAGCCAAGTGATAAATAACATGTTTCTAACAACACTGTACAAACAGTGCCAATCATGGATGCTGCCTAAATCGCAAGAGAGAAAATACATTATATCTGAAAATAAATGTCTCAACAAAGTGGCCAGTTTCACTAGAAGAGACAGAATTAGAAATGCCACTATGTGTGTCGAACTGATTGAGAGGCAACGAGTGGTTCAGACATCATGTGAAGTCTAATCAGCAATTGCTTTGTGTCTACAATCGAAGCAGCTCTTGCCATACAGTTAAAGGAACACCAAGAATCACATGGGATGGATCAATTCAATCAAGAGCACACCACACAAACTCAATGCAGTCAAGACAACAAATCTGGCTTAATATAAACAACTCAGCTCTCTCCAGTGCTTAATCTCAAATGTGGACCACAAGCAATCATCCCTTCTGGGACAGATAATAGGCAGATACAACATAAAAGCTTTCAGGCAGGCTGATATTGTTAGCAAATGTAGAATTATCATGGTAAAAGCCTTTGTTGAATGTTCCTTTGTCTTACCAAGTCTCCATTAGAATGCACAAGACAAGCAAGCAAATAAAGAGTAAGTTTGATGAGGAACCCAAAACATGCTATTTATCACTGTGTTTAGATTAAATAAAACAACTCAATCAGTTCTGGCTATACAGGTAGATTACCTATGGACAAAGGAGAGGTGGTTGTCCGCCTGTGGGACCAGGTGGATAAGGCGGGGAACAGACTGAGAACCTGTATGTGGAAACAATGAGACTAATCAGATAGCGGTGGGAACAATCAGTAGTATGACTCTTCACTGGCTGTTGAGCGAGGGGAGGTAGCTGATATGAGAATGTCCTGAGTGCAGTGATGTCAGTTTTAGCTCAACTCAACTCAACTCAACTAACCTGTCAGTTTGTGGGGCCAAGTGCTGAAATCCCCATTAAGGCGGATTGTTTTAACCAACCTGAGCTCTTAGATCGACCCAGCCTACATGGGGTACCAGCACATGTCCTGGGGAACAAAGGCAGCTGGCAAAATATTGACTACACCCTCCATCAAGTGCTGACTGGTATATACAAGTACATCAGTAGCACCATATATTCAATACACCTCAAGGTGTGTACAAGGGCCCTGACTGTACTTAACTTGCATAAGTACAGAAAGATCCAGAAAGAGATGAATACACTCTATCAGATACATACCACACAAATAGAAATTTCAGGAAACTGGAGGTAGAAAGCAGAAATCATAACCTTCCTGTCTCCTAAACTTGTTCATCAATATCATAACCTGCCTGTCTCCTAAACTTGTTCATCAATATTACCTAAACTTGTTCATCAATGTTACCTAAACTTGTTCATCAATGTTACCTAAACTTGTTCATCAATGTTACCTAAACTTGTTCATCAATGTTACCTAAACTTGTTCATCAATATTACCTAAACTTGTTCATCAATGTTACCTAAACTTGTTCATCAATGTTACCTAAACTTGTTCATCAATGTTACCTAAACTTGTTCATCAATGTTACCTAAACTTGTTCATCAATGTTACCTAAACTTGTTCATCAATGTTACCTAAACTTGTTCATCAATGTTACCTAAACTTGTTCATCAATGTTACATAAACTTGTTCATCAATGTTACCTAAACTTGTTCATCAATGTTACCTAAACTTGTTCATCAATGTTACATAAACTTGTTCATCAATGTTGCCTAAACTTGTTCATCAATGTTACACAAGTTATTATTCACCAAACTGGAGGCAGTAAATAAGATATATATACAATACCATGTGCTCTATGATGAGTGCTTGAATAAATGTGGCAACTATAGATACAGCAGTAACAGGGATGTCAAATCTGATGCCTATAACATTGTTCTTTATTTTATTTTGTGCACATCCTAACAGTACTACATGTTGTGAACACCCTTTGCAGATTACAAACGAAAGACTTGACACAGCAATAAAAGTGCGAGTACTGACTGACACAGGAGTTTCTTTCATTTTAAAAAAGGTTTTAAAAAAGTGGGTAAAATGAAAGAGGATCAACCTCATTGCACCAAGTTTTTTCCCATCAGCTCAGTCTCTCTGCACAGAGCAGCTAACCAGCTGCTAAGGACACCCCTCAGAGCACGAACTCTGTAGCTCTGGCTAAACCAATCTGCCGTGGAGACTCCTTTAATGAAGGTGAGATGTGCAGGCGCAATGAGTGACTACATCAACAGACATGACGGAGACTCACCTCGTTATCTTCTGCTAGAGACTTGTGGTAATGACTGCTGGCAAACACTGACCGCTTAGCCACCTTTCTGTGCTGAAAATGATAGTAATCTGGTATAATCTGAAATGAGAGAAGTTGGATGCAACATTTTAAACTGTTGCATTCTGTTATTGAGATTACAATAAGAGGATACTTATTTATGAAAATGATTTTTCAAAAAGCAGTTGTATTTACATAAATCCATAAGACATGCTGAGAGTGGGTAATTGCAACACTTGTCTGAGTACAGAATTGACAAGTAGCTGAAAGCGAGTCTGAACACTGTCATTATATTGTTACATTGTGGATATACTTATGATATTTTTTTAATTCAACAAAGAAAAATTACCTGGGAGTGAGACAGGGATGAGAGAGATAGTGAGGGGGAGAGACAGAGAAAGAGAGAGAGAAATGGATGATTGAGAGATAAAGGGATGAGGGAAACGAACGAACGAACGAACGAACAGACTTTATTTTCAAAGGGTAACAAATTGGGCACGCAGGCCTGTCTTACATTCGGCCCTTCCATTCACTCATCTTTCTTTCTTCAACAGTGCATAGGAAAAAACATTGTCACATGAATTGTAAACATAAACACTGCATATTACTATGTTATGAAACACATCCACCATCCACCCACACATCCCCCATTCACACCAACTCCCCCACCCAACCACACACATAACCCACACACACATATACATTCCCCCACCCATCCACCACATCCCTACACCTACACTTCTCACCCACCACCCATCCCATCCACCCACACCCCAAGCACACATACATTCAATAACCCACACATCCCCCACCTACACACATCTCCCCACCCACTCACATGTCCTCTACCCGTCCCATTACCCACCAACAATCACTCACCCACATATCCTCCTCCACCCACACACCTCCACCCACCCAGTCAAACACACATTCCTCAGCCACACACACATCTCCCCGTCAACTCACATATTCCGCACCCCTACCCACACACAAATTCCGCACCCACCCACATAATCTCCCATCTCCCCCAGCCCACTCACAGATCCCGAGCCCACACCTACAAACATCCCCCACCATCTCCTAACCTGTACACACTCACCCACCCACATATCTTCTACCCACACACACATCCTCTACCCACCCATCCCCCAACCAAACATCCCTTAACCACACACCCTTACTCATATACAATCACCTACCCACACATCCTCTACCCAACCACACATCCTCGTTCCACCCATTCCCCAGCCACACATCCCTTAACCACACACACCTACCCATATACACACACATCCCACCCACCAACACATCCCCCAGGGAGAGAGAAGGAGTAGTTGGAGGAAGAGCCAGAGAAGAGGAAGGGGAGGAGGAAGAACAGGAAGAAAGGGGAGGAGGAAGAACAGGAAGAAAAAGGAGGAGAAGAAGAAAGACATAACAGAGTGGGTGGTAGAGTAGGGTGAAAAAGAGAGAACTCATCCTGCTGTATATCAGCAGGAGAGTGCTAGTCATTCTTCCTCTTCTTCGTTCCTCTTGCCAGGGGGAGTGCAACACACCCTGTCATGCACCTCAGAGGACAGTGTTTCACACTCTGGCATGCATGTATGTCAGGTTAGCTTCCCCTAGTCAGATTCCATCCAAAATAACGGGCTTTGTCTCACCGTGGGTAGCTTTTGTTTCCTAACAATTTTGCCAGGATAGTGGCCTTACAGCCTGCTCTGTGTGATGTTCAACAGCCATGGGATGTTTAATGTGTACAACTGGCACATGGGACCTGCTTTTCCTGTACCTGATCCTAGAAGTCCCCAATCTCACTAGCCTAGAGGGCAATGAAATGTGGTGTCACTAGACACCCATGTTAAGAGGACAAGACCCTATGTCTGTCAGACAACACCAGTCATTCTCCATTCATTCTCAGGCATGACAGTAATGTTATTGTCTTTGTTTGAGTGATGACACTTTAGGCAACACAGATTTTCAGCTTATTTTAAATGGCATTTTATACTATGAAATCGCCGGTCCCCCTGGCGAAGGGATTAACGACTTTCTCCTTAATCCCATATATCCACGCGAGGAACACAGCTGCCTGAGATTCGACAGCGGATTGCGTCGCATTGGTTACTTATGGGATATGTGAGCCGGTCGCTCAGAAAGCAATGGCAAACTACTGAGCATAATCATGCCAAGACATCAACAGCAGCTGAAAAATGCTTGTGTTTGACTGCAATGTCCTGTAAGGGATATGCGACTTAAAAATTTTTTTAAAAAGTATGAAATCACACACAAATGTATTCTCTCTCTCTCTTTCTCCTCTCTCTCTCTCTCTCTCTCTCTCTCTCTCTCTCTATATATATATATATATATATATATATATATATATATATATATATATATATATATATATATATATATATATATATTGTCTGCCTGTCTGTCTGTCTGTCTGTCTCCCTTTTGTTACAGATTCACTTTTTCCTTGCTATTGTTACAGATTCACTTTTTGTGTTATGTAATGTGTGATACACACATGTATCCATGGGTTGTTTTTGTGTCTGTGTGTTCCATATGAAGTATTTTTCTAATCTGGCTTTGGTGAACTAAAATTGTCTTATATGTGCATGAACTTGGTACTTTAAAGAGGTGATGTTGAGCAGTTATAAATAATGTGTGCAAAGAGGATAGCTTGCAGTGTTGTGGTTGAATTATGCACAAGTGCAAGTTAAATAATATATGTTATGTTCAAAGTTTCAAAGTCATAAAATCATGCTCAGATTCATCTTTGTCAGATGGTTAAGACTGTCCTTCAGTTTAAGATAGTGTATATGTTTTTAGGCCTCACTCACTATGTCGCTAGTGTGTCAAATATCAAGCTCAGCCAACACAACCTGCAACTTGGCATCCCAGACATCTTTTGCAAACAAACCACATCTTTCAAACTACACACAGGAAACTAATGGCTGCGAGCACACATATTGCCTCAACATATCACGTTCCTCCAACTACAAATGCATGACAGACTAGATCCCCAAACCTCAGCTTGCAGATCAGTAATCCTGTCAAAAGGCTCAACAGAGTTTTGGCACAAGGTGCCACCAGACAACACATTCTGGGTTACAAGCACTCTAACAGACAGGAAATAGTAAAAACAGAACAAAGATGTTAACTTTTCAGGTTAGATACAAAACATGAAAGCAGAGAAGAAAATGAGAATGGTGACGAATACAATTACAAGCAGAAAAAGAAGATGCCACAGAAATAGAAGGGTAAGAGGAAGAGGCTCAACACATTCACAATTTATGTTTGTTTTCATTGCAGCATGCTGATGTGTGCTGGGAGTTTTGTTTCTGCTGGTGACTACTGAGGTGATGAATAAAGGCCCCCCTCTCCAAGTGGTCACCTTGTAGTGTACAGGTCTGGATGTTTATAAAACCCTTAGCCTTACATCAAACATATGTCCAATCATGTGTGAGTTGGGCAGACTCCAAGATTTACATATGCAAATATAGGTGAGCCTTACATCTATCACATGTCCAATCATGTGTGAGTTGGGCAGTCTACAAGATTTACATATGCAAATATAAGTGAGCCTTACATCAAGCTGCTGGCTCAGTGGCGAAGTGGATACGGATGCAGTCCCTAATCCCGCATACCACGTTCGAATCATTGCTGCGGGTGAATTGGCAGCAGACCGCTTTGATCTGGTTTTTTATGAAAATGGTATGAGTGCCGGTCATTCAGCAATGGCAAACTACTGAACATAAACTTGCTAAGAGATCACAAACAGCCAAAATATGCTGGAGTGACTGCTACGTCCTGTTATGGTTACGCAACTAACTTTTGTTTACATCAAGCGCTTGTCCAATTATGTGTGAGTTGGGCAGTCTCCAAGATTTACATATGCAAATATAAGTGAGCATGGCAGGAAACTATGCAAACAGAAAATCTTGCAGGGAAGGATAGAAAGGTACAGGTGTGCATCATGAGCATTATAACTAAGCTGACCTCTAAGCTGAGTTTAAGATAAAGATTAATCAGACTGCTATGTATTAGAATGCAGAATGAGTCAATATCAAAAAGGGCTGAATTTAAAAAATATGTTTATAAACTCCCCCAAAACGGGAAAGGGAAACGTTTTAAAGATATTGGCTGTTTCAAAGTGGAAAGAAACGATAGAAGGAGAGGTGGCATACCATCAATTAAAGGAATGATCTTCCCTCAGCCGGCGATTTGGAAGTAGACCGCCTTGCACTAGTTTCCTACAGATATGAGTGCCGGTCGTTCAGAAAGCAATGGCAAACTATTGAAAGTAAACTTGTCAAGAAATCTCAAACAGTCAAACAATGGTGGGGTTGACTGCGATGTCTTTAAAGGATACGCAACAAACTTCCCTTAGGGCAAAGAATTGGAGTCTACTAACAATGACATACCAAGCATTCATGTGAAAAACATTACCAACCTACACTTAATCTCAGTCAGTCCATTTGTTTTGTCTCTTTACAGATGTGAATTTCCAATACCAATCTTTGGTAGGTCAACCTCAGACCACTAGATGTCAGACCTTTTTTGGGACTCAGGTGACCTGAACACTGGACTTAGGAGTTACAACTCAGTCTTTCAGAGGATTCCAAAACAACAGCAACATCAGGAATGACAAACATTCAGCAGAAACCCAAGTCACACAAAGGAGAGGAAGAATACCAATCCATAAAGATTGCAAATAAGTGATCCATCTTAAGTACAACACTCTGAAACTGGAGCTTCTACTGTCCCAGAAATAGACCACTGAATATGTCTAGCATAGACACCAACAGGGACAACATCATTGCTATGAGAAACAATAATCCCTTTAAAATTTGGGGATACATACACAAAATGGGGTGAAGAGACAGAAAACTATCAAGACAATAACAGCCTAACTCTTCTACATGGGGATCTCAAACACAGGAACATGTATCCAAACTGAACTTCTGGTGTAGACATTACTAGAACAGCAAACAAGCAGATGAAGAAGACTTGAAAGTCACATCAATGTAATTGTTCTACAAGTATGTCTGGTTAAAGGAACATATTAAAGAACACTTAATCCAATGGAAGAAGGAATTAATTGTATTTAAAGTAGTTATAAAGAAGAATGGGGAAAATATCTGGAAAAAAATCATGACAAATAAAGAAACCCCAATTAAACTAGACATGACTAACAGGATTAAGGTTCAACAAATAAAAAATTCTTCTTAAAGTCCACGCCAATGGTATGTCCACAGCCTGTTTCATGTGTTACCAATCAATTCTGATAGGTATGTCCCTCATGCCATAATATCAAACTATCTAGCATCTTCTTTCTTGGTCTCTCCTGACTCTCTTCCCCTCCAAATGCCCCAATGTCACAACATATTGCAGCTTTCCTCTTCTCATGATGGGCCCAAAGAATGTGGATTGTCTCCTCCTGATGCAAGTAACCAGTTCTGATTGTGAGTAACCAGTTCTGATTGTGAGTAACTTCTTTCAAGATAACTTCATTATGCTTTTCAATCTGTCCAAGGTGTTCTTTTCATGATACTATAAACCCTCATCTCTGCAATTTCTGCATAATTTATAGCTAATCTACTGGCTGTCCAACAAGACCGGCTAAATATACTTTTTATGATCTCTTTCTCACATCAATCGACAGAAATATTTTCTGGGCATACTCTGGGCACCAAAACAAGGCATAAAACAGAACTAATGACTATAACTAAAGAAGAAAAACCAACAATTCACCTAAACGAACATCCCTTGAAACAAGTAAAGAGTTTCAAGTACCTAGGAAGTATAATATCATCAAATGGCAAATCAGAAGACGAGATCGAAATTAGATGCAATAAGGCAAACCAACTCATTGGACAAATGGTACCAATACTAAAGAACAAACATGTATCAATAGTTACTAAGAAGAAAGCACTTTACTGCACATCTTCCTCAAAACTCTATGCTACCAATGCCAAACCTGGACAATGACAGAAAAAGATAAAAGAAACATCACAACAACAGAAATGAGATTCCTGAGAAGAATACTCAACGTATCAAGAAGATGTATCAAGTAAAATGGTCTGGCCATGCAACTATGTTACCAACTAACAGTATACCACAACAAGCAATGATGTAGACCAGAGGGAAGCAGAGGAAGAGGCCTACCACGTAAACGATGGACGGAGGGAATAGCAGAGTCCATAGGAATATCGATATCATGAAGCCCATAAGCGGGCACTCTCCTGCTGTTTATACTTCACCTCGAAACCGCAAGGTACAAGAGGAACATGATGAGATGAGAGAGGAGATGATGAACATCAAGCTGACATCAACACTGGAAGGTAAAAGTGCAAGAGGAAGACAATGGTTTAAATAGTAAGATAACATCAAAGGGTGCACAGAGAAGAGAATGCTAGGCGACAAACAGAAAATACTGGCGCTTTAATGCAGTCGACATTCAATATTAAGATGACAATTGATCTGATCTGATTATAACATTACAACTGTTTTCTTCTCTTTGTTCCCTTGGAGCTTGCCTACATCTGCAAGTTTGCTTCCTGCATGAGTTGCTACATTCAAGTCTCAAATCCTGCACCTGGCAGTGTTTTGACTATATAAATCTCCCTGGATTAAGAAGGAAGGCTATAAAACTAATGATCTATATTCTACTTAACTTGCAGTTCCCAGACACCTGAGTCCAGACCTCTGCCTAACAAACTCAAACAGCTTTGGTCTTAGGCTCTTATAAATGGCCTGAAAGCCCCAATCAAAGCTGAAAGCCCCAATCAAAGCTGAAAGCCCCAATCAAAGCCTGAAAGCCCCAATCAAAGCCACCAATAAATGACAGTTAACCATGACAATATCAGTCCAACTCTCTGCCAGGCCTCTACATCATAACTAAACCACAGGGTTGTCAAGTTACAAGGTATGGTTAAAAATAGTCCTTATGAAGAGGCTAGATGATCTTGCAATTAATACTATACTATACTATACTATACTATACTATACTACTCTACTATACTACACTATACTATACTAATATACTATACTAATACTATAGTATATGCAATATGAAAAATTAATGACTAGTAAACATTGCTGATATTTTTAGTAAATAATCAAGGTTTTAATATAAAAGTTGTAACCAAAAACCATGATCATTGGGAAAATAAAGAACCCACTTTGAGGATAAAGACAGTTGACCACTGAAGGGTTACGGTTAGAGAGAGAGAATGGAGTACTGAATGACCCATGTACTACTAGAGTCATGGAGGGCTGGAGACCGTTAAAACGCAGTACAGCTGCAGTAGTAATTGCTTGCATATTTCTAACAAAAACTATATTACTCTTGTGTTTTATTGCTACTCTGACAGGACACACTACTCATTCAATGAATGAATGATTCACTGTGTACTCTGTTAACGGACTCAAAATACACATTTTCATAATGTTTTCTATTAGAAGAATTAAATATCGACAATTAACATTACTGCATAAATTTGACAGTATAAACTATAATAATAATAATAATAATATAATAGCGGCACTTACCTGTCCCTTGTAAATAAAATCATTTCGGGTGGCCACGGATCGAGCGACCTGCTCACCTCCTGTGATGTGCACCGCCCATAGGTCAGTGAAGAAATTCTTGTCAACCGCTTCCACCACAAGAAAATATCCTAAAACAAAAACTTTGACAACATGAATAGATCCATGCATTGTGTTGGTCAGGGCCAGTCGGGTGAGCGAGATAAGGATAAGTCCCTATCCCTGACTTGTGTCGCCGATCGTTCCCTTCGAACAGAGGAAATCAGCACCTCGCAGACGACGTTCAACCACTGCTATGCTCATCGACATCGCTGTCCTCGGTGAATCACATTTTCAGTTTACCAACATCTTCAGCTGATCTATCTACTAACATCAGTATGGAGAGCATCACGCCAAGAATGCCTCTACAACTGCGACGTTCCCTTCCTTTAGCCGTTCTCCATGATGAACGAATTTCGGCATAGCATCGCCCAGAAGGAACAACCGCTAGCTAGGACTCTCTTTTCCTTTCCTTCGGCGAAACTGTTGGTTTGGTAGCGCCTGCTGATTGATCGCAATGTTATCTGTCGGGTGCGTTTTTATTGGCCAGATGTAAGTGATGCTTCCCCCCTCCTTATATTGAATTCACCGTAGTAATATCTATATATATATATATATATATATATATATATATATATATATATATATATATATATATATATATATATATATATGGCTGATTTATAAAATAACGGTTTTGCAACGGAAAAGCACTAAATAAACATCTTAATAGTAAATGGGCAAGTCAACACGGAACAAATAAATACAGACATGGAGTATCAAAATGTGCGTGCCACAACATAAACAGGAAATTCACATCTGCAGAGATAATAATTAAACAGTGAGATCAGTAAAATAGCGTGAGTGTTATTGTACACACACATACACGCGCGCGCGCGCATATATATATATATATAATATATAATATATATATATATATATATATATATATATATATATTGACTGTCATCGTCTCTCTGTCTGTCTGTCTCTCTCTCTCTCGATATATATATATATATATATATATATAGAGAGAGAGAGAGAGAGAGGGGGAGGGAGAGAGAGGGGGAGAGAGAGAGAGGGAGAGAGAGGGAGAGGGAGAGAGAGAGAGAGGGAAAGGGGAGAGGAGGGGTGGGAGTGAGAGAGAGAGGGGGAGAGAGAGAGAGGGAGACAGGGAGAGAGAGAGAGAGAGAGAGAGAGAGGGAGGGAGAGAGAGAGGGAGAGGGAGAGAGAGAGAGAGAGAGAGAGGTAAGGAAAGAGAGATTAAATCTCGACCAATTCAATCGGGACATTCCCACACGTGCTCCACCCCCATTCCATCTTTCGTACAATCAGTTTGTGTATGTATGTATAAATGTGTGTGTGTGTGTGTGTGTGAGTGAGTGTGTATGCGTGCACATTGTGTGTGTGTGTGTGTGTGTGTGTGTGTGTGTGTGTGTGTGTGTGTGGTGTGTGACTCAGCACCACCATATAATTCCGAAACATAGGTAATTAACGATTGTTGCTGTTGTTGTCGAGTCGATCAAGCCTCTACTGCCAGGTATTGACGCATACAAGTGTTCACCGGCTGTTGTGTTGTGCGGTATAAAGTGTTCCTTTCAATGGCTCTGGGGAAAGTCAATCTTCCGTGATATACGTACAGGCGGGACACTGAAGGGAGATGGCATTCGATAGTCTCGTTAGGATAATTACAACAGTCTGGGAGAGGAAATAATCACAGCCGAAATTAAAAAATGAGACAAATAAAATATATGACACTCTTCAAAATACATAAACGGCGGTGGGACGCAGAGGTGTTTCCAAGGCACCAGGGCTGTGTTATATACTGGCCAAGACCTATTGACTCGTCCTCGTCGAGCGTCCCGGGCAACAGGTCCCTTCGGGGTCCTGGCTAAAGTCAATAGGATCGCCGATTCCTCCAAAGTCTGAGAGTGTCTGCCTGTACGGCGAGGAACCACCAGTCTGCACACCAATAAGCCAGACATGGGACAACGGATACTCACGCAATCCTCAGGTCCTGTATGACATCACACTGATGTTGGACAACAGGATGCCTTCATCCGACATACAGGACTTTGCGTTGGAGCTCAAGCCAACGAACACAAGCAAGCAAGCATAAACGGCGGTGAGCAAGAAGTGGGCAACGATACAAGTGGGAAAATAACATCAAGAGATAGATAAAGAGTAGTCTGTCGAGGTGTACAACCAGAGTCAGATGATTCGATTCACTGTATGAAGGTTTACAAAATAAGAACAGGATGCAAATTCCCCTCCCCACCACCCTTAAACATGGGATAGTATGTTAAATAGTTGATGTTCTTTTTAGTGGTTGTTTCCAGACAACCAATATGTTTGACCCAGTCCGCCACTCTGTGAATGAGAGAGAGAGAGAGATTGTTTATTAACTCTATTCTTTCATATAATTTCCTCCACTACATGTGCATGCTTGAAGCTCCCATTGGCGAGTCACCAGATTAGAACAGTTAATTTATATTTTAAAAACCCCGGGAAACAATCTTCACAATACAATTGAGTACATACAAGCAATCGACTTCGACAATGTACTGTAGGTAACATCTAGACCAGCAGCAACATGCAACAGTGCTCACGTGCCAGTAATTTGAAAACTAATAATGAAACCTGAGAAGTTAACAGGGCTCCAAGATACTGACCGGTATTGTCAGATTTCCTCCCGCGCCAACATCTTGTCCTCATCTCTTGATTTCGCTGGAATTTGGGTTTTAGGTTTCTCCTTAAGCTTATCATTGGTGATTCTGTCAACACATTTTAGTCTGTCTTTTTTTCCACTGCACGCATTTGCTTTAGACATTGTAAAAGTATAGAACCCTTTTACGTGTCTTGAGACCTACTCTATAAAGTGCTAGCCTCATAATTGTCTAGACTAATCGACTAGTCGACAGTCAACGAGGGATCCGTTCAGTATCACGCCGGCCGCCTTGACACTCCGTGAACATTTTCTGGTACTCATTTTAGGCTGGGTCGACCTGGGAATCAGTTCAAATTACAGATATAAACGCCAAGATGGAGATTCGAATACATGCTCATCGGGCAGGCATGCAAATGTGCTAGCTATTGAGCTACCACGGCTCCCCAAAGATAGATTCATAACTAATTTGAGAGAGAGAGAGAGGGAGAGAGAGAGAGAGAGAGAGAGAGAGAGAGAGAGAGAGAGAGAGAGAGAGAGAGAGAGAGAGAGAGATCAACCTGTCGGTGCCCATGTCCTCCCCATGTTTACTACACACGACTGTCATGTTGGAAGATTTGATCAGTTTAGAAACCAAGCCAGCGCCTCAGCCTATTCGGTGAACTTCTGCCCATGTCCAGTTGTCACTAGCCCAACATGCACACCGGTCCTCCTAGTTGTCCACACAAGTCGCTTAGAGTCGCTTAAAAGTCGACAAGGTCGACTTCATTGCACCGGGTTTATCCCATATGGCTCGGTCTCTTCCCGCAGCGCGGAAAGCGTCGCACAAAGCACGAACGCCGTAGCTTTTAGCGATGACCCACAAGAGTCTCTAAATCATTTAACTCGTAAACCGAAGGGCGCGGCCTGGAATCGAACCCACAACCTTCGAAGCACGAGTCAAACGGCTTGATCACTTCGCCACAGAGACTCCCACAAGGCTAGGCATCTGATCCTGTAGCCAGGACCCGGGCCATAGTAAGCACCTTTTTGGTTGGAGAGTATCTGCCTTCACGGCGAGGAACCACAAGTCTGCACACCAGTAAGCCAGACATGTGACAACGGATACTCACGCAAATCTCAGTCCGGTATGACATATTGGACAACAGGACGTCACCATCCGACATACAGGACTTCATGTTGGAGTTCACAGCCAGTGAACGCAAGCAAAAAGAATGGAGGTGGAAGAAGTAACAGCGGCATTCCGTTGGTTAGAGGAGACCACTGCAACACACATTTTCTTCATCACGGACTCAAGGAGAATGCTTTGTAAAGTGGAGAAAGAAATGTTTCATGTGAAATGGCTCACCTCACTACAGAGGACACATATTGTAAGAGTTGTATGAAATCTTTTGTTGTTGCTCTGGCCACGCCGTAGTACGGGGGGAATAAACAGGCTGATAGGTCGGCGGGGAATGCATTTCTTGGTTGTCGATTACCAATCGACAAGGGAGAGGTGAGTAGTATACAATGTGCAATTTACACCTCAAATCTGGAGCCACTCCAGATTTGTGACGTAATATTTTACTATATGAAGAGTATAGCTCCGCATAGAAAGCCAGTCCTTCATTGACACATGGACTACAGCGATTCTGGAACGCACAAAGGTATGTGTATATATCAGGTCTCCGTTAAGTGTAGTGTAACATATAAGTGTCTACGACTATGTCCTCTTTCTGTGCAGTGTGTGGAAACATGTTTATTCAACCATTCAGTATTGAACATTATCCCACTCACTCTCCAGAGAGAAAAAATGTGCTGACACAGGAGAATCTAGAGGCATGCTCTGTGGTCACTAATTTACTAAATGAATATAAATCACTAATGTACACGATCTCAAAATACTCCGTCTCTTCAAAATATGTCAAAGCTACATAAAAGTCAATTATGTGGTGTTGAATTCAGTATGTGTAATTTTTACTGTCCCTTGTTATATCATCTTTTTCCTGTCTCCAGACTGAAAATTTGCAGACACAGAAAAAGGTCGTGACTATTGAGTAGTTTACAAGAAGTGAAATTTCAAGGCTATAGCTTACAAGGAGTGAAATCTCGAAGTCATTGAGCTGTGTATAAGAAAGGAAGGCAACGAACGGTCTACCACAATATAGTGGTATGTATGCTTTCATCATTTCTCGCTAACTGTTGGTCATCACTAAATATATTGTCACCCCTAAGGGGTGGGACATCACTAAATGTATTCAGCATTTCTCACTAATATATAACACAATTCTGTGTCATACAATATAAAATAGCACTAAGAACAGAATTACGAACCATCACCATAAAAATATAGTCATGGAGAAGACCCTCTGTAAGGATAAACAGAAAATGAAATAATTTACTATTTGTGATATCATAAGCCTCAAATCCTTTTTTCTTTTTCTTTTGATATTTCCTAACAATTAATGCAACATGAATTATTTTCTGTAGATATGCTATCATCATGATAGTTACATGTTTGTAAAATATCTATAATGATGTCTTTTCTCCACAGCTGTTTGACGACCAGTACTTACATCAATTGTAAAAGAAGCGTGGAAGATTACACACTTTTATAGTGTCACTATACCTTGTTCATTGGAACTACATACGAGCTTATTTCGTTGAATATCAACCCATTATTTAATACTGGAAGTTACAAACAGTGGTGGAAATACTGCACAAGAACCATTAAGCTATCAGCCCTTCACCCGAAGCTACAAGTGTGGTGGACAATATTACTGAGCTAATATCAACACATTATCTAACACCAGAAGCTATTTATTGTCTATTCACCACCACATTTTTCTATCATTATGGCCACTATTCAGAAAAAATATTTATCTCTGCTATATCTGTGGTAAATTCTTTACCAAAAACCGTAATCTTACACGACATATTAACACCGTACACAAAACCACAGCTCACGCATGCCACCTCTGCGGCAATCTATACTAAAAGGAAGACATCCTACAACGACACATAAAATCTGATCACCAGACTCAACTATACCAACACCTGTTACCACTACACCATCAAATATTAGAGCATCAGACACGCATCATCATCATCGTCCACTTCTGCAGTCAAGCGTCGTGGGGAGGAATAATTTGCGTTCTAGCGCCCGATGGGCGGTACTGGATAGTGTCATTCCGTGTGGTTGTACAATGTCTCTGATGTCGTCAATCCATTTTCTTCTTAGATGTCCTCGTGGTCTCGTCGCAGATGATCTTTGATATAAGGCCATTGATTGTAGTTGCTGATGTTGCATTCTAACAACATGGTCAAACCACTTGATCTTATGACTTTCAATAAATGTGGCACAAGGAGTTGATCCCACAGTCTGTCTGATAATAGCATTTCTTTCTCGGTCTCGAATTGTTAAGTTGGCAGCTATCCCCAGGCATCTCATTTCGTAGGTGTTGATTTTGCGAAGGTGTAATTTGGATAAAGTCCAGTTTTGGGATTGGTAGCATATGGTTGGTATGAATATGCTGTTTATTATCTGTCGTTCTGCGGACATGGGTATGTGATTAAATTTCTACACGAAACATTCAATTTGAAAACAATACAAAGAAATTTAATTGTTAATTTTTTGTACAATTTTATTGTTGAACTTCATTCAACGACAGTGACTTATTGCATAAGATACGTTTAATTTTCTGAAATACAGCTGTTATTTGCATAGGGGGACAGACGAAAATCTCTAGTAGGTTGGCACTTTGCCAGTCAGAAGAAAGCCGGTTGTGGTGTAATCAAATATAATGTTATTGTTAAGTGGAATGAAATATTGAAAGTCGGTTAGAAGATGAGCTAGATATCATTCAATGGATCAATAAGGCATACGTGGTTTTAAGCAAAGGTCGACGTCATAACATACACTGTTGGTTGGTTGGAGACTTGATGGCTAACAAATTTGCTTACTTGACCAATATTTTTTCCTATTTGACTAACACATTTTTTCCTAGTTTTCGTAAGTGTGGACGAGATATTTCGTTACTTAGTCAATATGTTTCATCTTTGGTTGACAATTTTCCTACTGTGTATAAGTTTGGACGAGATATTTCTCTTTTTGGCCGATATGTTTTTCACCTTTGGTTAACAAAGTTTCCTACTTTTCAGAAGTTTGGCTGAGATAGTTTGTTACTTGGTCAATATTTTCCCCATTTGGTTAACAGATTTTCCTATTTTTCATAATATTGGCCAATGTATTTCGTTACTTGGTCAATATTTCCCCCCTTTGGCTAACAAATAAATTTTCGTACTTGAATAATATTTTTACTATTTGACTAACACATTTTTTCCCTTGTTTTCATAAATGTGGATTAGCTATTTCGTTACTTGGACAATATGTTTCCCCTTTGGCTGACATTTTTCCTACTTTTCATAAGTTTCGTGGAGATATTTCTCTCTGTGATCGATATTTTTTTTATTTTGGTTAACAAAGTTTAATACTTTTAAGAAGTTTGGGTTAGAAATTCTGTTACTTGGTCAATATTTTCCCCATTTGGTTAACACATTTTCCTATTTTTCATAATTTTGGCCAATGTGTTTCGTTACTTGGTCAATATGTTTCCCATTTGGCTATAGTGCTTGCAGGCAATATGACGTCATAGAAGAAAAGGGAGAAATCTCGACAGAAAATATACGGGAAATCTAGGAGACACTTGGATACCGAGAAATACGTCAGAGGACAACTTGGGATCACAACAAAAGGAAACGGACCCGGAATGAAAGAAGGAGGCCGTGCAAATCCAAATGTTGGCTCTATGGATTAGTGGTAGCACATAACACAGTGGCTGCGACCATACTAGCAGGAAAAGAAGATAGTCAGTGCTTACTAAACGGTGTCGCTACAGAACCAACGGGCAGACCTAGACATATGTATTGTACAGAGCAGCAAAGCGAACGATGGGCAGAGCGACAGAAGATCAAGTGAAGATGAATGAAAGGATGGTCTTTATTTAAGCAGGTTAGTTATTGTAGATTATCAACATGTTCCTATCAATAGATCCTAGGCCCAGCCTGGCGGTAACAGGCCCCATAGAAATGGACTGTATTGATATCATTTAAACTTAACTATGAACTGTTATTAAATTATATTCTGATCCAAATCTTCAACATGACAGTTGACTTCGTCATTACACTGCCGTTCCAGTTCTGAACTTTGCTCGTTTACTTTTACAAGTTTCTGTCGAGCCGAAATTATTGATCGTGCTATTTGGACATTTTGCATTTAACTGTTATGAATGCTGGAGACATAGCATGGCAGCAAACACATTTTCTTACTTGACTCTATATTTTTTTCCTATTTGGCTAAAAAAATGTCCTTGTTTTCATAAGTGTGGACGAGATATTTCGTTACTTGGTCAATATGTTTTCCCTTTGACTGACAATTTTCCTACTTTTTATAAGTTTGGACGAGATATTTCTCGCTTTGGCCGATATTTTATCACATGTAGTTAACAAAGTTTAATACTTTTCAGAAGTTTGGCTGATATAATTCTCACTTTAGTCGCTGTTTTTTCACATTTGGTTAACAAATTTTCCTTTTTTTAAAAATAATTTTGGCCATTGTGTTTCATTACTTGGTCAATATTTTTCCCATTTGGATAACACATTTTCTTACTTGATCAATATTGTTCCTATTTAGCTAACAAATATTTCCTAGTTATTTAGTTACTTGGTCAATATGTTTCCCCTTTGCTGACAATTTTCCTATTTTTTATAAGTGTGGACGAGACATTTCTCTCTTTGGCTGATATATTTTCACATTTAGTTAACAAAGTTTCCTACTTTTTATAAGATTGGTTGAAATTTGGCCAAATTTGTTTTTCATTTTTTTATAAGTTTTGTTGAAATGTGTCTAAAATTTTCACATTTGGTTAACACATTTCCCTACTGTTCATAAGTTTGGTTGAGATATGTATAAGGTTGTTTGACATTTGGCCAAACTTTTCACAATTGGTTAATATATTTTCCTACTTTTTTATAAGTTTGGTTGAAATTTGCCAAATTTTTTCACATTTGGTTAACAAATGCCGATTTTTGTGTCTTTGTTCTTGTGTGATATTGTACGTGTCTCTGTGCTCCAGTGTGTCTTTGTTCTTGTGTGAATTTGGTCTTGTCTCATTGTTCCATTGTGTGTGTGTGTGTGTGTGTGTGTGTGTGTGTGTGTGTGTTCCACAGCTTTGCGCCACATTTAACATGAAAAAACAAACTTGCATAGCAGTCAACATGAAAACAAGTAAAGACCAGAAACACGAAAACAAGAAAAAAAAAAAAAACAAGAAAGACGAAAACAAGACAAGCATACCACTGAAAAGAAAACCAAGAAACAAGAAATTTTCGTTTTCATAACTTTTATTTTTCCATTAAAATCAGTATTTTCATGTGCACATCATTCAATATTTTTATTTATTTTCAATAAAAATAGCATTTTAATGCTCTGTGAAACATGTGACAGACAGTGAAAATACAACATTGAGTCTTTTAGTTTCAATGATATAGTCAATTCACTGTACCACACATACAAGGATATCACACATATGACCACTTTACATGTTTAATAGAGCATATTACAAACAGCAATCAACCTAGTGGGTGTTCAGTGATGTGGTATATATAGAAACTAGTCACAGGGATTGTCTCTACCATGTACTCAGTGTCAGGTCTGTTGTGTAGGGCGTAATTAAACATGTCACTGTCCTAAACTATGGCTTTAAAATCGTCATAGTCTTGTTTCGTTGTTAACTAAGTAGGGGACGTCGAGTTCACAGGCGTTGTTTGAGGATGAATGGAAAAACCTAATTTCTTTTGTCACTGTATGTCGTAAAATCATATGATGGGAATAATTTACCTTACACCTACATGTCTTCTTCTTCGTTCATCCGGAGTTTTTTTTTCGGACGTGATTGCGTTGTGCCTGTTTACAGCAGAGCTGCGTTCTTGCGCCGTTAGGCCGACACATCCTACTTCTGCGGGCATTTGTTGACCGGGTTAACCTTCCCGGGGGTTTCTTAGGACGTTAGACTCACTGTTGTGGTGTTATCTCCCATCCCATCTTGGCCCATATAGAACAGCCAAAGGCATGCTGGTCAGCCCTCAATGGAAGGCAGGGGCAGACCATGGGCATTCCCCGCCATCCAAGGAGGCTTCCATAATTGCAGAGCCATCACACAGCGCTCTGGTACTGGGCTCACCCAAGGAATCGTCACGTCCTGCACATGGCTGCTTAGCCTCACTTCCGTATATTGGGCCTTCCGTTCACCATAGGCTGTTCTTACAGAAGCCAGAAGAATGCAGTTTGCAGATGACATCCACACAGTGAGCTTTCGATTCAGACTTTCCACGTAATGGATTTGCTATCCGAGCAATATTCCATTTTGTGCCACTGGGACACTTTTCCCACCTTTTATGAAGCCCACACAGTGAGCTTTCGATTCGGACTTTCCACGTAATGGATTTGCTATCCAAGCAATATTCCATTTCATGCCTCTGGGAGGCTTGTGTAACCGACATGCCTGTGGTATGAAGTGTGGCAGTCTAAATACTTCTTCATGTACATTTAAATGTCAACCTGAATACAGTTAAAGTAAGCTGCAGTCGACTTGAGCTTGTTGATATCTCCATAGAGCTTGTCCTCGAATGAAGCAGGTGTGGGCCAAAATATCTTTCTCTGTTCTGCATATATTGGGCACTCTTGCAGCAAATGTTTAGCTGTCATTTTACCAGTTCCACAATTACATTCATCTGTATCTCCTATCTTTAGTTTGTTGAACAAGTGGTATTTCAGCCTGTTATGTCCTGTGCGGAGTCTGAAGATTGTTACTTGTTCTCCTCGGTCGAGTTTGTAATATGCATCATCCTTCTGGTGGCCTGGATGCTCTGATTCCCATTTGGCTCTATAAGTGCTTTTTATCAACCTCTTTGCCTCATTATAGGTTATGTCTATGTCAGGCTGTGGTAGTCGTCCGCCCTCTTTTTGGTTTTCTGGCATAGCCCATGGAGTGCTGCTCTTAGGTCAGCTATTTCTGTGCTGTTATTGCTCTTCAGTATTGAGACAGCTGACTTTGCATCTGTGAAGATAGCTATTTGCTTCTCTTTATTTTCCTCCATCAAGAGCATTTCTGCTGCAGTTTTCAGAGCCTCTATCTCCGCTTTGAAGTTACTTGAAAACTTTCCAGTTGCCACTGAATTTGTTTTTTTTCACTCCATTTTTTAAATTTAGGAGAATTCCTCCTCCTCCAATCTCTACTGAATTTTTGGCTGATCCATCTGTATATGCATGGGTCCAATTGCTGCTTGGGTAATGTTCTTTTATGTAGTTTAGGGTTATTTCTCTTCTTTCGGTTTCATGCTGAGTGTTCTTTTTCTCAATACCAGGAATGTTCTCTATCATCTCAGGCAGTTGCTGCTGTCTCCAAGCTGGGAACTTGTCTGCACTGTAAATGGGTCTGACTGTTGACATGTTAAGTATGGGATCTGCCCTAATCTTTCGTTTTGCAGTTTCTACAAAGTTGCTACGCTTCAGTCTTCCCTTTCCAAAACCACTAAACCTTTTATACATAGGGTGGTCTGTCAATCTTCTAAATTTTTCAGCTTGTTGCTGGGCTCTGCTATCTCTTCTATCCTGCATTGGTTGTAAACAAGTGATCTTTTCTAATTCATTAATAGGCACTGTCTTCAGGCTTCCAGTTATGATTCGCATTCCTTGATTTTGGACTCTACTTATTTTGTTAAAGTTTGACTTAGCTGCTGTTGCCCAAGCTGCAATGCCATATTCCAGTACTGGCCTCACCCGTCCAGTATATAACTTCTTGAGAACTTTCTCATCTGCTCCCCACGTTGTACCAGCAAGCTTTTTCATGATTGCCATTCTTTGCCTTGCTCTTGTTCGATTTTTCTCAACCTGTGTTTTCCATGTCAGGCGACGATCAAATGTGACTCCTAGATAGTTTGGATTTTCTTCATGGCGCAATATTTTTCCATTCAATACCAGCTTAGGTTGCTGAGTTTTAGTTGAGAGGGAGAACACTGTGCATGTTGTTTTCTCCTCACTTATCTTCACTAGCCATGATTTTGACCAGTCCTCTAGCGCTAATAGGGCTTGCTGTATTCTGCTGTTAGCTGTACTAATATATTCTTCAGATGTCCATATGGCTAGGTCATCTGCAAAGGATGATGTGTGTACTCTGGCTGGAAAATTGTCTGTGATGTCATTTATATATGCTAGGAATAATGTTGGTGAAAGAACTCCTCCTTGGGGGACACCTTGCTCCAACAGCATCATTTTGCTGGTTTGTCCTTGTACTTTTGTCCTGGCAGTTCTGTTCTCAAGGTAGTGGCTGATCCAATTGTACATTTTCCCACAAACATGCATTTTTTGCAGTTTTACTTTCAGTCCTTCCTTCCATACTTTATCAAATGCTTTTTCTAAATCTACCCAGACCGCTAGTGTGTGCTTTTTCTCTTGGAAGGCATCCTCTATTTCCTGAGCTATATAGGTTATTTGATCTTCAGTGGATCTGTACTTTCTGAATCCTGCTTGGTGTGGTGTTAAGAGTTGGTTTTCTTCCAGATGCCATGTTAGCCTGCCATTGATAATGCGTTCCATTAATTTTCCTACACAGCTAAGTAGACTGATAGGTCGATAGCCATTTGGTTCTTCCAGGTCTTTTCCTTTCTTTGGGACTGGTATTAGTATAGCTTCCTTCCATGCCTGTGGGACTATTCCTCTCTTCCAGCTGTAATTTAGGACTGCTAGTAGTTTCTTCTTTGCCTTGGTGCCTAGTCCTATTAGCATTTCATTTGTGATTCCATCCTTTCCTGGTGATTTCTTCTTTTTTAGGGTATTCATTGCCTGTTCCATTTCTTCCATTGTTAGATTTGCCATCATATATTCTGCTGCTGTCTCTGTATTTCTATGATGTATCTGTTTATCTTTGATTGCTTTCTTCTGTTCGGTTGTAATATCAATGTGGTTTGCACTGGCATAGTGTTCCATTAGTGCATTTGCAGCCTTTTTTCCTGTAAGCAAGGCATTTCCTTGTTTAATTGTTATTTGTTTGTTTCTAGGTCCTTCATTGTTCATGGCTTTCACTAGTTTCCATAGTTTGTTTCCATCCCTGTCAAAATTCAGGTTTTCTGTTTTTTTCCTCCAACAATCTCTTGTTGTTTGATTTACTGTTCTTTTATATTTTGCTGAGATGGCTTTGAGAGAGATGTTCGCTTCAGTTGTTTGTTCTCTCTCTGCGGTCTTCCTAGCATCTTCAACTTTGTCCTCCAAAATTTGTAGTTCTTCAGTCCAGTATGGTTTGTAATTTTTCCTCGCTCCTCTTGGAATAGACTCAGTGGCCGCCTGTATTATTGCTCTGTTTAGACTTTCCACCATTTGCTTCATGTTGCCATATCGTGTATTTATGTTTTCACAATATTTGTCTGTTAGTATGGCAAATCTGTCCCAATCTGCTCGTTTGTAATTCCAGCGGGGCAAAGGCTTTTGCTCCTGTGGAACATACTCCATATTCATTACAAGCTTGATTGGTCTGTGGTCACTACCTGCTAATTGGTCAAGCACGTGGCGATCGATTTTGTGGAGGATGTCTCCTGTGCAGAAAGCTAAGTCTGGAGTAGAAGTGGTAATCCATCTTCTGGAGTAGAAGCTCGGTGTGTCATCCACTTTGTTGAGTAGATGGAGATTTGAGTCTATTTCCCAGTCCTCCACTTCATCTCCTCTTTTGTCAGTATCTGGGTATCCCCATCTTTCTGAACGGCTATTAAAGTCTCCGACAACAATGCAATTTGTGTCAGTTAATTTTCATGTTTGAGAGTGTAAGATCCTTATCTGCCGGGCTATACAGATTGTAGAATTCTTATTTTCACGTCCTTTATCATTATATCAACACCTATAATTTCCGTTTGGTTGTCAGAGATCACAGATACTTCGCTGCAAGGTATTGTATTTCGTGTAAGTATTACAACTCCTCCTTTGTGTCCTTCGCGGTCGAAACGTGTGGCCTGATATCCCTCGACTGAAAATGTGCGATTGGCGTTGAGGTGTGTCTCTTGAATGCATGCCACATCTATTCTATCTTTATGAAGACGCTGTGTTAGGGAGGCTTTCTTGTTATAAACTCCTTCGGCATTCCACTGTAGTATGTTGAGTGTCCGGGGTGTTTGGTCAATAGCTCTTAACCTACTCCTCTGTGCCTTGACTCCACAGCACAGGGGAAGGTGACCACCAGTAGTCATGGGTGGACCCCCTCGAGGCAGGGGGCCCGGCACTATCACCGCCTGATGGGACTTCACGGGATTAGCACCATAACGATTAATTTTAATTTGTGACATCATGAATTAAGTTACGTTGCACTGCTTTGTCAAGCCTGTGGCTCAGTACATCCGATTTCGACAAGCATTTGTTCGGGGTGCTTTCCCTAGCCTTTGACTGTCCCCAGTCTACCTACAAGGCAGCAGGTTTGTGTGTCACTTGGTCTGGTCCCTCTCCCTTGACCTGTCCGACATGGGTGACCCTACCAGTAGCTGTGCTACCGTCGGCATAGCTCTTGGGTTCATTGGAACACACAAGCCCCTCTACCTCGACAAGGTGGACACACGGTAGAGGGGACCTACATGTCTGAATAGCAAATATTGGTTTTAATGTCTCGGTCCAGTCAATTGGTTGTGTTGAGCCTGGTCGATGAAAAAAATTGTATGTTGATATATGTTTGTGGATGTTCTAATGTGTCCTAAGGGCTTTCCAGTTGTCTCTATATTTCTGCTGGACTTCGTTGTCAGGGATTTCGTCTACGGTCTTTAATTTCTCATATATCTCTACTTTCCTTATCTATCTCTATGGCGGCTTCCTCTGCTTCCACTTGGTCATGTTTCTGTTTTTAGCTGCTTGTGTGTATGCTGGTCCTTTTCTTTTTCTTCATGTAGTGAGTGATGCTGTAGTATTCGATGGTGTAGTGGTAACAGGTGTTGGTGTAGTTGATGTCTGGTGATCAGATTTTATGTGTCGTTGTAGGATGTCTTTCCTTTTGTATAGATTGCCGCAGAGGTGGCATGCGTGAGCTGTGGTTTTGTGTACGGTGTTAATATGTCGTGTAAGATTACGGTTTTTGGTAAAGAATTTACCACAGATATAGCAGAGATAAGTATTTTTTCTGAATAGTGGCCATAATGATAGAAAAAAGTAGTGGTGAAAAGACAATAAGTAGCTTCTGGTGTTAGATAATGTGTTGATATTAGCTCAGTAATATTGTCCACCACGCTTGTAGCTTCGGGTGATGGGCTGATAGCTTAATAGGTTCTTGTGTAGTATTTCCACCACTGTTTGTAACTTCCGGTATTAAATAATGGGTTGATATTCTACGAAATAAGCTCGTGTGTAGCTCCAATGGATAAGGTATAGTGACACTATAAAAGTGTGTAATCTTCCACGCTTCTTTTACAATTGTTGTAAGTACTGGTCGTCAAACAGCTGTGGAGAAAAGACATCATTATAGATATTTTACAAACATGTAACTATCATGATGATAGCATATCTACAGAAAATATTTCATATTACATAAATTGTTAGGAAATATCAAAAGGGAAAAAAAAGGATTTGAGGCTTATGATATCACAAATAGTAAATTATTTCATTTTCTGTTTATCCTTACAGAGGGTCTTCTCCATGACTATATTTTTATGGTGATGGTTCGTAATTCTGTTCTTAGTGCTATTTTATATTGTATGACACAGAGTTGTGTTATATTAGTGAGAAATGCTGAATACATTTAGTGATGTCCCACCCCTTAGGGGTGACAATATATTTAGTGATGACCAACAGTTAGTCGAGAAATGATGAAAGCATACATACCACTATATTGTGGTAGACCGTTCGTTGCCTTCCTTTCTTATACACAGCTCAATGACTTCAATATTTCACTCCTTGTAAGCTATAGCCTTGAGATTTCACTTCTTGTAAACCACTCAATAGTCTCGACCTTTTTCTGTGTCTGCAAATTTTCAGTCTGGAGACAGGACAAAGATGATATAACAAGGGACAGTAAAAATTACACATACTGAATTCGACACCACATAATTGACTTTTGTGTAGCTTTGACACATTTTGAAGAGACGGAGTATTTTGAGATCGTTTATATTAGTGATTTATATTCATTTAGTAAATTAGTGACCACAGAGCATGCCTCTAGATTCTCCTATGTCAGCACATTTTTTTTTCACTCTGGAGAGTGAGTGGGATAATGATCAATACTGAATGGTTGAATAAGCATGGTTCCACACACTGCACAGAAAGAGGACATAGTCGTAGACACATATATGTTACACTACACTTAACGGAGACCTGATATATACACATACCTTTGTGCGTTCTAGAATCGCTGTGGTCCACGTGTCAATGAGGGACTGGTCGTCTTGGTTTGAATCTGTAGGTGGACAAAAGCATAATACTTTTTAGTGAACAGAGAAAGCATGCTTTAGTGACAAATAAGTTTCATATGTACACAATCGGAATGCACCACAGCAGCAAACCCTAACGGATTATAGCAGAAGACGCCTGAGAATACAGACAATCACCCTGCATGACACTATTCCGTGCCACCCATCAAGCGGTGTAGCGCCATTTCTCTCCACGTCACTTGACGGCACAAGTGAAGCTGATGGATGGTGATTTATGATGACTTTATATATATATATATATATATATATATATATATATATATATATATATATATATATATATATATATATATATATATATATATATATATATATATACTAGCTGACCCGGCCCGGCTTCACCCAGTCCCTGGTGGGGAGCATCTCATTTAATTTATATCAGTAGTCATATAAGCTCCCGTTCCCGACTATCTGTCTTTCTGTCTGTCTATCTGTCTGTCTGTCTGTCTGAGCCGGCCCGGCTTCACCCAGTCCCTGGTGGAGAGCATCTCATTTAATTCTTATAAGTAGTCATATAAGCTCCCGTTCCCGACTATCTGTCTGTCTGTCTGTCTAATTCCTACTTTCCAGGTGTTATACTTCTTCCAACCTTATCCTTCCTGTTGTGTTTTGTTTTGTTCACACTTAATAACATGCTGGAAAAATTACATTGGTAGGATTATACATGCCTCTGTGAATTTTACACAGTGATGTTCTTGGTGGTGACCTGACCAGAAGAGGGAGGCAGAGAAAAGAAGATCCCCACACATGAGATGGAAGATAACCTCAGGCCTTGAGCAGAGCAAGGGCAGCCTTCAGGGTAGCTTTACTGGCAAGTACTGAAACGGATCCATCAGTCCTTGGACCCAGGCTCAACCAAATCTACCACTCAGAGGTGACTTTTTCTCGTGCCAACAAACCCAAATCACTCAGATGAAAATGAGAGACAACCACACACAAAACACTATAAGACTTACTAAGATTTTTTAGAAAACTTTCTTTACACTGAAAAGATGTCATTATAGAACACTCATGATCATCATTATGATTAATTATTCTTTAATTGATTGTCTGTAATTGGTACTGATTGGCGTTATTTTTTC
Source organism: Cepaea nemoralis (assembly GCA_014155875.1). NCBI lineage: Eukaryota > Metazoa > Mollusca > Gastropoda > Stylommatophora > Helicidae > Cepaea > Cepaea nemoralis. The sequence goes on along the minus strand of JACEFZ010028360.1, from coordinate 38,145 downwards.
ACATTGATCATATGTCATTATGAACAGATGTCTGAAATGTGGAAATGTATTGAACATAAGGCCAAAAGACACAGGCCCAATCAATAAATTCTATACACAGTAACTGAATCTCATAATCTAATTCCAGTCCACACTGTCTGTTGATTATCTGTCTTATTTGTGTAAACAAGATGTCTATGTGTACCAGTATTTGTTAAATTCATTATCAAATTACTAAACTCAAATGAATAACCAAGAGGGAAAAGAGAAGACTCTATATCTTTTGAATGTTCCAGACCCATGTTATGCTTCACCTGATTTATACTGAGGAAGTCTTTCAGACATTTCACAGGATATCAAACGGGGGTTCGAGAGCTATTAAATTCTTGGTGAAGGGGGCAGAGTCAGATCTAGTATTCACTACTTCTTAAAGAGGACCATTAACTCCTAGACAAACAATGAAACCGAGTCTGTAATACTTCAAGGGTCGTATTCTTGATTTATTTACATATTGGAAGAGGATGGGGCCCAGCTTCTTTAACTAGAATATGGGGTGTGCACTACAGTGATCCCCATTCCCTTCAGAATATACGACAACAACCAATAATATCGGCTATCTTTACCTCTTTTAAGGTTTTCATTTGTAACCCGTATGATGATAGTGTTTACACTACTACGACACTCTACAGATCACTAATACCTGCTACCCACCCCTTACCAACGAATCTCACTAAGCTATACCCGTTAAAATCAATAATAACGGCCATTTTTACTTTGTAACGTTTTCATTTGTAACCCTATGATGATAGTGTTTACACTACTACGACCATCTACAGATAATTAATAACCGCTACCCACCCCTTATCAACGAATTTCACTAAGCTATAATCGCTAAAATCAATCATATCGGCCATTTGTAACCTTTTAAGGCTTTCATTTGTAACATGTGTGATGATAGTGTTTACACCACTACGACCCTCTACAGATCATATAGCCGCCTTATTTACATTTTTACTTATAAGTTTTTTCGTATTACGCCTGCCATGGCTCGAGGTTGGAACCGCCTAGTCCTATCCCACACGCCAATACCCTCGCCCCACCTCTGAGCTCCAACCCCACGCCCACATGCCCACTAGACCACCCCGAGGAAATGCACTATAACCCTAAGTCTTAGACATCACCAATGGAATAATGATAGTGTTTATGCCCAATACAGATAAAGAAAGAAGACGAAAAAAGAAGGATGACACTGAGGAGGAAGAGCACTGTAACCCAAACACATCATCAATCGTTGGATGATAGTGGTTAAGCATCACCCACTACAACTAATACTAAAATAAAATTCGTAACATAAAAAGAGAGGTAACAGTGTAAGCACAATCGCTTATTTATTCATGGGTTGCATCCCTTGGCAGTTTAAAGGTCACTTGCGGTCCGCTTTGGCTCCGCTTTCTATGTGACTCTTCACATAGTAATATAATACGTCACAAATCTTGGGCGGCTCCAGATTTGAGGTTAAATTTCGCATTTTATACTACTGAGGTAGTCGTGCGCCTGTGGGACCAGGTGGAGAAGGTGGAGGAACAGATTGATGAGAAAAGGCGAGATTGGGGGGGGGGGGGGGGGGTTGGCAGGTGTTCTGATAGAATCTCAAAAATGTGAGTGAAGACCAGGAGAACTTTCGATCAGATAGCGGTGGGAAAGATTAGTAGTGTGACTTTTCGCTGGCTGTTGAACGAGTGGGCGGAGCGCATATGGGAATGTCTTGAGTGCAGTGATGTCGGTTCTTAACTCAACTCAACTCAACTGTTAAAACATGTTAAATGACAGCAAGCAGAGATGTAAATTACTAGGAAAATGTGATGTTAGACAGTAAACTTATCTCCATCAGATGACATTAATAGATATGCATATATCAAATGAACCTGCAGCGTGTAACAAGGCTCTTTTATTTTTACGAGGGGGATTAAAATTAAAACATTAATGTTGTTGTTGTTGTTGTTGTTGTTGTTGTTGTTGTTGTTGTTGTTGTTGTTGTTGTTGTTGTTGTTGTTGTTGTTGTTGCTGTTGTAGTTAATGAATATATTCTGAAAAAGTACAGAACAAATGTATAATTTTTCGATGTAGTCATCACTGCGTTCAATGTAAGTCCTCCAGCGCTGATACAGTCTTGGTTTCCTGTCGAAAAATAAAATCGACTTGGGAAGGGGGGGGGGGGGGCACTACTAGGTGTGCCTAACCCGGTTGTGAACAGTCTGTCACAGAAGTCACGCCGTTTTGAAATTGCCTACTCAACTCACTTGCTGGACAGACAGGCATGCATGACCATACTGGACCATCATTCGGCGAAGAATTTATATAGGTTTCAACCCTTCACTGATCACAAAACGGATAACAGAACGCTGCTCCTCTTTGGTGCACGTCAAAAGTGCATCTTTAAACTGTTATTATGACGTCATAGCGTTCGTCTGCACCGTGATGTCACGTACTTAACACTCTTGACATCATTAACAACAATATTGACAGGTTATAAGACAATGGCATGGATATTGTAATTTCTATCATACTTTTAAGGTGTTCACGAAAAGCACTCTCGTGCAATTTTTTTTCCTTCTTCACATATCCTATTACATCCTATCCCACACTTTAATATATATATATATATATATATATTATATATATATATATATATATATATATATATATATATATATATAATATATATATATATATTATATATATATATATATATATATATATATATATATATATATAGTTAGTTTAGTTAGTTAGTCTTTCCTCTTGAGCCTAAGGCTGGCGCATAGGGCAGAAGTCCTGTCTCTCCATGCTTGGCGGTTCGCTGCTACCTGTTGTAGATCTTGGATATTTACTTGGCCATTGAATGAGCCTTCTTTAATGATGGTTCTTCGCAGGGTCTCTCTTGGTCTTCCCCGTTTTCTTTTCCCTACCGGTGACAATATGAGGGCTTGGTAGGGGAGTCTTGTCTTGTCCATTCTGAGTATATGGCCGATGTAGTTCCAACGGCGTCTTCTTATGAAATTGGATACTGTATCTTGCTTAGTCTCTTGTCTTATTTGCGAATTGGTTCTGAAGTCTGTCCAGTGGATGTTTAGAAGTCTTCTAAGACATTTGTTCTCAAAATTGTCTAATTTTTTTTATCTAAAGCTACCGTTGATTTCCAACTTTCACATCCATACGTTAACACTGGAATCACACAAGAGTTGAAGATTTTAAGTTTTGTGTGTTTGCTGAGTGTCTTTGACTTCCAGATGTTTGACAATTTATTGAAGGCACAAGATGCCAGTGCGATTCTAGATGATATTTCTGGTGTTGAGTCCCTATATATATATATATATACTTTAAAAAATATATACTTATGGGAATGCCCCGAATGCTGTGATGTCGATTCCTAAATCAATCAATCAATCAATATCCTATTTACAGGACATCGCTGTCATTACTGTCAACATCGGCATTTTACCGCTGATGTTGATGCCTTGGCAAGATCACGCTCAGTAGTTTGCCATTGTTTCTGAGCGACCGGCTCACATACCCCCCGTAAGTAACCAACGCGACGCGATCCGCTACCGGGATTACGGGGAAAGTCATTTACACCAGGGAGACTGGTCTCGTACTAATAGATATTTTTAGAAAATACACACTTACCTACCTACCTACATACCTACCTACATCTACCCACCCCAAACACACATACACACACACTCACTCACTCACTCACTCTCTCTCACACACACACACACACACACACACACACACACACACACACAACACACACACACACACGCGCGCATGACTTGAAATATGCAACCGGAGAAGCTTCCAAGTTGAGCTAAGACCACTCAACATTCAGCCCTTCTCAATTTATAGAATTATTTTAGAATGTCACTATCGTGAACTGATAGTTTTTATCTATCGGGTTTGTGCAACGTTAACTTTAACATTTTCTAACCGCTGTCGTTCAAGGTCAGCTAACAAATTTAACCTTTAAAACCACAATTTGATTTCCCTTGACAATAGACACACATTGCCGGTTCAAACGTTGTTCTGTCAATGACTAAGATTAGCTTGGCGTGCTAATTTCGCACTGTAGGCACTGGGGTGAGAGAGCTGTCAGGACAATTGTGGTGAGCCAGATGTATACACGTGCGTGAAAAGTAACTTTGGAGACAGGAAAATAGATGATATGCTGGGACCCAGTGGTCGTGACATAAAATAGATGGTAATCTGGGACCCAGAGGTCGTGACATAAAATAGATGATATGCTGGGACCCAGGGGTCGTGACATAAAATAGATGATATGCTGGGATCCAGGGGTTGTGACATAAAATAGATGATAGGCTGGGACCTAGGGGCTGTGACATAAAATAGATGATATGCTGGGACCCAGGGGTCGTGACATAAAATTAATCAACAAAACCGTCTCAGAAGAATGTGACAAGGAAATTGTATCATATAATTGTTATTTATGATCATAAGGTTAGACCCCTTTTCAATCCAAGAGGATTATTAGATGTATAATGCTAGTACTATATTAGCCACAAGAGATATAAACCAACCACAAACGTGTATAACCCCTGTTATCATTATTAGGTTCATCAGAGTTGAACACGTCTCCTCATAAGTATAATAGACAGAACCTCTGTATACATACATTCTAAATACTATAAAACCAAGTCTATACACGAAATGAATAGTTAACACTGCATGACAATTGGCAATCAGTAAAAAAAAAAAAACATACAATTATACACATCTCTGATACAGATTTATATAATCTAAACGTCGTATGTTGTACTCTAGAATACTTATTTTTATTTTATTATTATATATCTTTAAATTGTCTCTTGGTTTGTGGGATCTTGACTCTGTGATTTATGTTCACCTTTATGGAGTCCGTTGTAAGGTATGTACACTGTGTCCATGTTAGTATGTCTCAATAAATCGTACAAGCGATCATGATTCCTCACAAATTACGACCTCCGACGGCATGGATCAATTCGTGTGTTGATTCCCTTCCATGCCATGACACTAGGCTGTCAAGAATTTTCTCTCGCTGTCTTCCTCTATTTCTCTTTCCACAAATCTTTCCGGTTGTCACGACATGTTCCAGTTTTTGTCTTCCCATTAAGTGGCAAAAATGATGACTGCTTCTTTCTGATATTTGAATTTGTGATAAGTTGTCTTTGCGACTCAGCTTCCCTCATAATACCCAGATTGCCCATATTAGATGTCCAATTAATTTTAAGCATTCTTCTATAAAACCAAATCTCCAAGACTTCCAGGAATTTTTTTTGCCTGTTTACTAATTGTCCAAGATTGGCAGCCGTATGTTAAAATTGCTTTTATGTAACATGCAAGAACATTTTTTTTCTAAATTACTGTGGTATGTAAAATGGAAGTGGGAGATAGATATCCCAAATCGTCGCTGCCGACTACTAACTGAAAACCAGAAATGTCTCGTAAGACTCCTTGGTATTGGAACAGACTCATCTGGTAAAATTCCACTAAGGTATGAGGTAAGGTTTTCTAGTAGAAGGCCAGGAGAGCTTAGGAAAGTCATCGCCCTCAGAAGAGGAGACTGCTCATTCTGGTTAAAACTTTGATTAGACTGAAGACGAGTAGTACCCCTGCCACACACAGCTCTCTTGATTTGTTGTTCAGTGATGTAGCATTATCGCCTATTACCCAACAAAGTTACACACAAGTCTCCAATAAAATTGAACAACTCCGTATTACAAGATCATAATATTATAATGAAATAATAGGGGAGGTGTATGCTAGACGGGCATCTCAAATATACACAACCAATATTCACAAAAGACATAATTGGTTATAACCATCCATCACATGTGATTAACTATAATGTATTGATCCATCACTTGTGATTAACTATATTGTTCTGTTTTGAAACTCTTTATCACTATGCACTGTATTGGCACAATAGAATAAGTTGACCTTCTTCTCTTCTGGAGCTAACTATATATTTCTCTGATTATTCCCTCTAATTGGGGTGGATATTGAAAATCTTTGGTACTCTTGGTTGACTGGTCTAATCTATTGGCCTTTGGTCACTGGGGGAATATGGCTTTCACTTATCTTCATTCTATGGTGACACAGGGTATCTTTGAAAGAAAAATGTTAACAAGCTGTCCTCTACAGTATAAAGGCGAAGGCTCATCCTTCACGGATGATTGCTCCATTCATGAGACTGAAGCTCCATCGTTAGGTACCAACAGTTATGCTACTCAATCCACCACCTGATGCTAATAGAAGGACATATTTACTCCAAAACAAATTCACAGCCTGCTCTTAGAATTTCATTATTTCGACCGTCACAAAAATCAGAAATATTTATGCAAATTAAATCAGCCTCTCTCTTTGTGCCCATGCTACAAAAATACAACCACTCCTTTTGGAATTTCCTGGTGCCATAAATTGCATCAGATGGCCTCAGACTGTAAGGTTCTAAACGTTGAGGCGGTTTTATTATTAGTGCTAATCAGAATGGTGTAGTGGCTTTACACATGGTAATGTCACACTTACAAGGACATATTGCACAAAATGCTCTTCATTTGATTGAATGCAGTTTATGCTTGTCTTATTCTGTTATTCTCTCATTTTTCTCTGTTATACGTCTTCCAGCTCATGTTATCCATGGGACTAGATATCTGAATTTCTGCACTTACCCCAAAATAACGTCATTTACTTTAATTGCACATTTAGGCACAACTTGTTTCTATGAAACAGAAAAACAATATCTATTTTTTTTAAAATATCTACAAAAAGAGTGCTAAGCTATGTACAACGTATAATATATACACAAATTTTAACCCAGGAGGGTTGAACATGATACTGAAAACAAGACATAAATATAATGTCTCATTTTGCATCATGGTGTAACGTGTCGTCAAGAGTGGGTGATCATGTGCCCCACATCACACAATCGCCGGAATCTCAAATCAGTGTTCTAGTTGCGAGTATGCAGGGTGGGCAAGCATCTAGGTATTTGTCCCATTGTCATCCTCCTGCTCTTTTCGCACAAAGTTTGCCAGTTGTCTCTAAGTTTTCAAATCAATTTCTCCTTTTAATATGCCTTAACTGTCCACGAATACATTATCTATTTAATTTACGGTTCTCATCTGGTTCAAGAGGGACTGCCTTGTTAATTTTTCTGTCCGTCCATGATATTCTTTGCATTTACCCCAGAAAACATATTCCCACTGCAATCAGATGTTTCTTAGCGTGTCTGCTTATGTGCACGTTTCATTCACGCGCATGTAACAGTGTAGTCGCTAATCAGGTCTTGAACAATCTGGTTCTTACAGCAATTGAAAGCACGTTACCTGTAAGAATGTCTACCAGATTGCAAACGGCTACGTTCGTAACTGCCAGTTTTATTCTAATTTCCACAAGGCATCTTCTATCCTATGTTATGTTTATTTTGTTTTGTTTTGTTCGCTCGCTTTATGCACTAATATTGGACTGATTTTTGGGTGTGTTTTGCTTTTCGCTAGTCTTATTCTTCTTTCGTTCTCTTGAAATTTGTCTATAACTGGAATGTTATCTCTTGTATGAATTTAGCTGTCGTTTGTGTGTGTGTGTGTGTGTGTGTGTGTATGTGTGTGTGTGTGTGTGGTGTGTGTGTGTGTGTGTGTGTGTGTGTGTGTGTGTGTGTGTGTGGTTTCTCTAAGGCCAGACGGTTTGCCTAGATATGTTGTATTTTGGGCAGTTTTGGAGTATGCGATCTGCTGTCTGAGGCAACAATCCATATGGCTGATTAGCCAATCTTGAATTTTGTATACCTGTGGTTGCGTAATATATTGTGTCCTGTTTTGAGGTAAAGAGTAATGATTTGTTCTTGTATATCCATAAGGTGGTGGTCGTTGTGGTATACATTATTTTCACAAACGTAACATGCTGTAATTTCCCATCGACAATTAAAGCCTGAACACTGCAACAGGATTGTTTGTTCCACACTTGTACGATCCAAGATGTAATATACTCATTGGCAATGAAACATGTAAACCGGAAAAGGCACCGTATAAATAGCAGCACGCAAAGCGACATGGCCTGTTTGTCCATCAGCCAGCATGGAGACATAGATCTGAAACAGGGGAAGAAGTGAGAGAGTTTCAATATTGACGAGAAAAGAAATTCTCAGCCTACGACATCGCATGTGAGAAATTGCATCTCATTCAGATCATGAAACGTGTCGAGATGTTGAAATCATTCTGACAAATAAGGTAAACACCTATATTTAATTTATTTTAAATCTTAGATTAGTGTGAGCCTTTTTCCCAGAAGAAGAGTTGGTAAGTCGACTTGTTGAACACGTTTGGTGAGTCCTTAAGAAGTTAATTATAATATATTTAATTGTTATAGTTTATAGATAAACTATTCATTAAGGATAACCATGGTGAGTTTTATTTTCTCCCAAAGTAAACAACTGAGGTAATGTATTGTAACAAGTTACGTGGAGGGTCCCAAATACCCCTGTTACAATGCTTCAATATTATTCTTTAGCCCTGGCTGGGATAGGTCTTTGCCTGCCAACCCTCCTCCATTCCCGGACTCGCTCTCTCTCTCTCTCTCTCTCTCTCTCTCTCTCTCTCTCTCTCTCTCTCTCTCTCTCTCTCTCTCTCTCTCTCTCTCTCTCTGACCTCGGGGCCTACTTCCCTGAGGTGTCTTTCTGGCTGACAACATATAACATTGCGATCGTCAGAGTAAACTATAACTTCAATTTAATAACTTAATACAGGAAAGCACAGGAAAATATCAAGGTAGTTAAAAACAGATAAGCATCTACAAACAGACCGAGGAGATAATTCTCGTCCAGACATAGAGCATCATAATTATGTTCATCATAGACCCAAGATTACAACACTGTCATGTCAGACCACATCCACATCACCGAGTATGCCTTCATTTCCTTCCTTCCAGGTAGGTTGTGCGAACAACAGGCCACTGTAGAACCAGGCTTCCAGGTTTGAGTGGACCTCTCTACATATTCAGTATATTGTTCTTCGAAGCCCCATGGTATCACTTGGCACGATGTTGGGTAGGAATTGATACAAGGGGAACAGTTCGTGAATAGGGAATGGGTATGTGCCTTTCACTGTCACTGACAAGGATGGTTATGACTGAGAATTAGGCGTAGGTCCAGCCAGGAACATAGGGTCAGCTACTCCTATGTTGACGATGTGATTTGCAGTTGAGCTGGTACTGAAGAATGCCACTCGTTCAGGACTAATCGGACCTCTATCCATTGATTGGAGTAATTGGCCTGGGCCGTCCTGAAAGTCCATGGTTCACCTGAGAATGGCGTAAGGTGACTATCTCGTGGCCTTGCAGATCCCTTCTGCTCCTTTCACTTCCAGGAGGACCCTGGAGATGACAGAGATTAGTGAGCGACCGGGCTGACTCAAGTACCACAATCCTGAGGACCAATAGGGCCTCAGTTCAATAAATTTGACATACACCTCACCAACATAATTAGATAGGAGGCCCGAGTGAATGGGCCTGACCTGTCAGGTAGCCCCTGGATTGGCTACGTCCTTTCCAGACTAGGCCTCCAGCTTGTATAGGTCCGATTGTTTGACCCTCATGCACATTACATATTCTCTTCATACAAGATTCACTCTCTTCTCTCATGCCATGCCTTTATTGTACTGGGCACATTCGTTTTCCCGGCTTCCCTCTCACTTGCAATCCCTGCCTTTCTCACGACAACTCTATTGTGTGTGCGTGTGTGTGGGTAATTATGTGTGTTCCCCTCTCCTTTAATATGTGTAGGAAAGAAGACACCACACGTTCCGGCTGCTGCTCTCGTCTGAGCCATCAGACTGTGCCTCGCATAAATGATTTTGTTTCGATGAGTTATTGTCCTGCCCAGTGAGATGAAGTGGTCTATTTCTCTTACTGGACTCATCTTACCCACCAATGCCTATTTGGTCCACCCGGCTACCATATTTGCTAAAAGATTAAAGAGACAGCACAGTGCGGACCTTCTTCCGCCCTAGGTAAATAGAACAGAGGTGGGTGGTGCCCGTCCCCACGGAGCCCTCCCTTCATTCCGGCAGACAGTAGATATGTCATGTTTAGATGCTAATTAAAGCTGACGTTATACAGAGTTCAGGTTGTAGGAAGAAAGATAATAATAGCCCATTCGCTGCCAAGAACAAGCAAAATCTTCGAGTCAAATATAGTGCTCAGATTCGTTCCAAGGCTAGGCCAAGAATAAGACGCCTAGCTTGGTTGGCCAGCTTTCGTCCCCCTCCTGATATGGCACGACTGGCTTTTCGCCAATTCGTCTCACCAGTCGAGACAATAGAGATTTGTAGGCCAAGGTCGGGCATGAATAAATAAAACCCACTCTTACCTTTCTCCACCCTTAAAATTCCACCAGAATGCTGCACTAAAGATGTCAAAATCTTTAATTTTTCAATACATAGTGTAGAGAACCAACGGTTGGTGTTTAGACGGACATTGATTGCCAAAGAAATTGCACTAGTGCGTATTTATTGAAGGCGCCCTATCGGGTTTTCCCGAAGAAAAGTCAGACTTCTAATAGTTTTCTTAAGAAGATCGGATTGTAAAAGTAACCAAGAGAACTAACTTCCATGGGAATTGAGCGGATAGGAGAACTGAGGGTTCCCGAAAGCTGTTTCCCACTGTTTTTCCAAACCTAAAGAAGGCATGAGGACATGGGCCACTGGCGTTTTGTTACATGAATAAGCATTATTCCAAGCTATACATTTTATTCCTTAAGCAACTCAATCTACAATGATTTAGAATAGTGAGTTCTTAAGAAATTAATCTAGTAGAAACTAAATAATATTATACTCAGTTATCATAGTCATAAGATAAACTGTACATTAGGAGAAAACTACAGTGTTTTATTTTCTCCCAGCTAAACAACTTAGTTAATGTATAAAACATTAGACACAATGTTATACATTTTATTTCTTAAGCATGAAACTCAATCTAGAATGAATTAGAGTAACTTAAGACTTAAGGAAACTCAGAATTCTTAGTACAGTGGTAAGAACATATGGTACATGTGCCCACTGGTAAGATTTAAAACTAGTTTACCTGTGCCAGCACTGATAGAGAAATTAGTGTAATGTGTCTAGTCAAGTAGATTTGAGCACATTAGTCAGTAGATTTACTTTTTGACATGAGCCCATGGACAAACAAATAGTTTCTTGTAATTCATGTAGAACCAAATAGATTATACAGGGATCATAATTTTATGTGTTGAGTTAAAGCACCCAATTGGTGAGGCAAATGTATTTCAATGTTGTCAAACATGGGGAATAATAATATTTGTGCCACATAATAGTGCGTAATCAACCGCCATGCAAGAATGATTATGATTCATAATGCCTGAATGTGAATTGGAGTATATCACATAAATTGTATGTATTTGATGAGAGCATGTGGTGACTCATGGATTTCATGTTGCTAAATCCTGGGTGAATTTCATAAGTGTGCCTAATGATCACATGGCTATGTCATTGAAGAGCATGCTTGTGTCATGTGTGTTTCATTATTGTTAAACATCTGTGAATGTATTCTGTGTAAAGCACCTACATAGCTATAATTGTTATTCCTACAGATATGTGTGTGATGAGTGATTGTGCTAGAAGTTATTTCATTGTGATATCAATGATGGTAAACATGTAAGTTATTATTGGAAATCACATAAGTATAATTACATGCCAATAAGAAGGATGTGTGATGAATGATTCCTATATGATCACCCATACCGAAATGAATGTGTCTATAAACTGAGTGAAATGATCATCCATACATATGAATGATGTCTGAGATGAGTGAATTGACCCCACATGCACAAATGGATATGTTGACTGATGCATGAGGAGTTTGAGTGAGTGAGTGAAGTTACAGGCTGAGAGAGAGGGAGTATAGGCCAACAGTCAATCTCATGATAGCCGGCAACTTGATGTGAAATGCCATGAATATCACCAGAGAACTGGTTCGGTGTAACCCATAACTAAATAATAATTTAGTACACTCCGGCGCATAACAACACTTTGTATAAAATATCATTCATGCTATAATCATCTGGGGTACTTTTGCTTTCTTTCACCCCAAACAAACTTTGCCAGCTATATTTAGAGTCACCAGCTGTATTTAGCGCCGACGGTGATCTCCTCTGTGTTCCGGTGGAGTGCGTGTCAGTGCGTTTCAATTGCCCCACACCACAGTGTTGTTTCTTTGGGCTGTGGCAACCGTTTCTGTCTCCCTTCGATCCTCATTTGCATCGGTCCTGCAATCACTTTCCGGTTAGGGTTAGGGTTAGGGGTAGGGGGTAGGGTTAGGATTAGGGTTAGGGGTAGGGTACACACACTAACCCTAACCCTAATCCTAACCCTACCCCCTAACCCTAACCGGAAAGTGAAAGAATAGCGCACCACCGCCGCCGCATAGAATTGCGCACCGAGTTACGGCGCAACACACAGAAACCCCCTGAATGTTCGGCGCAACACAGGGAACCCCTGGTTGTGACGTCATACCCTGGGATTCCCTTTTGTTTGGGGTGAAAGAAAGCAAAAGTACCTCATCTGGTTTTGCGCTAAGCACGACAGAACCAATGTCTTACATTACGCATACTACCCGCATATGTGTTTGTTATTTAAGCAAAATCCCTCTTTGTAGTTCATGTCACTCCTGTTAACACATATGATGAATGTAATGATAATGATGTAATAATGATTATGATGATAATGTTAGAATTATGTAATGATTTCTAATGTCATAAGCATGATAATAATGATAATGGTGTAATAATGATTATGACGATAGTGTTAGAATGATGTAATGATTTCTAATGTCATAAGCATGGTAATAATGATAATGATTGTAATTATAATAATATAAGGAAACCATGATGATGTTGATGATGATAATAAATATTACATCCATGAGAGTGGAAGAAAACTTCTCACTTGAAGCATTTAATGAAGAAGAATACACCTGAATGCTATACAAGAATGATACATAATGTGCTTATATTGTTTATAAGCAAATACTCATTGAAATGGGAACTGATTTTCAAAAGCCCTTAATGTATGAGACCCTTTTTCTTGAATAGAAAAAGATGAAGAAGAGAATTAACTAGGTACAGAATGGGATGGGAAACATAGTTGTCAATTCCAAATCAATCAAGGTATTACTTAACCGGTAGACCTGAGGACAAGCATAGATGAAGATGAAACTGCACATCTGCTAGTCTAAAACTTGAACACCATATAATGGAAGATGGAATGGAGAGCAACCAATTATGTTGTGGATAACTATTTGAGAGCACCAAGACTCTTTACCTTCCACTGTTATTTTCCTAGGATCACAATTCTTTTAGGTATTTTCTTTGTGATGTTCTTGAGAAAAATATAGAACATTTCAGTTCTGATGTTCATATTGCTGATATTTTTAGATTTATGATGGATGCTAAAATTTCAGGTAGTGGTCATTATCCAGACCTGACTTTGTGAATGCAGCACTTTGTGAAAGTAGTTGTAGCAGCTTGACTGAATGCAGTAGCCACTTAACTGAGTGAGGCAGCTGAGATAGTGAGGCCAAATACTATTCCACAGCAACTTCCTGCCAATTTTCACCACCCTTCCAGGACAGGTATTAAATATCCTTTTTCCTAGGTATAGGTGGAAGAAACACAGTGAGCCAAAAGATTAAATAAAACCGGGGAAAAAAATAAAAGAACTCTCCAGAATATTCCCACTGACTGAATGCTAGCGAGATCCAAGAACTGGATGGGAAACCAACCAGGGTGCACCCAGTTTCTTTCCACAGATTAGGCCAGCAGAAGAGGCCCAATATTTATAATTAAGAACGGATGCAACTCTGAGGACCATGTATGATACAGTGGCACAGCCAGGAGATAGATAATTAGTTAGAGATGAATATGTATATAATCTGATAATTGTACTGCATTGATTGTTGTATGTTATTACATGTATATGCAACAACTTCATTTATATAGATATAATAAATGATGAAAATTACGGGTTCTTTTCTCTTGTGAGAGTTCTCTTGTCATAGTAAAATTGTTGTAAGGGTATACCAGGTTGTTCTTCCGTTGCTCATTCCTTAGCCAATTTGTCAGTTTGTTGTTTCCGGGTACTCCGCGGTTACACGGTATGCGCTGTATGGTGACCTTGCGCTGACTGCCAAGTTCAGAAAGAAGTGTCCATAGGTCTGGCAATTTCCCAGACAGGAGCGCCTCAAGTACTGATTTCGCATCCGTCAATAGCACCACAGGTTGTTTTCAATGGCTGGTATTTATTAATTTCTCTGTTGCTATCTTGATTGCCTAGATTTCTGCATCATAGTTATGGCATTTCTTTTATGATGGTACTCTGGCCGTGTTCATAGTATTATTTGGGTATTCTATGTACACTCCCGCCCCTCCATTTCGAACAGCATTTTGTGCTAGATGCATCTATGTAGACTCGTCATCAGGGAAACTGAGAGTGGCTGTTCTGCGTTGTACACTGTTCTGTTCTTCTTTGTCGAATATTCCTTTCACTTTTATTTGGATTTGTAGTGATAGTCTATGTTCCTATTTCCACGAAATTTGTCCTATTCAGGGGTATAACAACTGTGGGCAGATCAGTGGTTTCCCTGCAAAGTCAGTTGGCCTGGTGGAATAAAACTGCTTCTTTTCAACCACCCCATAGCTAGGTTTTCAAATCTGTTCTTCATAGGATTGCCTGGCATACAAGGGCTCCCCCTCGTGCAGTGTCTTCTACTGCTTCCTTCTTTCATTTCCCGAGGGAGGATAGGCCTAAAACCAGGTGACGAGGAACACTTTGTAGGCTTTCTCATGATTGGTTAGATCTTTCAGCTAAAATTGTCTACGGGATTGGGCAGCCAGTTTCACGCCAATCCCCCTTGTCGTCTCTTTCCACACACATGCTTAGTTAGTGTTAACAATATAAAATGACCCAAATTAGTGCAGCTTTACATAACAGAGTTAAGACACATACAGAACGTTGCGGCGATTAGCCTTCATCAGCAAACAAACACATTCACAAACACAACATATAGTTATAGTCAAGGAGACCTCCTGTGACTACATCAGAAGGTGACGACAGGACGAGAAGAACAAAAGCATGGAAAAATGGTAGCAATGAGGAGAAAATGAGAATTAAAAAACTGTTAATTGAAAAGAATGTTAGTTGAAGAAAATGTTTAATTGAAAAAAATGTTAATAGAGAAAACGTGCATACTCACCTCACCGTTCGGATCTGCAAGTGACTAAGACAATCTCCGATGTATTCCGATGCCCGGCGCTGGGTGTTACGGTTCAGTGAGCACATAGAAGGAAGGGGGCGGGGTAGGAGGACGGCCAATGGTCTGGCAAGGGCATCTGAGCAATCACATTGGATGTGCTAGTGAAGTATGGGGTGCGTTCTGTATATGTCTTAACTCTGTTATGTAAAGCTGCACTACTTTGGGTCATTTTATATTGTTTACACTTTCACAGCTTTACCGTAGTTCCAGCAAATTTTATTCATTAGTTAGTGTTCCTACGTTTTGCTTCCATTAAGGACTCCTACACAGACAGGTGGCTAAGTCTGTACTTACTGCTGTTCTCCTTCCATCTCTTGATGCTGGTCTGTGGGCCCCCAAACGTGCTGGGCAAATATGAAGAGGTCAGTAGAGCCACCATGTTGTGAATGACATAAAATTCACGGTTTAGTTTCCACTTATACCCAATCTGTCTCCTGCAACTTGCTAATGTCTAGTAGCTTTAGATGTATGGTTTTCATTATTAATTTGTTTATCTGAATTATATAATGGTCTTTTCGTTGTCTGCTTTTGTTTACGGGTCCGCCGTCCATTTTCTATTCACTCACTGCAGGGATGCGTTGGAGTCTATCGACAATACACAAAGTCCCTGGAGGAAACACTACTACCGATCTCTCAGCCTAACCTCAGCCAGTCTGTCTGTGTTGTGTTGAATCAAGAAAGTCCCTGGAGGAAACACTACTACCGATCTCTCAGCCTAACCTCAGCCAGTCTGTCTGTGTTGTGTTGAATCAAGAAAAGTCCCTGGAGGAAACACTACTACCGATCTCTCAGCCTAACCTCGGCCAGTCTGTCTGTGTTGTGTTGAATCAAGAAAGTCCCTGGAGGAAACACTACTACCGATCTCTCAGCCTAACCTCAGCCAGTCTGTCTGTGTTGTGTTGAATCAAGAAAGTCCCTGGAGGAAACACTACTACCGATCTCTCAGCCTAACCTCGGCCAGTCTGTCTGTGTTGTGTTGAATCAAGAAAGTCCCTAGAGGAAACACTACTACCGATCTCTCAGCCTAACCTCAGCCAGTCTGTCTGTGTTGTGTTGAATCAAGAAAGTCCCTAGAGGAAACACTACTACCGATCTCTCAGCCTAACCTCGGCCAGTCTGTCTGTGTTGTGTTGAATCAAGAAAGTCCCTAGAGGAAACACTACTACCGATCTCAGCCTAACCTCAGCCAGTCTGTCTGTGTTGTGTTGAATCAAGACCTTGTTCCATTGTAATATGTCTTTCCGCAGGTGTAAAGTGTCGGCGCTTGTCTACACATTCTGCTGGTTTCTGAGCTGGGGAAGGGGAGCCTTGCAATACAGACCCCGTTGAGATGGTACTTTGGCACCGGGTTGCTGGTGGAGGGGGGGGGGTATTTTTACACCAGCCTCACTCCGAAAGATGGAAATCTTGTTCTGGGTCTGATGCCTGACGTTAATGCAGTGGGGAGAGTTACAGTTTATTCCAGAAGTTTAATTACCATCTAGCAACCATCCTTTCTTAGTCATGGTCAAGGCTGTATTGTTGTAAAGACATCTTCTGGTCGATTCTTTACTTCTTCTGCTAGCTTAGACATTTCAATACATTACTTCACTTTTCGAGGAGCGGCTGGCTGAGTGGCTAGAACGCCGGACTCTGCTTCGGGAGACCCAGGTTCGATCCCTTTTGGGATTTTTTTTTTGTCGGGGGCAAAAAGAAAAACCTAACCTGCGCAGTTCGAGGCGACTGCACTAGCCAGGCGGCCCTAATACCCCAGGCTGAAAGACTCCTCTGCCATACACCGCAAGGTACTATATTGTCAATAAATGACATTTTGACAGTTGACTTCTCTTTTCAGGCACTTCTGTTATGTTATTTTCACCTCCATGTTTGGCCCAATATATCTGCTCTATGAACAGCCTTTTGTCTGTGTGTCTTCCGTTGTATTTCTTTCTATATCTCACTGATATACCTTCTGCAGTAAGCCATTATCCATTTGTTCTGACTGCTCTTCTCAGCGCTGGTCCTTCTCTCTTGCGTATGCATTGGTCAAAATACATTTCAATGGTTCCTTAAGCCAGTGTAAGCTCCCACTTAAGATGACAGCGATCGTGAGAGGTTATTTCCCCTTGGCTTTTTACAACCATGCTATTAAACACTCTTATTTTCTTTTCAATGTTTAAACCAGTGGTTCCAAACCTTTTCCGGACTACCGCTTCGGGGATCATAGGCCACATCCTGAACCTAACCCCCCCCCCCCCCCCCCCACACACACACACACACTCACACAAACGCGCACAGGTGCGCGCGCACATTAATTGATTGACATAAGAGTCGTCATCATTACATGTCGGACAAACCCATAGTTGCTTCTTCTTCTGCAGTACATGCAGCTGCTGGTGGCTACAGCATCAACCTGGCTTTAAACACGACGTATTCCTCCTCTTATACGTCCTCATACGTATGTTAACGTACACATACTAGCAAGAACTTCTACTTGGGTGTTATATCTTCTGCAAATTCTAAACCAAATCAACTTCGCCGACGCTGGATATTTACAGCGCCATTTTGGGATAGTTCTCAACACACCGAGAACCGTTGATAAAACACACTGCTTGCTCTCTAAATACTTGCTAGCAGCGCTCTGTGTCATCTTAAATAAAGTCTTAAAAGTCGAGAAAATATACTTTATTGCATCGGGTTTTATCCAATATAGCTCGGTCTCTTTCCGCAGGGCGGCCCGCCGAAAGCGTCGTACAAAGCACTAACTCCGTAGCTCCAGCGACGACCCCCAGAAGTCTTTATGATTATGTACGCCACACCGATTCATGCAATGCCTAGTTTAATGAAAACACAGAAGTTGATAATAATTTCTCCCACTATCATTGTCATGTTTTCCTTCACAGTTGTTATTGTCCTCTCCAGACTTAATGTTGAATAGCAGACATCTCTTCGCGTGCTTCGGGTATGTTTTGTCTTCACGGAGCTGATGGTAGACACAGCCCCTGTGGGTACTGGGCTGCAGTATATTGACAATGTCATACCTCAAATGTGTGGGAAACACACAACAAACTTTAACCCAATCCCCTCAAGTCCGCGTGCAATCTGGAAAAACAAAAAACAACAACAGCAAATGTAAAGTACCGTGTTACACGCCCTATGACGTATTTACTTCTTATTCTGTTTCTGCGTTCATACGAAGCCTTTTTTCGGATGTGATTGCGTTGTGCCTGTTTACAGCGGAGCTGCGATACTGCGCCTTTAGGCCGACACATCTGACTTCTGCGTGCGTTTGTTGACCGTGTTAACCTTCCCGGTGACGTTTTTACTATCCACATCACATAATGGTATAGAAAAACTAATAACCACAACCCAAAATAATAGCGATAATAACAACTTATATCTTAACATAGTGAAAACAAGGATAATGCATACCATCCATGCCGGTAAACGTGGGCGGTCATGTTCTGCCATCTCACTCGATCACCAGAGTCGTGGATCAGCTCCGTGTTCCTGTCTCGACCATGCCATGTGGCCAAGCCATCCAGGTATTTACTTCTCGGTCTTCCCCTTGGTCTCTTCCCTTCGATCTTGCCAGTTGTCACCAAGTTCTCCAAGTCATTTCTTCTCATAACATGCCCAAAAAATTTTGACTGTCTACGTCTAATGACTCTAATCAGTTTACGATCTTCATTTGTTTCTTGAAGGACTTGCTCATTGGTTTTTCTGTCTGTCCATGGTATTCTTTGCATTTTCCTCAGAAACCACATTTCCACAGCCATCAGCTGTTTTTCAGCTTGACTGCTTATTGTCCACGCTTCACATCCATACAAAAGTACAGGTTCTATGTAGCACCTCAACACTCTTTTTCTCGTTTCAATTGATATCTTTTTATTGGTCAGTATGTTTTTCATCTTGCAAAAGGCTACCTTCGCAATGGCAATTCTTGTTCTAATCTCTTCAAGGCATCTCCCATCAGATGTTATGACTGTGCCGAGATAACAGTATCGATTCACTTGTTTAAGAATATGCCCATCTACTCGTATATCACATTGTGGTATTTCCTTCTTCCCAGTGACGACCATAATCTGTGTCTTCTTAATATTCAGTTCTAACCCTAGTTGTTCACTGTGTGCAACAACCGCATCTACTAAATTTTGCAGGTCCTGTTCATTGTCTGCAATCAAGACTGTATCATCTGCATATCTAATGTTATTGATGTATCGTCCCCCAATGTTGATTCCTTCCATATCTTCTATATTTCTGAATATATTTTCACTGTACAGGGAAAAAATATCTGAAGACATTACACATCCCTGTCTCACACCTCTTTTAATAGGCTGATATTGACCTACATCGTTAACAATTCTGATGGCAGCTTGTTGTTTCCAATATATGTTTTTTACAAGTCTAATGTCTTTTCCATCAATTTGTAGATCTTCAAGCATCCTTATCATGTCGACATGTCTCACTTTATCGAAAGCCTTTGTGTAGTCAATAAAGCAAAGATATAGATCTTTGTTTACTTCTATAGAACGCTCAATTACTGTTCTCAGTATATACACAGCATTTACTGTGCCATTGCCTTCTACAATAATGCATACAGATAAAACTAATATGGAGAAAGAAATATATGGTTAATGAGGAAAAATTGGAGGTGTGGAAAATTTCGAATACCTTGGATCATTAATTACCAACAACGGTGACACAGTAAAGGAAACTGACAGGTGCATATCTATTGCTCTGCAGAAACTAAAACAATTGAATAAATTGTAGAGTGGAACAAATAGAACTACAAAAGTTAGAGATTTAAGAGCAGAACATCGCATAAATATCTGTGAATATACATGCTATAGACTGGTTCTAAGAATATCTTTAATACAGAAAAGAAAAAATGAATCCATACGACAAGAACTGAATATTGAAGAAGGTTGGCTACTAAAGACGATAAAACAAAGGTAATTTTAAATAGTTTGATCACTTGAAACGTCATGAAAGTTTGGAGAGAACAATCGTGGAGTCGTATATACCGGGGAAGAGATGAAGAGGAAGAAGGCCAAAGAGAAGATGAGTGCAGGATGTGGCAGATGATCTCCAGATGGGTGTATCAGATGCGGGAGGACATCTTGCTTATGACCGAGAAATTTTCACGCTATACACAGCTTGGAATTCTGAGGTAAGTAGGAACATTTTTTCCCAATTTTCATTGTCTCTTCATTGCTTTCATTTTTTTCATCTTTTTCTTCTTCTCGTCCTTTCGTCACGTCTTAATGTAGTCACAGGAGATCTTCTCTGTGACTATATGTTGTGTTTTGTGTATGTGTTTGTTTGCTGATGAAGGATAATCGCCGCAACGTCCTGTATGTGTTGCAATTCTGTTATGTAAAGCTGCACTACTTTGTGTTATTTTATATTGTTTACGAGAAATTTTCAGGATGGTTGTTATAGGATCGAAGGATCGAGTTTCTGCGAGGGACATGCTACTGAATGAATGATGACCTGTTTGGTCCATAGTGCTAGATCCATATTTGTATATACCAACTGGCAGTCCAGGGATGATGTGGTCAATACCACACTGGCCACTCTCAAGCCTCAAGATAATTCTGTTTTAGGCTGGGTCGACCTGGCAGCGCTCCCAGGTACATTTTAAAATATGCGTCGGTGCGAATTTAAAAAAAGAAAAAAGCGTCGGTGCGAATTCGATTCTGTAGTCAATGATTGGCAGGCAAAGGTCTTGCCACTATACTACTGCGGCCCCACGGTGTGCAGTGTGCTGAGTCAATACCTGAGTAACTCCCAACATGCCACTACGCAGATATGAAGTTCAGTACCAGTCTTGCACATCGAGCTGGTTTCCCAGCTTGGAGAGGAGAAGGAGAGAGTTGCAACATAGTCCCGCGAAGACAGCACTTTGGTACCGGCTCAGAATTACATAAATGTTTTCATTCGCACATTATTTATTTATTTGGCTTCAAACGATCACTTTTTATCACAGCAGACGCCCAATGGGGTAAATTAATCACTATTGAAAACACGAGTGTATGACTTTCACAGAGGCTAATTACGCGATGAAGTGACTACCGAGTAAGCCAGATATCTTTAGGATGCCCTGGCCAAATGTAAGAAGATATAGAACACATTACTTGATGGTTGGGACCCACGAGTAAGAGCCAATCACATATCACGCCTGGAACTGAATGAGTTTTGACATACGAGGTGTATGGGAAATGTGTCGAGCACATCACATTTGAGCTACTACGTGCCTTTTATAATCTCTCTGCCAAACCCAATGCCAGTTAATCTTCACTGTTTCGGATTTTTAACGTTAGTCGCAGGAACTCCGACGCGGAGCAAACACGGCAGGGGGCTTCTGATCTTCAAAAGCATACCCATTTCTTCAAGTGTTTCGGCCCTTTGTACTCTCGACACTCTCTTGGGTCGGGCCATTTAGTTAGTTATCCCTTATGTTATGCTTGTCCCTTTGCTGTTAGCTTATCCATTCTCAAGCTCCCCCCCCCCCCCTCCCCTCGGCGGGGAGAGCCCGTGCAGTCTGTGCCTGCCAAATTCACCAAAGCACATCACATTTGAGCTACTACGTGCCTTTTGTAATCTCTCTGCCAAACCCAATGGTTAGTATTGTCAGTTAATCTTCACTGTTTCGGATTTTTAACGTTAGATATTTTTGATCGTCTGATCAGTAGCAACAGTATTTCAAATTTAGCGGCCGCTTGTCGGTTAAATTAAACGTTCTTCTAATGTGTATACCATTCCTGCCTCTTCGAACTTCTAGAATACACGAAGAAATGGCTTCGAGCGACGACGCCCGCCTCTAAACCATGCAGATCGGGGGCCATTCACGGTGCGGATTTGTAGAAACACTTAGGATAGTACACTCCACGGACCCAGGATAGCGGGTCGGACGTCTGGGATCAGAAAAAACAACCAGGAGAACCCATATGTAGGTAGCCAATGTTTAACATCCACAGGCAGACGGAAACAGAATAGAGCAGGCTAAATAAGCTGCCCTATGCATGTTTGTTTGCTTATGTCTCTGTGTGTGTGTGCATGTTATTCTGCGTGTGTATGTGTGCATGTATTTATGCGAGTGTGTATGTATGAGTACTATGAAAGTATGTATGAATGTAGCATATGCATTTATTACCCCCATTTACTAACGCAGCTGTCTCGGATTTCGCCCTAAGCGCCGTAATGACCAAGCTTAATGCCCCAAGAAACATAGCTTCAGAGTCGACCCAAGTTCATAAAATGGCTGATAAATATGAAATAAGGGCAGATGTCATGAGTGGTACGCTCTTGGAAACGTAAATGACATGAACTATAGATGTCATATAGGTTATAGCTACGGTATATTGTGTTTGACTTATATCCGATCAGCATACCAGAAGGTGATGTGGTCAGTATTACTGTCATTATTACTATGGCCACCGTTACATTCCCAGCCTCATCTCTGTTACCTGGGCTTGAAGGGGGGAATCCCTCGGAGCTGTATTGTCTAGGAGGAGGGAAAGGTTTCAGTCAACCCGCGACTAGGTAACTGGTGATTTCAAACTGACTGACTGCTTTGGTAAGTCAATGGGCAAACGACTACGTCAGTATTACAGCAAATCCTAATGTGTTGACGTTGTTTCTTATGTCTTATATTGGCCCTTTTTCAGAAGGCAAAGGAGTCGGTTGGGTGCAGGCAGTTACTATGCTTTGCTCCAGTTGTAGTCAGAAAGAAATGTTTATCTGTAATACTCTTTGAAGGATTTAGAAGTGCCTTGAACGGATCTGGCGTATACGTTTATAGCATCTCGAGTAAGCGCTACCATAAAGCCCGTGAAGATCAGGTTTCCAACTGTGTGAAATGCAGCAACGTTTGGAGCTGCTATTTGTGGTAACACATCCGTCACGAATGCGATGTCGTCATTTGTGTCACTGGTTCGAATCTTCAGTGTGCCGATAGTTTTTTTTCACAATTACTGTGTAGCCTGCCTTCTAATATAAACGTATTTGACAATATTTGTTTTCTTGCTCTATTTGAGCATTTATTTAAAACCTATTCATCCGTTTGCAGGTAACTTTGAAAATAACCTAATATATGATTACATCTTCTGCTTTGATGGCACCTCACTATTTGTTTATTATAGCTGATGATGATATGAATTATTAAACAACAATGGGGGTCGTGTTTCAGAAAGACATAATCGCCCACGACAGCTAAACTCGGCAAGAGAACACGGTTGAGTGACGCTGCCTAGGTACGTCTGTTGTTGCGCAGAAACGGAAGACTCACCTGAACTAAAACTGGTTTTTCAGCTGAAGACTGTGACCTGATAGGATTCCGTTGAACTGTACGGGAATGTGGTTCAAAAGTTTCCTGTATTTTAGGTATTCTGTTTTAAATGGCATTGATTACATATGTACAGGACTTTTATGAACCACACACTTCAAGTTCTGAAGTAATGTAACAGTTAACAGCTTATTATAATTAATGGCTTTTGTAAAAGTTATATACAACTGATAACCACCAATCGTGTGTCTTCAAGGAATTTTTATCTACCTGAGATCCTCGGCATTCTGTGACTGTCGTTTGAAATTGGCAACGAGGAAGCTGAGTCTCTGGTTGTAGAGGTAACTCGTACTTTCAACTCGAAGAACAGGTGATTAGTCGCGTCAGTGCTAGCAGTCCCTAAGTTACTTACATATTATATTTATATGGGTACAATATTGTTAGCATATATAATAAATTAATATATTTATTTATAAATATATATATTATTATTGCAATATTGCTTTACAAGTTATGGCAATGTAAATAATAAAATATAGTATATATATAAAAATTATATTATTTATATTTTATTTATGTTTTTTATGAATGAATATATTGAATTGCAATGTAGGATTAGTACAATAGAATTATAGAGCAAGGAACATGGAACTGGCAGTTGTTATAAAATGAAGAACATCCTATTGAAAAGGCTATTCTTATAATATTAATAATACTTATATATAGTTTAGTAAATTCAATATTATGAATATAAGTTAGAACAATAATTCTTGTGTTATAAAATTAGACCAGTTTTAACATATACAGAAGTGATGTTCAATATCAAATGTGAGAAACCATCTAAAGAAGCAATTAGAAAAGCTGTCAGCTTCAGTGCAAAGAAAGGACTCTCCTTGAATATCAAGAAAACAGTAACAATAGTGATATCAAAGAAACAGGTGACACCATAATGTGAAATAGAAATAGAAGGGGAAATTCTTAACCAAGTGGATAGTTTTAAATACCTAGGGGCATTTATAACATCAGATGGAAGATGTACAACAGAGATTAAGAGCAGAATAAGGCAAGCAAAGGCTGCATTTTGAAAAATGAAGATTATATTATGCAATATGTCACTATCAATGAATGTAAGAAAGAGAGTGCTGAAGAAATGACTGAAATGCTATGTAGAACCAGCTTTGCTGTATGGCAGTGAATCTTGGAATGTAAATGAACAAATTAGGTAGAACTTGAAAGCAACAGAGATGTGGTTCCTAAGATGAATGTTGCGAATTCCTTGGACTGCCAAAGTAAATAACGACTGCCTGAAAGAGGCTAATGAAACTTGAACATTATATACAACAATAAGAAAGAGACAAACAGCTTTCTTTGGTCATGTGATAAGAAGAGAAGGCATTGGAGAACACTGTGACAACTGGAAAGATCAAGGGGAAGAGAACGAACAAATTTTATTTTCAAAGGCTCACAAATTGGGCACGCAGGCCCGTCTTACATTCGGCCCTTCCAATCACTCATCTTTCATTCATCAATTGTGCATGTTACATTCACATAGAAAAAAAAACATTGTCAAATGGATTTTGTAAACATAAACAATGCATATTACCATGTTATGAGACAGGCAGACACATGTACACATGCACATTCATAAACACACACGCACACATACATACCTGCATACATACTTACATCATTTGCACAAACTCTCACAGTTATGCACACACTCAATAACATACAAATACACACTCCCTTGCATACACTGCATGCATGCACACATACACACACAAACATACAAACGCATCGCACACAAACACACATGCACACCCATATAAGATATACACACATGTACACACACACACACACACACACACACACACACACACACACACACACACACACACACACATATACGCTGTTGTTGTTGTTGTTGTTTGTCCATCAAGAATGATGAAGACCATTCATTTCATCCAGTTGAGTTGAAAATATGGAGCCGTGAGTTCTGAGATGGCTGGTAAGGCCTATTTTGGCTCGAAATGTTCTTTGACAATGTGGGCAAAGAATGCTTGACGTTCTAGGAGGAGGATCTCCTGCAGTGGTTTTTCTGTCCTGCCTTTTCTTCACAGCTCTTGCAGTCCTGGTTGCCTCACAAGTGACTGCACACTTATGTAATGATGTATGCCACGAATTATGGTCTTTGGCAGCAGTCTCCCTAGTATTGTGATGAATTCCAAAAGCTGTCACTGAGATTTTCAGAGTGTCTTTAAAGCATTTCCTAAGGCAGCCTTGGGAGCGTTTACCACAATGCAGGCTCGCCCGGATACTGGGCATGGACGATCTTTCTAGGACTTCAGTGTCTGGGATCTTGTCTTGCCATTTTATCTTCAATAGCTTCCTAAGGCAGACTATGTGGAAGTGGTTCAGTTTCCTAGCATGTCGCTGATAAACAGTCCAGGTTTCACTAGCATATAGCAGTGTGGATAATACACCTGCTTTGTAGACTTTCAGCTTTGTTTGCAGGTTTATTCTATTTCTGTCTGAAACATTCTTGTACAGTCTGCCGAAGGCCGCACTGGCCCTGTAGATTCTTGCATTCACTTTGTCATCAGTTGTGGCAGCTTGTGACACGGTGCTGCCAAGAAAGGTGAATTTGTCCACAACACTTAGTCTATGACCATTCACTTTGATATTCGGCACAGTGTGATTATTCCCTGGAGCTGGCTGGTACATAACTACAGTCTTCTCCAAGTTGATATTGAGCCCAAAGTTGGCACAGGCTTATGAGAAAGCTGAAACATTGTGTTGCATGTCTGCCTCTGAGTTGGCATATAGAGCGCAATCATCAGCAAACAGCAGCTCTCTGACGGGTCGCTATTAGTTTTGGTTTTAGCTTTCAGCCTTCTGAGATTGAACAATTTTCCATCCATGCGGTAGTTGATGTCTATTCCAATGTCATTCTCGAAGGCATTCATCAGCATAGATGAAAACATGAGGCTGAACAGTGTTGGTGGTGTTGGACACATCCTTGCTTCACTCCATTGGTGACAGGAAAGGGCTCAGACAGTTCACCATTTTCCTTACTCTTGCCTGCATACCATCATGAAATTGCCGCACTATTTAGACAAACTTTTGTGGACAGCCATATTTCACCATAATCTTCCACCGTCCTTCTCTTCTGACTGTATCAAAAGCCTTGGTAAGGTCAATGAAAGTGGAGAAAATTTAGGAGTTCTGTTTCTGACATTTCTCTTGCTTGCAGCGAAAATCATGTCAACAGTTCTTTGTTCTTTTCTGAAGCCACATTGACTCTCAGGAAGAAGACCTTGATCGAGATGGGCCATTAGGCGATTGAGAAGAATTCTGGCGAGTATCTTCCCTGCGATTGAGATCAAGGAGATGCCTCGGTGGTTGTCACAGGTTTGGCGGTTTCTTTTGCGCTTGTAAAGGTGGACTATTGATGCATCCTTGATTGTTCATCTCTCTGGGCCTGACGCACCGTCTCCATCAAGTAGGGCGCATACATTCCAAGTTCTGATTGTCAAAGGAATATGGTTTGGTTTTTTTTAGCTTTACCTGTTGTTTGCTTTGTTTGTATGTCGACCGCAGTGTAGGGTTCCCACCAACCACAGCTAGCTGGTTAGGTAATGATGGAGCAGACTGTTTAGGGCACCTTTTCTAGCCCCTTCCTCATGCTATGGAGGTGAGCAGTGCTTTCCTATAGAGGGCTGCTCAGTTACTCAGGGGGCTGCTGAATCCCACTACTGTTCCAGTCAGTAGAAGATGACCATATGGCCTGAGCCGACTGTGTGCAGGTTTGCGACTATGACTGCTAGCGTACCCAAGCCTGCTGCTTCGCTGCTCACCCATCGCCACAGGGCTTGTAGTTGATATATGAAGCCGGATGATGAATGACTTGCGCGATGAATTGGATTAAAGTGAGAAAGAGATGTGCAATTCGTCGATCTCACTCTCTCGCCTGAGACCAGGGGCAAGACAAATCAAGATGATTGGAGACAAATACAGGTGCAGTGGATGACCAAGGTGCTCTACATGCCTTGCCATGCTCATTATGCTCCACAACGTTTTGCAGGTAAACGCCGTCTTGCCCATTGAATCATCAGTGATTTTTTCCGCGCAGTCTGCTGAATCCTGTCTTCACATGCTAGGTAGGCATACCCTAGTTCACCGATTGGTTTGATACCAAATCGGCTACCCATGCCTGGTTTAGCCACCAGCCTGCCACAGCTGTTGCCCGGGGTTGGGGGGGGGGGGGGCTGTCGCATGCTGACAGCTACGAGGAGCCACAGGCATGAACTAGGTGTCAGGCTTGAAGCAGTGGGGAATGGGCCCTGAAAAGGACATGACAATCATCCTTACCAAAGGTACTGCCAATGCCTGACACTCAAGACCTCCACATACACAAACATACGCACATACACACTCATGCACACACATATACACACACACATGCATACACACATACACACACATAGAAAATACACACCCACCTACACACACTCACACATCTAGGCACATACACACTGCCTCACATAATCATTAAACTAATATAAACAAACTCCCACACATTACACACACATACACTGACGATTATCGTGAGCATCCTCACAAATAACACACTAACTCGCATAACATACAAATACACACTCCCTTGCATACACTGCAAGCATGCACACATACACTGCATGCACACATACACACACACAAACATATACACATACATACATGAACACACACACACATATACACATGCACATACACACACATACACACATCCACACCCATACACACATACTAACACATACACACATTCACATGTGCACACATAAACACACATACAAACATACTCACACATACACACCAGCACACACACATATACACACATAGAGGGAGAGGCAGACCAAGAGAAAGGATGCTGGATGGATTTAGACGGTGATATGGAGGAATATCATCAGCAGAGTTGATCCAGAAAATACAGCCCGAGATCTGTGGAAAGTCATGAACGCCTATTTCAGCCAGCATGTCACTTAATGATGATGATGATCAGATTTCTGAAGGATGGGAAAGCTGTTTGCCCAGATAGTATCCCAGCAGGAGCCAGTGTAAATACCTCAACTTCACAAATTATTTAGCAGTTCAGGACACCAAAGAAATACCAACAGACTAGAGAGAGGGCTTTATGAAATTGCCAATGAAAAAGAACCCCCAGGAATGTGATCATCATATTGAAATAATGTTATTGTAAGTTCCAAAGTAAATATTAAGCATGATAATTCTGGAGAGAATAAGAACAATGATTAACTAAAGAATTTACCGGCAGGCTTCCAATCAAGCAGATACAATAAAGCCAATACGTAAAGACCAGAAATGCAGAGATCTTCTCTTCTTCTTTCGTTCGCTTGAAATATATCTATAACTGCAATGCTGTCTCTTGTATGAATTTAACTGTCTTTTTCAGTTCACACAGCGGTCCATAGAGTTTTTTTTATCTTCCACTGTCGTCTTTCTAGGCCAGAAGGTTTGCTTAGATATGTTATATTTTGGGCAGTCTTGGAGTATGTGCTCTGCTGTCTGCGACGCCAATCCACATGTGCACATGGACTGTTTCACCAATCTTGAATTTGTATACATGTGGTTGCGTAATCTATTGTGTCCTGTTCTGAGGCGCAGAATAATGACTTGTTCTGGTCTGTCCATAATGTGGTAGTCATCTTGAGCAGGTTTTGGTGGCTTTCTGACTGATTTGATCATTCTTTTCTTTTGGTGGTATGTAACGGGCACATCAGGCTGTTCTTCTTTGGCTCCTTCCTTAGCCAATTGATCAGCTCTGTCGTTTCCGGGTACTCCACAGTGGGATGGTTTCCACTGTATGGTGACCTTATGCTGACTGCTAAGTTCAGAAAGTAGTGTCCTTAGTACTGGCAATTTCCCAGACAGGAGCGCCTCGAGTACTGATTTTGCATCTGTCAATAGCACCACAGGTTGTGTACCATTGCTGGTATTTAGTAATTTCTCTGTTGCTATCTTGATTGCCTCGCAGAGATCTTTATAAGGGAAAACTAACAAACACATTTGAAATAAAAACAGGAGTGAGACAAAAATGTCTTGAAGTCTGCGCAGAACAATTGTGGCACTCTCCTGCCAACTGTGCTCCTAGATCTCATCCCCAGCAGGGGCAGTGCTGTTCTCTTTCTAACTGTTAATGAACTGCTTTGCACTCTACCCAGCTTTATAACATAGGCAAGTGCTGCAAGGTTTCATATTTTACATTATATACTGACCATATTAGCCGGCTCCATGGTGAAGGGGTTATGGATGCAGTTTGTAATCCCCCATACAATGCTTAAAACACAGTTGCAGGTGATTTGGCAGCAGACCACCTTGAGTTGGGGTTTTTATCAAATGGTAAGGGTGTCAATCATTCAGAAAACAATGGCAAACTACTAACATAACCGTGCCAAGAGATCACAAACAGCCAAACAATGCTGGGGTTGACTGCGACATCTTGTAAAGGATATGCAACAACTTTTTTTAACTGACCATATTAGCTCAAGTGTGCTGCTAAGTCTCCTAACATACAGATGCTTAACATATTAGTTCAAATGTGCTGCAAGATCTCCTAACATACAGTATATACTGATTATATTAGCTCAGGTGTGCTGCAAAGTCTCTTAACGTACGGATCTTTAACATATTAGCTCAAGTGTGCTGCAAGGTCTCCTAACATACCATATATACTGATCATATTAGCTCAAGTGTATTCAAAGATTGTAAAGTGGTTAAAAGTGTAGAAAATCAACAGTTTTCATCTCATCTCATCATGTTCCTCTTGTACCTTGCGGTGTCGAGGTCAAGTATAAACTTCGTGAGAGTGCCCGGTTATGGGCTTCGTATATCGACATTCCCATGGATTCTGTTATTCCCTCCGTCCAACGTTTACGTCAACAGTTTTCATGATCCCAAATATTTAAAACACAGGACTAAAAATAGCTTAATTTACTCGGCAGAAATGTATGCATGTTTTCAAGTTGATACCATGTGATTACTTCAACTAACAACACGTGAACTACTTGAGGATGATGTCGAAGTCTAAGCTGTCAAATCTGTTCAAAGGAAAGAGTGTACCAAATGTGAGTATCTCCTGACATAGCAACTGTGCTTTTTTCTATACAGTCACTTGCTCTTCGCTTAGAACACTCAGGCTGCCTGCCTCACATTATGGGTTCACATTGGCACTCTTGTCACTCAGTTCATGAGTTTAGTTTTCTTAGAGACTATTAGAGTTCATGCTTCATGCATTAGTATTGACAGGCCGCTCTGCAGAAAGAGGCACAGCTTTATGGTATAAAACCTGTTGCAGTGAAGTCAGTTTCAGTGAAAACATATTTGATAGAAGGGCAAGCAACATTAAAACATTCTCACGTTTAGGCCAGGAGGGTGACATAGTGAATATGTTGATGTGTTGTCACTGATTTGTTGGTGATGTGTTGTCACTGATTCGTTCAGTGATTATTTATCTTCAATATTTTCATTCTTTTGTCATTTTAAGGCAGAGACAAACTTGATAAAAAATGTGCAAAAGGTGGACAGATATAAAAACCTGAATGGCTTGGCCAAATGCATAACAGCAAACAGAACACTGTCCTAATGTGAGATTGGTGATCATGTGCCATGAATAACCTTATCGTCTCATACTTACTGGAATGGCACATGTTGATGAGTTGAAACCTCTAGAAGTAACCCAGTCAACAAACACCCGAAGAAGTCGGATGTATCGGCCTAAGGGCACAACACAATTACGTCTGAAAAAACACTCCTGATGAACACAGAAGAAGAAGAAAAAGTATATGTTCTATGTAGCACTTCAACACTCTTTTTCTCATTGCAATTGACATATTTTTATTGGTCAGTATGTTTTCCAGGTGACGAGCTGGGGGTATTCCCTATCAAAGGAGAGCTAAGGTGCCTCCTTCCCTCCGCTAGCCTATGGGATACCCTTGGGCAAGGTGGAGTACCCGTTTAGTCCCCCAATAAGGGTTACATGAAGCCATGGGTACAGGTGGTGTATGAAGTTGAAGAGCAGCCAACAGATAGTTGTAGGTTAAGGTCTCCAGCTTCACGACGGTAGGCAGAGGATCTCTTTTGTTTTTGGGGAGACAATGACTACGGTCATCAAACAGTATGGTTACTGCTAGGAAGGAAAGCAATGGCAATCTACCTTCTTTACAGATGCCAAGAATATCTCATTGATAATCAGAGAAATGGTGTAAATGGGTGCTCCACAGGAGCAGCCTCGCCCAGTGCAGGTAATCATGTGCACCAGGTGACTCCAGACCATCAGTAGGCGACTGAGTGCAAAAGAATATCAACATTGAAAGTAGAAACTTGCAATGTAAGAACTATAAGTCTGGATGGAAAATTTGATAACATTTAGAATGAAATGAGAAGACTAAATATTAACCTGTTAGGTATATGTGAGACCAGATGGACAGGAATGGGCATTATAATATCTGAGGAAAACAGAATAATCTATTCCGGTGGAGAGAAACAACAGCAAGGAGTAGCAATTATAATGGTACAGAGAGATGAAAATCGATCAAAGGATATTGGACTGTATCAGACAGAGTGTTACTGGTGAAGTTGAGTGGAAGACCTTTTGATGTCAACGTCATACAAGTTTATGCACCAACAGTAGACAGACAAAAGTGATGACAGCATTGATGAATGTTATAATGATTTAGAGAATGCCTTCAAGAAATGTAAGAATTCTGAAGTAAATATCATAATGGGTGACTTGAATGCCAAAGTTGGAAATCAACAGGACGGATGCATAGTAGGAAAGTATGGATTAGGGGAACAGAATGAAAGAGGTTGCAGACTTGTACAGTGGGCAGAAAAGCATGGTGTGATTATTGGAAACACCTGGTATAAACAGCATCCAAGAAGATTATGGACATGGAAGAGTCCTGATCATAAGATCAGAAATCATATTGATTACATTCTCATCAACAGAAAATTTCGAAATGCCTTAAAAGTCGCAAAAACTACCAAGCGCAGACTGCTACAACGACCATAGATTAATCTTAAGCAAGATACATATAAAATTAAAGGAAGTCAAATATACACCAAGAAACACAACATTGGATCTACGGGCACTGAAAAGTGAGGAGACAAAAGATAAATTCAACATAGAGGTAAAGAACAGATTTGATGCATTGTCCGATATGGAAATATTATTTCAAGATGTCAGCGACCAATGGAAAATATTAAAGAAATCATTCAACCAAGCTGCAGAAACAACTATCTCAAAAATAAAGATAATAGGACGCAAGAAATGAATGACGGAAGATATCTTACAACTCATGGAAATAAGAAGAAATAACAAAAATAACAAGGAAAAATATGAAGAGATTCACAGGAAAATTACAAAGCTATACAAAGAGGCAAAAGAAACATGGCTTGAGGAAAATTGTAAGGAAATTGAAAACCAACACAACACCCGGAATACCAAATTAATGCACAAAAGAATTAATGACATCACTTACAAAAGAACACACACATTAATGGGTTACCTAAAAACCAAAGATGGCAAAATCATAATAGAAAAAGATAAGATTTTACATGCGTGGTCAGATTATGTGAAAGACCTTTATGATGATACAAGAGAAAAACAATATGATCATCGGAATAATAGTGAAGGACCATCAATTTTGAAGATGGAAGTATAGAATGCTCTTAACCATATGAAAACTGGAAGACCCAGGGTACAGATAACATCACAATAGAAATGATCAGTGCCTTAGAAAAATATGGAATAGATCAAGTGACTAGACTGCTGAACGCAATATATGATGTGTAATGTCTCCAGATCTTTTTTCCCTGTACAGTGAAAATATTTTCAGAAATATAGAAGATATGGAAGGAATCAACATTGGGGGACGATACATCAATATCATTAGATATGCAGATAATAGTCTTTATTGCAGACAATGAACAGGACCTGCAGCATTTAGTAGATGCAGTTCTTGCACACAGTGAGCAACTAGGGTCAGAATTGATTAGTAAGAAGACACAGATTATGGTCGTCACTGGGAAGAAGGAAATACCACAATGTGATATATACGAGTGCTTGCTTGCTTGTGTTCGTTGGCTTGAGCTCCAACGCAAAGTCCTATATGTTGGATGAAGACATCCTGTTGTCCAGCATCAGTGTGATGTCATACAGGACCTGAGTTTTGCGTGAGTATCCGTTGTCCCATGTCTGGCTTATTGGTGTGCAGACTGGTGGTTCCTCGCCTTACAGGCAGACACTCTCCGACTTCGGAGGAATCGGCGATCCTATTGACTTCAGCCAGGACCCCGAAGGGACCTGTTGCCCAGGACGCTCGACGAGGACGCGTCAATAGGTCTTGGCCAGTATATAACCCGGCCCTGGTGCCTTGGAAACACCTCTGCGTCCCATATATACGAGTAAATGGGCATACTCTTTAGCAAGTGAATCGATACAGTTATCTCGGAACAGTCGTGACATCTGATGGGAGATGCCTTGAAGAGATTAGAAGAAGAATTGCCATTGCGAAGGTAGCCTTTTGCAAGATGAAAAACATACTGACCAATAAAAAGATATCAATTGAAATTAGAAAAAGAGTGTTGAAGTGCTACATAGAACCTGTACTTTTGTATGGATGTGAAGCGTGGACAATGAGCAGTCAAGCTGAAAAGCATCTGATGGCTGTGGAAATTTGATTTCTGAGGAAAATGCAAAGAATACCATGGACAGACAGAAAAACCAATGAACAAGTCCTTCAAGAAACAAATGAAGATTGTAAACTGATTAGAATCATTAGATGTAAACAGTCAAAATGTTTTGGGCATGTTATGAGAAGAAATGACTTGGAGAACATGGTGACAACTGGCAAGATCAAAGGGAAAAAAACCCAGGGAAAGACCGAGAAGTAAATACCTGGATGGTTTGGCCATGTGGCATGGTCGAGACAGGAACACGGAGCTGATCCACTACTCTAGTGATTGAGTGAGATGGCAGAACATGACTGCCCACGCTTATCCGCATGGCACATGATGGATGGATGGATGTTTCCCATCTTGCTACCTTTGTCATAGCGATTCCTGTTCTAATCTCTTCAAGACACTTCCGATCAGATGTTCTTACTTCTGACCCTGAATCCATAAAAGATTGCATGAGGTCTTCAGTTTTCATAAATGTTATGCTATAAACACAATTCAAGCAACCTGGTCTGCCACAGAAATGGTCATGCTTACGTGAAAAATCCCCACATATTTTGTAGAAATAGAGGAAAGGACTTTGTTTGGCATTTCAGAAGTGAATGAGTACTGGAAACAAGATGGACATAAGGAGAGATGATTAATTATAACACTGGACAAGATCATCATGAGCAAGAAATAGAGATTTTAGTAAGAAATCTAGAGACAAATATTAATGGATCTGGGCTCATAAAGATGATACTCAAAAGATAATATTCAAAATGAAGGCAAGACTTTTTGACACAGCAGTACTACAGATATATGCTCCTGCAACAGATTATAGTGATGAACAGCTAGAAACATAACTGAAGACTAACAACAAAGCCTGAAAGTAGTAAAATCGTCAGTATTAATAGTCATGGAGACATGATCGCACAGGTAGGACAAATGAAATAATAGGGGCTAGAAATGACAGGAGACACGCTGCTACAGTTTCGTGAAAAGAACCATCTCATTATCTGTAACATATTTTTCCAACATGAACCTAGGAAATTGTATGTGTGGAAAAACCCTGGAGATAGAAGAAGAAACCAAAGTGATTATATTATGATTAGTTAATAGATTTAAAAACAGCATTAAGAATGCCAAAACATATCCAGGTACAGGTATTAATGTGGATCTCATGGTTATAACAATGAAAATAAAACTTAAAAAAACATAGGAATAAGGACATCAAAGTCACTTCAGATAGTATTGATGTGTAAATCCGGAGCAGAAAATTAGTAGCAAATGGGATTGTTTAGAAACTAGCATTTAAAGCAATGACATGTACTGTGTTAGGACATTGAGATGAACCCTAGGTGGGCAAGTTTGCTGTCAGTAGTTTGCCATTGCTTTCTGAACAAGAAGTCAGCATTTCAGTCCAACTGAATGCCGCTGTAGAGAATGAACACCCTACCTTGCCATCAGAGCACTGGAAGTTTAAGAGCGAGCGCACTTATCCTGTTCACCTTGTCAAGCTCTAAAAACTAGTATACAAACATCACATGGCAACTTACCAGTGAAAGAAACATCACATGCTAACTTACCAGTGAAAGAAACATCACATGCCAACTTACCAGTGAAAGAAACATCACATGCCAACTTACCAGTGAAAGAAAAACATCACATGCCAACTTACCAGTGAAAGAAAAACATCACATGCCAACTTACCAGTGAAAGAAACATCACATGCCAACTTACCAGTGAAAGAAAACATCACATGCCAACTTACCAGTGAAAGAAACATCACATGCCAACTTACCAGTGAAAGAAACATCACATGCCAACTTACCAGTGAAAGAAACATCACATGCCAACTTACCAGTGAAAGAAACATCACATGCCAACTTACCAGTGAAAGAAACATCACATGCCAACTTACCAGTGAAAGAAAACATCACATGCCAACTTACCAGTGAAAGAAACATCACATGCCAACTTACCAGTGAAAGAAACATCACATGCCAACTTACCAGTGAAAGAAACATCACATGCCAACTTACCAGTGAAAGAAACATCACATGCCAACTTACCAGTGAAAGAAAAACAAGTAAAGGCAATTATTGATGACTGATGTTATCATGAGCAAAATGATACAAAGAAAGAAAGCCAAGAAGACTCCAGGATATACATTAATGATCAGGATGAATCAGTACAGGAGAATTTACATGAAACTTCAAATTATTATGAGTGCTCAAAGAAATGACAATATCAATTTTGATGAGTGACCTGAATGCCAAACAAGATAGGATCAGATAACACGGGTTAGGAAGGAGATACACAGACTTGGGAAAAATAGACAAATTGAAGTATTATTCACCAATTTCTGTGCACTGAATCAATATGTCATAGGTCAAAGTGTGTTTCCACATACAAGAATACGTAAAGCAACATGGGTATTACAGACAATCAGATTGATCATCCGGGAAGGTTAACCTGGTCAACAAATGCCTGCAGAAGTCAGATGTGTCGGCCTAACGGCTCAAGAATGCAGCTCTGCTGAAAACAGGCACAACGCAGACACGTCCGAAAAAACTCTCAGGATGAACGCAGAGGAAGAAGAAGATTGATCATGTCTGTATTAACAGGAAATTTATATAATCTCTGCATGACATGAGATGGATACTTTAAGGAACTTCTGAATGGACCAGTCCCAAATGACTCTTCAGCTATTCAGCCTGCAGAAGTGGAGCTGGATGTCAACTATGGTTAAATAAAGTTAGTTGCATATCCTTTACAGGACGTAGCAATCAACCGCAGCATGTTTTGGCTGTTCGTGATTCCTGGGCAAGTTTACACGTCGTAGTTTGCCATTGCTTTCTGAATGACCAACACCCATACCATTTCATAAAAAGCCAACATAAGGCGGTCTGCTGCCAATTTGCCCACAGCTGTGTTTCAAACATGGTATGCAGGATTTCGAACTGTGATCGTAACCCCTTCGCCACAGAGCCGGCTGTTAACTATAAGGAACCTTCTGAAAAAAACTGTCAAACTTCTGGATGGAAGAGCTCGGGTCTAGATGATGTCCCAAAGTGTGCAGTGAAGAATATCTGGTGAAGCTGTCATTTATTATATCTCATTGCACGATTAAACAATTTAAAAAAAATAAAATGTGAACACATAGAGTTATATATGCTACATGGAATATATTTATGTTTTATGTAGATTATATTTATATTTGTTTCTTATGAAATATTTATTTATCTTTGCAGCTGCCTTCCTACAGTTCACCTTGGAATAAAAATGATGAGAAGTTATGGAACGCTGTTAAACAACAAAATGTCAAACAAGTGAAGTCCCTTGTGTTGAAATCATCAGTCATGCCAACGAAGCTGGGACCTCAGGGAAAATCAGTGTCAGTGATGTTTGTGTTTTTCACTTGTGTTTTAGCTGTTATTTTTATAGTCATAATTTTCTTTAAATGGAAATTGAATGCTTCTTCATGAAGCAGTGTCTTGGTCAGCTGAAATTTGCCAACCCTGATGCAAACAGTTCAGTTAGTCACTGACAACATTCATATCATTTGCCTGCACCTTTAGTCCTGACTTTGATTTGCCTAGCATGCAGCAGATGTATTAACATCTAGGGTTGTGCATTTTAGTCCTGAAATCACATATCTGGTATATACCTAACATATCGAAGATACTTTGGTCTTGACTTTGAGACTTTGGCATATCTGGTATAAGCCTAACATTTGAAGATACTTTGGTCCTGACTTTGAGTTTTTGACATACTGGTAT
>JACEFZ010028359.1:170000-328412 GCA_014155875.1 Cepaea nemoralis | reverse complement strand
CGCGTTTCGTCACAATAAGGCAAGTCACAATATTCAGAATCAATTTCTTCAAGAAAAGCCTAGAACTGAC
This sequence comes from Cepaea nemoralis, assembly GCA_014155875.1. Classification (NCBI taxonomy): domain Eukaryota; kingdom Metazoa; phylum Mollusca; class Gastropoda; order Stylommatophora; family Helicidae; genus Cepaea; species Cepaea nemoralis. The sequence continues at coordinate 328,342 of JACEFZ010028359.1, read as the reverse complement.
GGTGAATGAGTGCATGTTCACGAATGAAATTCACAGCAGAAACTACTGATTTCAGTACACAAGAAATATCTAAATCTTTCCCACAGAGTACTTGCTTATGTACGATGCAGTGTATGAACGGAGCGCCCGGAATTTGCAAATCTTCCAAATGAGTCCTGATCTGCCCCAACAGACCCTTCCTCACTCCAGTCATGTTTTTTTTCCCTCATCAACTGTAACACCTCGAAGCTAATTCCACCGAAGGTTATAGTCTTGGAAAATTGTTTGCACTTCCACGAAAATGACTTTCCCAGTTGTTGTTCCATGCATGCTGCAAACGGACGCCAACTCTTCCGTTATCTGAAAGTCCAAATTGACATCACAAATGAACACGAGAAGTTGTGACGTACTCGAGAGATCAATAGACTCATCCAGCGCCAGAGAATACTACAAGTTCCTAGCTTGCTCGCGTATCTGTAGCACTATGTTCTCTCCAAGTTCTTCTGTTCTCCGCACAACTGAACTTGCCGAAAGGCTGATAGTTCCAAACAAATCGGCTTTCTCAGGACACAAGTCATTTGCTGCTTCGATCACACACACTCTTTAATGACGTTGCCATCAGTAAACGGTTTTCCTCGTTCTGCCATCTTATGCACTGTTTTGTAACTTGTACGAGTGACAGATTCATTTTCAGCAAATTTTCCCGTGAAGAGATTTCTTTGCGTTTCAAAACCACGTTTAATGGTCTTATATTTCCCAGAGCGTAATTTTCCAAAAAACTTGTAATATGTTGATGGATGTTTTGTTTCGTAGTGACGCAGAAGATTGTACTCTTTCAAAACGGCAACACTTTCGCTGCATATTACGCAGCTGGTTTTCTGGTCCTTTATTTCCACAAAGAAGTACTTTACTCTCCACTCGGCGTCCACTTTTCTTTTCATACTAGCCATAATTAATGGTGAAGTACACGGGATCTGAAAATGAAAAAAGGCATTACATTAGAAACATAATTAAATTCCTATTGAAACAAAAGAAAAGCAGAGGACTAGGGGTCATTGGTGAAGCTACAGCTCATCAAAGGTACATATACATAAAGGTACCTTTGTGTAACCGCACAGAGATTATAGAGATAATAGCACAACGCCGACTGTTTATGGGCCGTAGAAGAAGAGAGGAATAAGAAGACAAAGAGAATCCCATTCTGTCTCTACGGCTAACAAGAAAAAACAACGATTTAGAGATATCAGAAGAAATTCAGGTCAGTGTACAGGGAATCAGAATAATGTAATTATAAAGATACAACAACATCTGATTAATAATGCCAATGCCCTAATATATAAAATTCATGTTTAGATGCAATGACAAAATAGGCATCCTCATGAATAAACATACACATGATCATCCTTCACAGTACCGTTGATATTCCATCACAGCTTGGGTAGTCATCCAACACAGTACCAGTGATCTTCTATCACAGCATGGGTAGTCATCCAACACTGTGACTGTAGTCTGATACACAACACCAGCAATTATCAGACAACAAGATCTCCCCCGATGTGTCTCTACCTTGCCGCGGTGGGTGATTTTGAGTGTTCCACCAACCCCATGCGCTGTGACAATGGATATAAACTACATATTGGACAGCTCTTGTGATAGGGACCAGACTAAGAGAGACACAACCTGCTGCTCTGCAGGTAGACTGAGGATAGCAGTCAGAATTTAAACTCAGGCGCACGAAGCCACAAATTTTGTCCAGACACTTACACAAAGGCCTCCATCTGAGAGACGTAGCTGAACGCCTCTAAGCTACTACCCTTAGATGAGGGAGCCGGGCCGATACTCACCTACCGAAAAACGGAGGTGAGATACTGTGCACGCTATATGCCCAGTTCAGATACCTGTCCGAAGGCTCTCAGCTGATGGATATGAGGGATATCCGGATGAGAGGATGCACGGAGGTAAGATGCTGAGCCGGCAGCACATGTAGCCTACCTCGTGAGCGAGTACAAAAAGGTTGAAGAAGTGCCCTAGTCGAATGAAATGGTTACGAAAACTGTCTGTAACTAACGCACAGAGAGTGTAGACAAAGGTGGAGAAAAGTCTCAATAACACGAAATGGAACGCACGGCTAGCGAATCCATTGCGTAGTCCGAAGTCCGAAGCGAAAGCTTACCTACTGGACGTCGCCTGCAGACTGACTGTTCCTGGTGTGTGATTGAGCGACCAGTGGCAAGCGAGATGCCCAACACATGGAAGTGAGGAACTAAAGCAGCCATGAGCAGGACGAGGCAACTCCTCGGGTGAGCCCAGTCTCAGAGAAATATGTGCCGGCTCTGCAATTATGGAAGCCTCCTTGGATAGCGAGGGAATGCCCATGGTCTGCCCCTGCCTTCCCTTGAGGGTCTCTTATCGTTCTATCTTGACCAGCTGAGGTGTGGGCGACATCACAACAATAAGTCTAACGTGCCTCAAAATCCGAGGAAGGCCAACCTCATTAAAAAATGTCCACCGAAGCCGGAAGTGCCGTCCTACGGGTGGCAAAATAAAAATTGGCACTACGTATTTACGTCCGAGTGAAATGTCTCGTCCGAATGTCTCTCGTGCTAGGAACAGCTCTGACTACCTAGTTTCCGAATGCCGCTCTTGTTAGGAATAGCTCTGACTAGGTAGTTTTCCGAATGTCCGTCGTGCCTGGACCAGCTCTGACAGGCGCAACGACAAGCACATGTCTGTGTCGAAAACTCGCTGAGTGGATACCGTCCGCAGACCTGTCTGGTTTGTGCGGGAACGGCCCGGGGTTAACGAAATGCCCAATATATTGAAGTGAGGGATTAAAGCAGCCATGAGCAGGACGTGACGATTCCCTCGGTGAGCCCAGCACCAGAGCATTATGTGTCGGCTCTGTAATTATGGAAGCCACACAGGATGGCGGAAAATGCTATGGACTATCCCTGCCTTCCTTTGAGGGATATGACCGTGAAGTCTCCGATTGTTCCAACTCTACCAACTGGGAGGTGGGCGGTACCACAAAAGTGAGAGTCTCCCAGGAATGCAAACCTGGTCAAAAATGCACGCTAAAAACCGGATGTGTTGACCTAAGGGATTCGATCCAAGGGTGCCTAACCAGACACACCGCAATCACATCTGAAAAAAACACTCCGGATGAACGCAAAGAAGAAGAAGAAGAAGACAACAAGATGGAACAAAGGTCATTCATTCAGTAGCATGTCCTTTGCAGAACCTCGCTCCCATAACAACCTTCCGGAAAACCTCTCGATCATAAGCAAGATTTCCCGCTTCAGATACATCCATCTAGAGATCATCCGCCACATCCTGCACCCATCTTCTAATTGGCCTTCCTTTTCCTCTCTTCCCAGGCATATATCCCTCCATTACTGTTCTCAGGCACAGACATAGCTATTATATTCCTATATTCCTATTTAAACTATGAAGTTTCGTTCTAAACTCACCCCACAGCAGATAATCGTCAATCCACAATCAAGATCCTCTTGGATCTTTTGGATCTTCGCAGGGCCTGTCTACCCCCTCAACTGCTGTCTGGAAAAACAGTGGCTACGCTCGGCCGTGCCTGGGGCATGTTCGCTCATCTACTTGGTAGTGGCTCAGGGGTTAAGTTCAAACCCTCTGCTGAAAATTAAACATCAGCATCTCTTCGGCTTAAGTTGTTCCCAAGATCAAAGAGGCGGAAACATGGCTTTACTGGGCTGTTATAGGCACGACAACACAACATCCCAGCATCCTATACATTTTTTACCAGGGTATCAAGGGATATGCTACTCCATACTCATGTAGAGTCGCGGCAGGCGGCTTCATTTGGTAATAGAATATATCTCATAATAAGGTTCGCAAAATTTATAAATAGGGCCACCTAAATAAACAACCTAGTGCAGCCAGGAGGTCTCCGCATGTGTGAAGATCTCCTATTATTCTAAACATAATATTTACATTTAAATTGTATCACAACGTCTCGTGTTTCATAGTTATATCAAGCAAGTTCGAGTACCGACGGCGGGCCGGATGAAATGACGTCGCGGGCCGGATCCGGCCCGTGGGCCGTAGTTTGGTGACCTCTTGTCTAGGTGATAGGAATGAGAGAGATGACGATTAATAGGCGAAGTGAGTAGGACAAAACCTGGTCTGGCACAATCAAGGCCTGCATGCACTTATTTTCGCACTGGCGAAAGGCCATACAAGCTTATGGAGCTTATGTTGACAAATATTACAAATAGTACCCCCCCCCCACTCTTCCTCCCTCCTCTCTCTCTCTCTCTCTCTCTCTCTCTCTCTCTCTCTCTCTCTCTCTCTCTCTCTCTCTCTCTCTCTGCTAAATGCTGGTGCAGTTATGTTTGCTTAGAGAACATTTCAAATATCATAATAACATGATAGTAATGCCTTGATTGATCACTACACTTATGTTCAAGCATTCTGCGGAATTGTTCCCCCCCCCCCCCCCCCCCCCCCCCCCCCGCATATCCTATTTACATCGCTGTCAACAACAGCATTTTACCGCTGTTGTTGATGTCTTTGCAAGATTACGCACAGTAATTTTGCATTGCTTACTGAGCGACAATCTCAGATACCCCTGTAAGTAACCAATCGCGACCCGATTCCCTACCGAATCTCGCGCAGCTGTTTCCCCACACGTGGATATACGGGATTACGGAGAAAATCGTTAACACCTTCGCCAGGGAAACCGACTCCACGGAATTGCTAGATATCTAAAAGAAAAATACCCGACAAACAAAATTGATGGTCCTTCATTATTAATCTGATGATCATATTGTTCTTGTCTTGTATCATCATAAAGGTCTTTCACATAATCTGACCAGGCATGTAAAATCTGATCTTTTTCTATTATGATTTTGCCAGCTTTGGTTTTTAGGCAATCTGTTGATGAGTCTGTTCTTTTGTTAGTGATGTCATTAATTCTTGTGTGCATTAATTTGGTATTCTGGGTGTTGTGTTGGTTTTCAATTTCCTTGCAATTTTCCTCAAGCCATGTTTCTTTTGCCTCTTTGCATAGCAGTAGCTTCCTAATTTTCCTGTGAATCTCTTCGTTTATTTCCTTGTTATTTTTGTTATTTCTTCTTATTTCCATGAGTTTTAAGATGTCTTCCATCATCCATTTCTTGCGCTCTATTATCTTTATTTTTGGGATTATTATTGTTGTTAGTGCAGCTTCTTGACTGATTTCTTTTATATTTTCAATTGGTCACTGACGTCTTGAAATAATATTGCATTGCCATATCGGACAATGCATCGAATCTGTTCTTTACCTCTACGTTGAATTAACTTTTATCGCCTCACTCTTCAGTGGCTGTAGATCGAATTTTGCGTTTCTATTTGTATAATTGACTTTCTTTAAGTTTATATGTAAATTGCCTAAGATTATGGTTGCAGTAGCAATCAGCGCTTTGTAGAGGGACATAAACATCTAATATTGTTACAAGGGAGGTAACTAAAAATTGAAAAATAAAATGGTATACCTAGCTACAATACCTTTCACAAACATAAAAATCTTTTATTTGTATTTGAGAAATAAACCAGTTAATACCGCAGTCAATTTTTGTAATCGTGAGAAGAAGGCTATTAAAGTTTTTATACAACATTTGTTTAATCTTTATTTACTTGCATTTTAAAATCGACGTTTTCAATTCTACGTTTACGTTTAATTATTAAAACTGTACTTTTAATGATAGTGGTTTTGATACATGAAACTCATTTCCCCTCTGTGGGGAAACATTTTTTTTACTGGCCTCTTAAGGCCACCCACAATTTAAAGAAAATTTACTTACATTAACGGCGAAAGACCTTGGAAGTCTATGGGGTTTATGTTGATAAATACGTTTAGAGGAAATGTCATTTATGTTTGTAAATTTCATTCAATTTGAACACATAGCTCTCTCTCTCTCTCTCTCTCTCTCTCTCTCTCTCTCTCTCTCTCTCTCTCTCTCTCTCTCTCTCTCTCTCTCTCTCTCTCTCTCTCTCTCTCTCTCTCTCTCTCTCTCAAATGCTGGTGCAATTACGTTTGCTTAGAGAATATTTAAAATATCTTAATAACATGATAGTAATGCCTTGATGGGTGCCTCCTTCCCTCCGCTAGCCTATGGGACACTCTTGGGCAAGGTGGACTACCCGTTTAGCCTCCCGATCAGGGTTACGTGAAGCCATGGGTGCAGGTGGTGGATGAAGTTGAAGAGCAGTCGACAGATAGTTGTAGGTTATGGTCTCCAGCTTCACGACGAAAGGCAGAGGATCTCTTTTTTGGGAGACATTGGCTACGGTCATCGACCAGTATGGTCACTGCTGGGAAGGAAAGCAATGGCAAACTACCTTCTTTACAGATGCCAAGAATATCATGTACTGAAGTCTTATCGATAATCAGAGAAACGGCGTAAATTGGTGCTCCATAGGAGCAGCCTCGCCCGGTAGGGGTAGTCATGTGCATCAGGTGACTCCAGACCGTCATCAGGAGAATGAGTGCAAAAGAATATCAACATTAAAAGTAGGAACTTGGAATGTAAGAACTATGAGTGGGGATGGAAAATTTGATAACATTAAGAATGAAATGAGAAGACTAAATATTGACCTGTTAGGTGTACGTGAGACCAGATGGACAGGAATGGGCATTATGACATCTGAGAAATATAGAATAATCTATTCTGATGGAGAGAAACAACAGCGAGGAGTAGCATAATGGATACAGAGAGGGTTCCAAATGTTGCTGTATGTAGCCGAGGCGCGGTGTTGGTGAGCGCCCAACATTGCTTAAATACCTCAATGGCTCGTGAATACATAACCTATGCAGCAAAAGTCCAACTCCTGGCCTTCACGTGGCGGGCCCGTTTAAACTAACAGGAGAAGGGACGACGGCGAGTCTCTGGCGCCGAAAAATAACCAGTATGCTCTAGATGTGTATGCACGTACATGCATGCGCAGACAGGTGTGTGCGCGCGTACACATCTACACTCGAGTGAGACCACAGTCTGCTCTAGCAAAGAAAGGTGCTGAAGACGGAGGCAACCAGCCAAGAGGCGCACCACAGAAATCAGGATGCCACGCAATCACGCAAAATGGAATATGTCGACTACTGCTAATTCTTATGATGCTCGCCCTGCTTTGGACCCCCAGGCAGGTGCAGTGCCGGGCCCTATGTCTCGAAAGGGTCCAACCCCAACTACTGGAGGTCCTTCTCAGATGTCCTGTGGAGCCAGGGGACATGAGAATAGGACGACTGGCCATACTAAACGAAGACTTAAAATAATGCACTGGAATGCGGAGGGAGTCAGCAACAAAAAAATATAATTAGAAAAAATCTTGGACCAAGAAAAAGTAAGCATATGTTGCTTGCAAGAAACTCACCTCAATGAAAATATAGCCTTCAAAATCAGAGGCTACCAGTGTTACCGATCTGACCGAAAGGACAGGCGAAAAGGTGGGATACTGACCCTTGTAAGAAATAACATCATGGCTTCCCAAATCGAAGTCTACATGGAAGGGGCTGAGTATCAGACACTTAAACTTAAGACAGGTAATACAGATCTACATTTGATCAATTACTACTGTCCAAGTGACCGCCCACAGGCACTGGACACACTACCACTAAAAGAAAAAATGATTGTGTGTGGCGATTTCAACAGCCACTCGCAGAGCTGGGGCTATGATCACATGGACCAGAGAGGAGAGAGACTGGAAGACTGGCAGGATGAGAATAGATTCATGTTGATTAACAAGCCGTCTGACCCACATACTTTCTACTCGAGATCATGGCACTCTACAACTACACCTGACCTGGCTTTTCATTCACCAGACCTGGAGTGGAACATTACACGAACTGTTGGGAAACAACTTGGTGGCAGTGACCATCGGCCAGTCTTTTTAACCGTAGAAAATGAGCTTGTAAGTGAAAGCAGCACCCTCTCGAGGTGGAACTACAAGAAAGAAGACTGGGCAATGTACAAGCATCGCACCAGCATACTGGTTAGAAACCTGAACACTGAGAAAGACATAAATAAAGTAGTTGAAGAGTTTGAGAAATGCATACTACAGGCAGCGCGAGAAACAGTACCAAGAGGAGCCCGTAAACAATATAGTATATGAGGCTCTGGGGGCACCCATCACAATCAGCGAACTGGAGCTAGCCATATCAAAACTGAAAATGAGAAAGTCACCAGGAGCTGATGGTATCTCCAATGAAATGATCAGGAACCTAGGAACAGAGGCCAAAACAAAGCTGTTGCAGATCTTCAATAACAGCTGGACATTAGGCAGTGTTCCACAAGCCTGGAGAGAAGCAATCATGATACCCCTCCTAAAATCAGGGAAAGATGGTTCCATTGCCTCTTGCTACAGACCAATTAGCCTCACCAGCTGTCTCTGCAAAACACTGGAGCGCATCATCAATCACAGACTGCAGTGGTACATTGAAAGTAAAAACATCCTTGTGCCACAGCAGGCTGGCTTTAGGCAGTGCTACTCTACGGAAGATCAGACAACCTACCTCTCTCAAGAAATTGAGGATGCATTCCAAGAGAAGAAGCTGGTGCTTGCGGCATGGATAGATCTGAAGAAAGCCTTTGATAAAGTCTGGAAAGAAGGTCTGATGAAGAAACTGAGAAACTGCAAAGTCAATGGAAGAATGTACAAATGGGTGAAAGCATACTTGCACAACAGAAGAGCCCGAGTACAGATAGACGATCAAAGGATATTGGACTGTATCAGACAGAGTGTTACTGGTGAAGTTGAGTGGCAAATTTTTTGATGTCAACGTCATACAAGTTTATGCACCAACAGCAGACATTAGTGATGACAGCATCGATGAATTTTATAGTGATTTAGAGAAAGCCTTCAAGAAATGCAAGAATTCTGAAATAATTATCATAATGGGTGACTTGAATGCCAAAGTTGGAAATCAACAGGACGGATGCATAGTGGGCAAGTATGGACTAGGGCAGGGGTCACCAAACTTTTTTCACGGCGGGCCGGATAACTGACAAAATTACGAGCGTGGGCCGGATAACTGACAAAATGACGAGCGTGGGCCGGATACTCATTCTGTACAATACTTGCGCCGCCACCGTGGCGAAGATTCTTACGGACGCGGTTCGTAATCCCGTATACCCACGTTCGAAATACAGCTGCTAGCGATTTGGCAGCAGACAACGTTGCGCTGGTTTTTACGCTATGTTATGGGTGCCGGTCGTTCGAAAAGCAATGGTAAACTACTGAACGTAAACTTGCCAAGACATCAACAACAGCAAACAATGCTGGTGTTTAAATGTCCTGTAAAGGATATACAACTAACTTTAACAATAATTGCAATCTAGAACGAAAGCTCTGAGAAAAAAGACGAAAAAGTAAGTTAATCATGGAAAGGGCGTGCAATGCACACAAACAAACAAACAAACAAACAAATAAGCAAACAAAGACAAACAAACAAGCAAATAAAGACAACCAACATATTTATATTTATTTACTAAAGAAAGTTATCAAAGAAGGCGACGTTAGCAAAAAGATAGTTACATCGGACCTATTGTGCACATATCCGAATCTCACAAACTAAGCAGCAAAATAGGATAGTGAGTTTTGTGAAACTGACGTGTGGCTTTCAAAATACCATCAATGTTTGGTTTGGAATTGCTGCATCCAATCAAGAGAATTGCTTTCAAATGTTCATCAGTCAATCTCATTCGATGTGGTGACTTCACAGACTTCCTTTTTGAAAATGTTAGCTCACAGACATATGTTGTTCCAAACAATGATGTCATACCAGAGGCAAATTTCTTAAGTTTCGGAAACTCAACATCAGGTAAGCAGCGGTACTTCCTTCTCAATGAGCTCCAACTGTAATTCAACTGGCACACCATTAAGGTTACAATCAAACGGATTCTGGAACAGAAGGATGTCACTCTCAAATCTGTCAAGATCTGAAAATCTCTCCAAACTCTTTGAAACAGTGAAAATGAGAAAGATTTTCTCCTTCCAGTTGTGCTTCCAAAAATGACAGCTTTCTTCGAAATCCTTTGATGGTTCTGTAGAGATCACAGACGAGGTAATACTTTCCCTGAAGTTTCAAGTTCAGTTCATTCATATCGACCAAAATTGACAACTTTGACAGCCAGGTAGGATCTGACAGCTGTCAATCAGCTTTATCTTTTTCAGTGAGGAAAACATCTATTTCGTTTCGGAGCTTGTAAAAACAATGCAGGACTTTACGGCAGCTGATGCCACCTGACTGATATGTGATAAGGCAAGTCACAGAATTCAGAATCAATTTCTTCAAGAAAAGCCTAGAACTGACGGTGAATGAGTGCATGTTCACGAATGAAGTTCACAGCAGAAACTAGTGGTTTCAGTACACAAGAAATATCTAAATCTTTCCCACAGAGTACTTGCTTATGTACGATGCAGTGTATAAACAGAGCGCCCGGAATTTGCAAATCTTCCAAATGAGTCCTGATCTGCCCCAACAGACCCTTCTTCACTCCAGTCATGTTTTTTCCCCTCATCAACTGTAACATCTCGAAGCTGATTCCACCGAAGGTTATAGTCTTGGAAAATCGTTTGCACTTCCACGAAAGTGACTTTCCCAGTTGTTGTTCCATGCATGCTGCAAACGGACGCCAACTCTTCCGTTATCTGAAAGTCCAAATTGACATCACAAATGAACACGAGAAGTTGTGACGTACTCGAGAGATCAATAGACTCATCCAGCGCCAGAGAATACTACAAGTTCCTAGCTTTCTCGCGTATCTGTAGCACTATGTTCTCTCCAAGTTCTTCTGTTCTCCGCACAACTGAACTTGCCGAAAGGCTGATAGTCCCAAACAAATCTGCTTTCTCAGGACACAAGTCATTTGCTGCTTCGATCACACACACTCTTTAATGACGTTGCCATCAGTAAACGGTTTTCCTCGTTCTGCAATCTTATGCACTGTTTTGTAACTTGTGCGAGTGACAGATTCATTTTCAGCAAATTTTCGTGTGAAGAGATTTCTTTGCGTTTCAAAACCACGTTTAATGGTCTTATATTTCCCAGAGCGTAATTTTCCAGAAAACTTGTAATATGTTGATGGATGTTTTGTTTCGTAGTGACGCAGAAGATTGTACTCTTTCAAAACGGCAACACTTTCGCTGCATATTACGCAGCTGGTTTTCTGGTCCTTTGTTTCCACAAAGAAGTACTTTACTCTTCACTCGGCATCCACTTTTCTTTTCCTACTAGCCATAATTAAGGGTGAAGTACGCGGGATCTGAAAATGAAAAGGGCATTACATTAGAAACATAATTAAAATCCTATTGAAACAAAAGAAAAGCAGAGGACTAGGGGTCATTGGTGAAGCTACGGCTCATCAAAGGTACATATACAGTTTATAGGTACCTTTGTGTAACCGCACAGAGATGATAGAGATAACAGCACAACGCCGACTGCTCATGGGCCGTAGAAGAAGAGAGGAATAAGAAGACAAAGAGACTCTCATTATATCACTACGGCTAACAAGAAAAAACAACGATTTAGAGATATCAGAAGAAATTCAGGTCAGTTTACAGGGAATCAGAATAATGCAATTATAAAGATACAACAACATCTGATTAATAATGCCAATGCCCTAATATATAAAATTAATGATTAGATGCAATGACAAAATATGCATCCCCATGAATAAACATACACATGATCATCCTTCACAGTACCATTGATATTCCATCACAGCTTGGGTAATCATCCAACACAGTACCAGTGATCTTCCATCACAGCATGGGTAGTCATCCAACACTGTAACTGTAGTCTGATACACAACACCAGCAATTATCAGACAACAAGATCTCCCCCGATGTGTCTCCACCTTGTCGCGGTGGGGGAGCTTGAGTGTCCCACTAACCCCAAGCGCTGTGACAATGGATATAAACTAAATATTGGACAGCTCTTGGGATAGGGACCAGACTAAGAGAGACACAAGCTGCTGCTCTGCAGGTAGACTGAGGATTTTTTTTTGTTGCATATCCTTTACTGGACATCGCTGTCAACACCAGCATCTTTCAGCTGTATGTTGATTTCTTGGCAAGATTACGCTCAGTAGTTTGCCATTGCTTTCTGAGCGGCCGGCTCACATACCCCGTAAGTTACCGATGCGATTCGAACCACTGCTGATTCTAATCGTCATCACGTTACCTGACGAGAGTATACGAGATTACGGAGAAAAGTCATAACCTCTAAGCCACGAAGCCAGCAGACTGAGGATAGCAGTCAGAATTTAAACTCAGGCGCACGAAGCCACAAACTTTGTCCAGACACTTACACAAAGGCCCCATCTGAGAGATGTAGCTGAACGCCTCTAAGCTACTACCCTTGGATGAGAGAGCCGGGCCGATACTCACCTACCGAAAAACGGAGGTGAGATACTGTGCACGCTACATGCCCAGTTCAGATACCTGTCCGAAGGCTCTCAGCTGGGGGATATGAGGGATCCCCGGATGAGAGGGCCTGCCTGTTTCTCGCTCACTTCTGTACTGAGGTAAGGTGCTGAGCCGGCAGCACATGTAGCCTACCTAGGGAGCGAGTACAAAAAGGTAGAAGAAGTGCCCCAGTCGAATGAAATGGTTACGAAAACTGTCTGTATCTAACTCATAGAGAGTGTAGACAAAGGTGGAAAAGAACGTCTCAATAACACGAAATGGAACCACGGCGAGCGAATTCATTGCGTAGTCCGAAGTCCGAAGCGAAAGCTTACCTACTGGACATCGCCTGCAGACTGACCGTTCCTGGTGTGTGATTGAGCGACCAGTGGCAAGCGAGATGCCCAACACATGGAAGTGAGGAACTAAAGCAGCCATGAGCAGGACGAGGCAAGTCCTCGGGTGAGCCCAGTCTCAGAGCAATATGTGCCGGATCTGCAATTATGGAAGCCTCCTTGGATAGCAAGGGAATGCCCATGGTCTTCCCCTGCCTTCCCTTGAGAGTCGACCGTGATGTCCCTTATCGTTCTATCTTGACCAGCTGAGGTGTGGGCGACATCACAACAATAAGTCTAAAGTGCCTCAAAATCCGAGGAAGGCCAACCTCATTAAAAAATGCCCGCCGAAGCCGGAAGTCCTACGGGTTGCAAAATAAAAATTGGCACTACGCATTTACGCCCGAGTTAAATGTCTCGTCCGAATGTCTCTCGTGCTAGGAACAGCTCTGACTACCTAGTTTCCGAATGCCGCTCTTGTTCGGATCAGCTCTGACTAGGTAGTTTTCCGAATGTCCGTCGTGCCTGGACCAGCTCTGACAGGCGCAACGACAAGCACATGTCTGTGTCGAAAACTCGCTGAGTGGATACCGTCCGCAGACCTGTCTGGTTTGTGCGGGAACGGCCCAGGGTTAACGAAATGCCCAATATATTGAAGTGAGGAATTAAAGCAGCCATGAGCAGGACGTCACGATTCCCTCGGTGAGCCCAGCACCAGAGCATTATGTGTCGGCGCTGCAATTATGGAAGCCACCCAGGATGGCGGAAAATGCTATGGACTGTCCCTGCCTTCCTTTGAGGGATATGACCGTGAAGTCTCCGACTGTTCCAACTCGACCAACTGGGAGGTGGGCGGTACCACAAAAGTGAGAGTCTCCCAGGAATGCAAACCTGGTCAAAAATGCACGCTAAAAACCGGATGTGTTGACCTAAGGGATTCGATCCAAGGGTGCCTAACCAGACACACCGCAATCACATCTGAAAAAACACTCCGGATGAACGCAAAGAAGAAGAAGAAGAAGACAACAAGATGGAACAAAGGTCATTCATTCAGTAGCATGTCCTTTGCAGAACCTCGCTCCCATAACAACCTTCCGGAAAACCTCTCGATCATAAGCAAGATTTCCCGCTTCAGATACATTCATCTGGAGATCATCTGCCACATCCTGCACCCATCTTCTCTTTGGCCTTCCTCTTCCTCTCTTCCCAGGCATATATCCCTCCATTATTGTTCTCAGTCACAGACATAGCTAATATATTCCTATATTCCTATTTAAACTATGAAGGTTCGTTCAAAACTCACACACAGCAGATAATCGTCAATCCACAATCAAGATCCTCTTGGATCTTTTGGATCTTTGCAGGGCCAGTCTGGAAAAAACAGTGGTTACGCTAGGCCGTGCCTGGGGCATGTTCGTCCATCTACTTGGTAGTGGTTTAGGGGTTTAAGTTCAAACCCTCTGCTGAAAATTAAACATCAGCATCTCTTCGGCCTAAGTTGTTCCCAAGACCAAAGAGGCGGGAACATGGCTTTAATGGGCTGTTATAGGCACGCCAACACAACATCCCAGCATCCTATACATTTTTTACCAGGGTATCAAGGGATATGCTACTCCATACTCCTGTAGAGTCGCGGCAGGCGGCTTCATTTGGTAATAGAATATATCTCATAATAAGGTTCGCAAAATTTATAAATAGGGCCACCTAAATAAACAACCTAGTGCAGCCAGGAGGTCTTCTCATGTGTGAAGATCTTCTATTATTCTAAACATAATATTTACATTTAAATTGTATCACAACGTCTCGTGTTTCATAGTTATATCAAGCAAGTTCGAGTACCGACGGCGGGCCGGATGAAATGACGTCGCGGGCCGGATCCGGTCCTTGGGCCGTAGTTTGGTGACCTCTTGTCTAGGTGATAGGAATGAGAGAGATGACGATTAATAGGCGAAGTGAGTAGGACAAAACCTGGTCTGGCACAATCAAGGCCTGCATGCACTTATTTTCGCACTGGCGAAAGGCCATACAAGCTTATGGGGCTTATGTTGACAAATATTACAAATAGTACCCCCCCCCCCCACTCTTCCTCCCTCCTCTCTCTCTCTCTCTCTCTCTCTCTCTCTCTCTCTCTCTCTCTCTCTCTCTCTCTCTCTCTCTCTCTCTCTCTGATAAATGCTGGTGCAGTTACGTTTGCTTAGAGAACATTTCAAATATCATAATAACATGATAGTAATGCATTGATTGATCACTACACTTGTGTTCAAGCATTCTGCGGAATTCCCCCCCCCCCCGCCCCGCCCCCCCCTCCCCCCCCGCATATCCTATTTACATCGCTGTCAACAGCAGCATTGTACCGCTGTTGTTGATGACTTTGCAAGATTACGCACAATATTTTGCATTGCTTACTGAGCGACAATCTCAGATACCCCTGTAAGTAACCATCGCGACCCGATTCCCTACCGAATCTCGCGCAGCTGTTTCCCCACACGTGGATATACGGGATTACGGAGAAAATCGTTAACACCTTCGCCAGGGAAACCGGCTCCGCGGAATTGCTAGATATCTAAAAGAAAAACACCCCGACAAACAAAATTGATGGTCCTTCATTATTAATCTGATGATCATATTGTTCTTGTCTTGTATCATCATAAAGGTCTTTCACATAATCTGACTACGCATGTAAAATCTGATCTTTTTCTATTATGATTTTGCCATCTTTGGTTTATAGGCAACCTGTTGATGTGTCTTTTCTTTTGTTAGTGATGTCATTAATTCTTTTGTGCATTCATTTGGTATTCTGGGTGTTGTGTTGGTTTTCAATTTCCTTGCAATTTTCCTCAAGCCATGTTTCTTTTGCCTCTTTGCATAGCAGTAGCTTCCTAATTTTCCTGTGAATCTCTTCATATATTTCCTTGTTATTTTTGTTATTTCTTCTTCTTCTTCTTCTTCTTCTTCTTCTTCTTCTTCTTCTTCTTCTTCTTCTTCTTCTTCTTCTTCTTCTTCTTCTTCTTCTTCTTCTTCTTCTTCTTCTTCTTCTTCTTCTTCTTCTTCTTCTTCTTCTTCTTCTTCTTCTTCTTCTTCTTCTTCTTCTTCCTTCTTCTTCTTCTTCTTCTTCTTCTTCTTCTTCTTCTTCTTCTTCTTCTTCTTCCTTCTTCTTCTTCTTCTTCTTCTTCTTCTTCTTCTTCTTCTTCTTCTTCTTCTTCTTCTTCTTCTTCTTCTTCTTCTTCTTCTTCTTCTTCTTCTTCTTCTTCTTCTTCTTCTTCTTCTTCTTCTTCTTCTTCGTTCATCCGGAGTTGTTTTTTTTCGGATGTGATTGCGTTGTGCCTGTTTACAGCAGAGCTGCGTTCTTGCGCCGTTAGGCCGACACATCCGACTTCTGCGGGCATTTGTTGACCGGGTTAACCTTCCCGGAGGTTTCTTAGGACGTTTGACTCTCACTGGTGTGGTGTTATCTCCCATCCTAGCTGGCCCATATAGAACAGCCAAAGACATCTTGGTCAGCCCTCAAGGGAAGGCAGGGGCAGACCATGGGCATTCCCCGCCATCCAAGGAGGCTTCCATAATTGCAGAGCCAACACACAACGCTCTGGTACTGGGCTCACCCAAGGAATCGTCACGTCCTGCACATGGCTGCTTATTGGGCCTTCCGTTCACCATAGGCTGTTCTTCCGGAAACCAGAAGAATGCAGTGTGCAGATGACATCCACACAGTGAGCTTTCGACTCGGACTTTCCGCGCAATGGATTTGCTATCCGAGCAATATTCCATTTCGTGCCACTAGGACACTTTTTCCACCTTATTTGAAGCCCACACAGTGAGCTTTCGATTCGGACTTTCCACGTAATGGATTTGCTATCCAAGCAATATTCCATTTCGTGCCACTAGGACACTTTTCCCACCTTTTATGAAGCTCACACAGTGAGCTTTTGATTCGGACTTTCCACGTAATGGATTTTCTATCCAAGCAATATTCCATTTCATGCCTCTGGGAGGCTTTTGTAACTGACATACCTGTGGTATGAAGTGTGGCAGTCTGACTAACTAACTAACTGAATACTTCTTCATACACCTTTAAATGTCAACCTGTATGTATTTAAAGTAAGCTGCGGTCAACTTGAGCTTGTTGATATCTCCATAGAGCTTGTCCTCAAATGAAGCAGGTGTGGGCCAAAATATCTTTCTCTGTTCTGCATATATTGGGCAATCCTGCAGCAAATGTTTTGCTGTCATTTTTCCAGTTCGACAATTACATTCATCGGTATCTCCTATTTTTAGTTTATTGAACAAGTGGTATTTCAGCCTGTTATGTCCTGTGCGGAGTCTGAAGATTGCTACTTATTCTCTTCGGTCGAGTTTGTAATATGCATCATCCTTCTGGTGGCCTGGATGCTCTGATTCCCATTTGGTTTTATAGGTGCTTTTTATCAACCTCTTTGCCTCATTGTAAGTTATGTCTATGTCAGGCTGTGGTAGTCTTTTGCCTGTCTGTCAGCCTCTTCATTTCCAGGTATACTGCAATGTGATGGGATCCACTGTATTACAACTTTTTTGGATTTCTGGCTTAGACCATGGAGTGCTGCTCTTAGGTCAGCTATTTCTGTGCTGTTATTGTTCTTCAGTATTGAGACAGCTGACTTTGCAT
Source organism: Cepaea nemoralis (assembly GCA_014155875.1). Taxonomy (NCBI): domain Eukaryota; kingdom Metazoa; phylum Mollusca; class Gastropoda; order Stylommatophora; family Helicidae; genus Cepaea; species Cepaea nemoralis. Next base: position 310,969 of record JACEFZ010028359.1, on the reverse strand, counting down.
CTGTGAAGATAGCTATTTGCTTCTCTTTATTTTCCTCCATCAAGAGCATTTCTGCTGCAGTTTTCAGAGCCTCTACCTCTGCTTTGAAGTTACTTGAAAACTTTTCAGTTGCCACTGAATGTGTTTATTGCACTCCATTTTTTAAATTTAGGAGAATTCCTCCTCCTCCATTCTCTATTGAATTTTTGGCTGATCCATCTGTATATGCATGGGTCCAATTGCTGCTTGGGTAATGTTCTTTTATGTAGTTTAGGGTTATTTCTCTTCTTTCAGTTTCATGCTGAGTGTTCTTTTTCTCAATACCAGGAATGTTTTCTATCATCTCAGGCAGTTGCTGCTGTTTCCAAGCTGGGAAGTTGAGTGCATAGTAAATGGGCTTGACTGTTGATATGTCAAGTATGGGATCTGCCCTAATCTTTAGTTTTGCAGTTTCTACAAAGTTGCTACGCTTCAGTCTTACTTTTCCAAAACCATTAAACCTGTTATACATAGGGTGGTCTGTCAATCTTCTAAATTTTTCTGCTTGTTGCTGGGCTCTGCTATCTCTTCTGTCCTGCATTGGTTGTAAACAAGTGATCTTTTCTAGTTAATTAATAGGTGTTGTCTTCAGGCTTCCATTTATGATTCGCATTCCTTAGTTTTGGACTCTACTTATTTTGTTAAAGTTTGACTTAGCTGCTGTTGCCCAAGCTGCAATGCCTTATTCCAGAACTGGCCTCACCCGTCCAGTATATAGCTTCTTGAGAACTTTCTCATCTGCTCCCCACGTTGTACCAGCAAGCTTTTTCATGATTGCCATTCTTTGCCTTGCTCTTGTTCGATTTTTTCTCAACCTGTGTTTTCCATGTCAGGCGACGATCAAAGGTGACTCCGAGATAGTTTGGATTTTCTTCATGGCGCAATATTTTTCCATTCAATACCAGCTTAGGGTGCTGAGTTTTATTTGAGAGGGAGAACACTGTGCATGTTGTTTTCTCCTCACTTATCTTCACTAGCCATGATTTTGACCAGTCCTCTAGTGCTAATAGGGCTTGCTGTATTCTGCTGTTAGCTGTACTAATATATTCTTCAGATGTCCATATGGCTAGGTCATCTGCAAAGGATGATGTGTGTACTCTGGCTGGAAAATTTTCCGTGATGTCGTTTATATATGCTAGGAATAATGTTGGTGAAAGAACTCCTCCTTGGGGGACACCTTGCTCCAACAGCATCATTTTGCTGGTTTGTCCTTGTACTTTTGTCCTGGCAGTTCTGTTCTCAAGGTAGTGGCTGATCCATTTGTACATTTTCCCACAAACATGCATTTTTTGCAGTTTTACTTTCAGTCCTTCCTTCCATACTTTATCAAATGCTTTTTCTAAATCTATCCAGACCGCTAGTGTGTGCGTTTTCTCTTGGAAGGCATCCTCTATTTCCTGAGCTATATAGGTTATTTGATCTTCAGTGGATCTGTACTTTCTGAATCCTGCTTGGTGTGGTGTTAAGAGTTTGTTTTCTTCCAGATGCCATGTTAGCCTGCCATTGATAATGCGTTCCATTGATGTTCCTACACAGCTAAGTAGACTGATAGGTCGATAGCAATTTGGTTCTTCCAGGTCTTTTCCTTTCTTTGGGACTGGTATTAGTATAGCTTCCTTCCATGCCTGTGGGACTATTCCCCTCTTCCAGCTGTAATTTAGGACTGCTAGTAGTTTCCTATGAGCATTTCATGTGTGATTCCATCTTTTCCTGGTGATTTCTTCTTTTTTAGGGTATTCATTGCCTGTTCCATTTCTTCCATTGTTAGATTTGCCATCATATATTCTGCTGCTGTCTCTGTATTACTATGATGTATCTGTTTATCTTTGATTGCTTTCTTATGTTCGGTTGTAATATCAATGTGGTTTGCACTGGCATAGTGTTCCATTAGTGCATTTGCAGCCTTTTTTCCTGTAAGCAAGGCATTTCCTTGTTTAATTGTTATTTGTTTGTTTCTAGGTCCTTCATTGTTCATGGCTTTCACTAGTTTCCATAGTTTGTTTCCATCCCTGTCAAAATTCAGATTTTCTGTTTTTTCCCTCCAACAATCTCTTGTTGTTTGATTTACTGTTCTTTTATATTTTGCTGAGATGGCTTTGAGAGAGATGTTCGCTTCAATTGTTTGTTCTCTCTCTGCTGTCTTCCTGGCATCTTCAACTTTGTCCTCCAAACTTTGTAGTTCTTCAGTCCAGTATGGTTTGTAATTTTTCCTCGCTCCTCTTGGAATGGACTCAGTGGCTGCCTGTATTATTGCTCTGTTTAGACTTTCCACCATTTGCTTCATGTTGCCATATCGTGTATTTATGTTTTCACAATATTTGTCTGTTAGTGTGGCAAATCTGTCCCAATCTGCTCGTTTGTAATTCCAGCGGGGCAAGGGCTTTTGCTCCTGTGGAACATACTCCATATTCATTACAAGCTTGATTGGTCTGTGGTCACTACCTGCTAATTGGTCCAGCACATGGCGGTCAATTGTGTGGAGGATGTCTCCTGTGCAGAAAGCTAAGTCTGGAGTAGAAGTGGTAATCCATCTTCTGGAGTAGAAGCTCGGTGTGTCATCCGCTTTATTGAGTAGATGGAGATTTGAGTCTATTTCCCAGTCCTCCACTTCATCTCCTCTTTTGTCAGTATCTGGGTATCCCCATCTTTCTGAACGGCTATTAAAGTCTCCGACAATAATGCAATTTGTGTCAGTTATTTTCATGTTTGAGAGTGTAAGATCCTTATCTGCTGGGCTATAAATATAGTAAATTCTTATTTTCACGTCCTTTATCATTATATCAACACCTATAATTTCTGTTTGGTTGTCAGAGATCACAGATACTTCGCTGCAAGGTATTGTATTTCGTGTAAGTATTAGAACTCCTCCTTTATGTCCTTCGCGGTCGAAACGTGTGGCCTGATATCCCCTGACTGAAAATTTGAGCTTGGCGTTGAGGTGTGTCTCTTGAATGCATGCCACTCCCCCGATGTGTCTCCACCTTGACGTGGTGGGGGAGCTTGCGTGTCCCATAGACCCCATTTGCTTGCCGATGGGTGAAAAATTACATATCGGACAGCTTATGGGTTAGGGACCAGACTAAGAGGGACACAACCTGCTGCTCTGCAGGCATAGACTGAGGATAGCAGTCAAAATTTAAATCAGGTGCACAAAGGCAGAAGTTCTTGGTCCGGACAAAACTCTTAAGGCTCCCTGTCGAGGGCTGTGGCTGAACGCCTCTAAGCCACAAACCCTCGGATCTGAGAGCCAGGCCGATACCCGTCTACCGGAAAATAGAAACATGATACTGAGCAAGCTACATGCTCAGGTCTGATATATGTTCGAAGGCTCTCAGCTGGGGGATATGAGGGATTCCCGGATGAGAGGGCCTGACCGTTTCTCGTGCTGAGCCGGCAGCACATGTAGCCTACCTCGTGAGCGAGTACAAAAAATTCAGAAAAGTGCCCCAGTCAAAGGGCATGGTTACGGAAACTCTGTGTCTAACTCATAGAGAGTGTAGACAAAAGTGAAAGAACGTCTCAACAACGCAAAATGGAACGCACGGCGAGCGAACCTATTGCGTGGGTTGAAGTCACAAGCAAAAGCTTACCGAGTGGATGTCGCTCTCAATCTGACCGCTCCTGGTGGGAGCACGTGACATTACAACAGTCTAACGTGTCTCGAAACCAGAGGAAGGCTAACCTCACTAAAAATGCCCGCCAGAAGTCGGAAGTGTCGTCCTACGGGTGGCAAACTAAAAATTGACACTACGCAATTACGTCCGAGTGAAATGTCTCGCCCGAATGTCTCTCGTGCTAGGAACAGCTCTGACTACCTGGTTTCCGAATGCCGCTCTTGTTCGGAACAGCTCTGACTAGGTAGTTTCCGAATGTCTGTCGTGCCTGGAACAGCTCTGATGGGCGCAACGACAAGCACATGTCCGAAAACTCGCTGAGTGGATGCCGTCTGCAAACCTGTCTGGTTTGTGCGGGAATGGCCCGGGGAAAATGAAATGACCAATATATTGAAGTGAGGATTTAAAGCAGCCATGAGCAGGACGTGACGATTTCCCTCGGAGAGCCCAGATCCAGGGCGTTATGTGTCGGCCCTGCAACTATGGAAGCAACCTTGGATGGCGGAAAATGCTATGGACTGTCCCTGCCTTCCTTTGAGGGATGACCGTTGTCTTCGACCGTTCCAACTTGGCCAGCATGGTTGTAGATGGCACCACAAAAGTGAGAGTCTCCCAGGAATGCTAACTGGTCAAAAAAGCACGCTAAAGTCGATGTGTTGGCCTACGGGTTTAGGCCCAAGGGCGCATAACAGACACACCGCAATGACATCTGAAAAAACACTCCGGATGAACGAAAAGAAGAAGAAGAAGAATGCATGCCACATCTATTCTATCTTTATGAAGACGCTGTGTCAGGGATTCTTTCTTGTTATAAACTCCTTCGGCATTCCACTGTAGTATGTTGAGTGTCCTTGGTATTTGGTCAATAGCTCTTAACCTACTCCTCTGTGCCTTGACTCCACAGCACAGGGGAAGGTGACCACCAGTAGTCATGGGTGGACCCCCTCGAGGCAGGGGGCCCGGCACTATCACCGCCTGATGGGACTTCACGGGATTAGCACCATAACGATTAATTTTCATCTGTGGCATCATGAAATGATAAAGTTACGTTGCACTTCTTTGTCAAGCTTGTGGCTCAGTACATCCGATTTCGAGAAGCATTTTTCGGGATGCTTTCCCTAGCCTTTGACTGTCCCCAGTCTACCTACAAGGCAGCAGGTTTGTGCGTCACTTCGTCTGGTCCCTCTCCCTTGACCTGTCCGACATGGGTGACCCTACCGGTAGCTGTGCTACCGTCGGCATAGCTCTTGGGGTCATTGGAACGCGCAAGCCCCTCTACCCCGTCAAGGTGGACGCACGGCAGAGGGGGTTATTTCTTCTTATTTCCATGAGTTTTAAGATGTCTTCCATCATCCATTTTTTGCGCCCTATTATTTTTATTTTTAGGATTATTATTGTTGTTAGTGCAGCTTCTTGACTAATTTCTTTTATATTTTCAATTGGTCACTGACGTCTTGAAATAATATTGCATTGCCATATCGGACAATGCATCGAATCTGTTCTTTACCTCTACGTTGAATTAACTTTTATCTCCTCACTCTTAAGTGGCTGTAGATCAAATTTTGCGGTTCTATTTGTATATTTGACTTTCTTTAAGTTTATATGTAAATTGCCTAAGATTAATCTATGGTTGCAGTAGCAATCAGCGCTTAGTAGGGGGACATAAACATCTAATATTGTTACAAGGGAGGTAACTAGAAATTGCAAAAGAAAACGGTATACCTAGCTACATTACCTACAACTAACATAAAATTCTTTTATTTGTATTTGCTAAATCAAACAGTTAACACGGCAGTCAAATTTTGTAATCATGCGAAGAAAGCTATTAAAATGTTTATTAAACATTTCCTTAGTCTCTTCTTACTTATATTTTATAATCAACTTTTTCAATACTACGTTTATGTTTAATAATTAAAACTATACTTTTCATGATAGTCTGAAAAATTATTTGAACAATTTCCCTTCTGTGGGGAAACAACATTTTTTTACTGGCCTCTTAAGGCCACCCACAATTTAAAGAAAATTTACTTACATTAACGGCGAAAGACCTTGGAAGTCTATGGGGTTTATGTTGATAAATACGTTTAGAGGAAATGTCATTTATGTTTGTAAATTTAATTTAATTTGAACAAATAGTTTCTCTCTCTCTCTCTCTCTCTCTCTCTCTCTCTCTCTCTCTCTCTCTCTCTCTCTCTCTCTCTCTCTCTCTCTCTCTCTCTCTCTCTCTCTCTCTCTCTCTCTCCCCAAATGCTGGTGCAATTACGTTTGCTTAGAGAATATTTAAAATATCATAATAACATGATAGTAATGCCTTGATGGGGTGCCTCGTTCCCTCCGCTAGCCTATGGGACACCCTTGGGCAAGGTGGAGTACCCGTTTAGCCTCCCGATCAGGGTTACGTGAAGCCATGTGTCCAGGTGGTGGATGAAGTTGAAGAGCAGTCGACAGATAGTTGTAGATTATGGTCTCCACAGCTTCACGAAGGAAGGCAGATTATCTCTTTTTTTGGGAGACATTGGCTACGGTCATCGACCAGTATGGTCACTGCTGGGAAGGAAAGCAATGGCAAACTACCTTCTTTACAGATGCCAAGAATATCATGTACAGAAGTCTTATCGATAATCAGAGAAACGGCGTAAATGGGTGCTCCATAGGAGCAGCCTCGCCCGGTAGGGGTAGTCATGTGCACCAGGTGACTCTAGACCGTCATCAGGAGAATGAGTGCATTGAGAATATCAACATTGAAAGTAGGAACTTGGAATGTAAGAACTATGAGTGGGGATGGAAAATTTGATAACATTAAGAATGAAATGAGAAGACTAAATATTGACCTGTTAGGTGTACGTGAGACCATATGGACAGGAATGGGCATTATGACATCTGAGAAATATAGAATAATCTATTCTTATGGAGAGAAACAACAGCGAGGAGTAGCATAATGGATACAGAGAGGGTTCCAAATGTTGCTGTATGTAGCCGAGGCGCGGTGTTGGTGAGCGCCCAACATTGCTTAAATACCTCAATGGCTCGTGAATACATAACCTATGCAGCAAAAGTCCAACTCCTGGCCTTCATGTGGCGGGCCCGTTTAAACTAACAGGGCAAGGGGCGACGGCGAGTCTCTGGCGCCGAAAAATAACCAGTATGCTCTAGATGTGTAAGCACGTACATGCATGAGTAGACAGGTGTGTGCGCGCGTACACATCTACACTCGAGTGAGACCACAGTCTGCTCTAGCAAAGAAAGGTGCTGAAGACGGAGGCAACCAGCCAAGATTCGCACCACAGAAATCAGGATGCCACGCAATCACGCAAAATGGAATATGTCGACTACTGCTAATTCTTATGGTGCTCGCCCTGCTTTGGACCCCCAGGCAGGTGCAGTGCCGGGCACTATGTCTCGAAAGGGTCCAACCCCAACTACTGGAGGTCCTTCTAAGATGTCCTGTGGAGCCAGGGGACATGAGAATAGGACGATTGGCCATACTAAACGAAGACTTAAAATAATACACTGGAATGCGGAGGGAGTCAGCAACAAAAAAATATAATTAGAAAAAATCTTGGACCAAGAAAAAGTAAGCATATGTTGCTTGCAAGAAACTCACCTCAATGAAAATATAGCCTTCAAAATCAGAGGCTACCAGTGTTACCGATCTGACTGAAAGGACAGGCGAAAAGGTGGGATACTGACCCTTGTAAGAAATAACATCATGGCTTCCCAAATCAAAGTCTACATGGAAGGGGCTGAGCATCTGTCCTGTTATTTTCCCGAGAGGAGGTTGGAATCAACAAGCACATCTTTAAACTTATTATCTGTTGGGATTATTGACTGACTTTGGTCTACACTCCTCTCTTCTGTCTTCCCTTCCATATATCTATTTCTTTCACTCTCTCTGTTATTCTCTCAACACATACTCAGACAACAGTTCCTTTCAACAATAAATAAAAGATTTATTAATAAAAACTATGTCTGGTGTATGTATGGATATTGTCTATGTAGTTGGTATGTTCTTCTAGTGTGGCTGCCAGATAAGATGTTGATAGATAGTCTCCGTGTCTTCTCTCGTCTCTTCTCTCGGCTAAAGTACAGGACGGTACATAGATACAACAGAACGGTCTCACCCTGAATGCTCCTTCTGTTTGAGTCTGTAGATATATCCGTTTTTTTTTTTGTAATGAAAAATGTGCACCACTATATCAATGTACTTAAACCGATCACTATATGCTGTCAGCTTAAACTGAATGTTCGTTGCTTTCTTATAGCGTTCTTAATTCCATCCTGGAAAACACATCGAGTTTCTAGTATTCTCTATTTTTGTCCTGTAAAAGTTCTACACTGGATAGTTCGTAATTGGTATAGATACTTGGTATGCGCCTTGCAACTCTTCGATACTGAGTCATTTGAGTCTTTCTAATATGTTATAGGATCTCTATTTTCCGTTCTCTGTCCTCCTTACTTTTTACGATGACACTTCTTTTCTTTCCTTTCTTATGCACAAGTGTCGTGCTTTATTACTTTAAAGTGCTTTCTTGTGGGTTATCAACACTGAGTGATCTTGACCACAGCCATCTGTGTTATATCTTAGTTGATAAGTCTCGCACTGGTATGGGAACCTTATTTAGGCATCTATGTTCCTGGAATCGAAAAACACTTAGCGAATAACACACTACTATCCCCTCTTTCCATCATTAGGGACGTGTATTTCTATTCCCACTCAGGAACATATCTCCTTCAGTTCAGTTTGGAACACACACTAAACTTACACAAAGAAGTGGACACTCTTTATAGGTCATTTTTGCCGCATAGTCCTTGACCTTGCTTGACACCTCAAGTCCATACTTCATTATCACCGTTAGTGGAAAATTACAGATCTGAAACTTTTCCGTTATTCATACATCCAGACCGCAATATGCTGTCCAATAATGCTGTTGGCCTTTGTCGCAAACCAATTTTTCCACGCGACAGGTTACCTGTGCGGTTGGCGGCCCCTTCTGTGTCTTGACCTATAAACACATGCGCCTGGTCACTCCGTTGTTGGTTACCCTTACTGCTTCGTTTGTTAACCCTTCTTCTACCTGGTTAGTCGGTGTATACAGTCGTCTATCTGGGAATCATTAACTCTCAGTATTCCACGACATAGGCCCCCTCTTAAGAGATTAGACCGCGTCGAATCTTTCTCACTGTAGGTTTGATTCCCATGATCCACAACCCTAGTCTTCTTCCTCCGGAGCTGGATGTCTGGATAAGAAATCTGCTCATACATTCTCCTTACCAAGGATGTATTCCACTGTGAAGTCCAGTTGCAGCAACAACGTCCATCACATCCACCGTGCGTTGAGCTTCTGCGAAGTAGCTATGACCATCACGTGTTGAAGATATGATTGGGTCCTCACATGGCTCACCTCATTATCCAGTAGGCGCTCTAATTGACCCCCTACTATACTACTCACGACTGAAACTAGTGTTGGCTCATCGCTCCTGTACGTCCGGTCGACCTCCTTTCGACTTGCGTCAGCGACGGCTCACAATACAGACGGATTGTCCCATCCTGATTGTAACACTGCTTCCATGTCCTATTGGTTTTCCCCGGCTTTGCCTCTGGGGATGTTCCACCTCGTCCTCGATGGACCGAGTCGTCTTTCCCAAATCTCCTGGACTTTTGCTTCCAGGACCATCTTGGGCGATATTGTATCTGGTCAGCCAATCTTAGGTTGGAGTCCTGGGTAATTCTCGCTTTTCCCGACGTTACCGACCCCTTCTGAACTTGGTTACCGGTGAAACTTTCACTCTTGTCCTTTCCCAGACTTGTGATTTCCCTCCTCCTGTCGTTGGGTAAATCTGACCTATCACGTACTGTCCCATAGGCCCTCCTATGTTGTACTGGCGATCTCTGGTCTTCGTCTGGACTGGTAACCTTTGTCCCAATGGCTGCCATCACCATAAAGTGCGAAGCTTTGCTCCCGGATCTCTCTTCATATTTCCTAATGAGATGTCTAGGGAGATTTTTCTTCTCTTCCCCGATCCGTATTTTGTAGATGTTCTTGGACACCACCTTTTCCACAGGATAAGGTCCTTTCCATCCTACTTGGAGTATATTGGTCTCTGCTGGACCCCACACTTCCACTTTGTCTTCCACTTTAAGAGCTAGTTTCCTCTTAATTCGCTTGTTGGGTGGTGCTTTCTGGCACTCCGAACAAGACTTCACCCACCGGCGTACATCTCCGGTCATTCCTGGCCAGCAATAATGGCCGGAAATTTGCTGCAAGGTCTCTCTGACACCCATATGTCGATTCTCGCCTATGATGTGTCCACTCTGAAGAATGTGAGGACGGTGGGTCTCTGGAACCACCCACTGCTCGTGCAGGTTATCTCCCCTCCCAGCTCTCCGATAGAGTAGTCGATTCTTCAGAAAGTACTGTCCCCGTTCTGGTGGCTCAGCACTTCTTTGCAGCTTCCTGTAGCAAGGACGCAACGTAGTATCCTTCCTCTGGGCAGTATGCAATGCTCCTATCCCTGAGTTGTCGCATAGTGTCTCTGCCTCTCTTTCCTTCCCTTGAGATCCACTGACTACTGTTCCCTTGTGGGTTGGCTGTTTGGGCATTCCCAAAAAGACATATTTCGTACCAATGATCATGGGAAATAAGGAGTCAGATAATACAGCAGCTGGAATAATGCCCGTGACGTACCTGGATTTAATCTCCACCTTGGCGATTGGCAGCGTCATGGTAACAGCACTCCTCATTGCCGGCTGTATTTCTATGGTCTCCCCTGTAAGTTGGTCTGGGCTTACCAAGCTGGCGTCCACCACCGCTTCCCCATCCAAACCGGTATCGTAGAGACAAGCAACCTGTTGGCCATTTACTTCAATCCGTTCAACCACAGGTGGTCTCTCTTGGTCCTGAGTGCCTTTCATCTCCTTGACCGTTTCCTTGCCTTCCTCTGTTAATTCCTCGAGGTTGGTTATGCAATTGGCGTCGTTTGCCTTGCATCTGCAGTCCACAGTATTATGTGTTATCGACTGGCAGTGTGTGCACCCTGTTCCCTTCCTAGGTTTCCGTGTGTCCTTTTTGTTCCTTTCTCCTTCGCCGACCTCAGCCTTGTCTGTGATCACCGATGTAGGAATCACTTTGCATGCTGCGAAGTAAGAACTTTTAGGTTTCGATCTGCAGTCTTTGGTGTTGTGAGAGGCCACCTTGCAAAATGAACACCACTTCTCAGACCACTGTCGTTTCGCTTGAGAATTCGAGGTGCTCTGGTTTCCTACCTTCACCTTCTCTGAACTCTCCTCTGTGTGCTTTATATAAGGTTCCACTTTTTCTCCTTCCCAGTTTTTAGGTTTCTTTTTCTCTGGTTTCTCCTGACCTTTGGTTTGTGTACTTAGTTCCTCAGTTTCACCATGTACTTCCACGAACCTTTCCTCCAGCTTATTCACAACATCAATCCGTTCCGCCCCTTGTTCTCCCAAGAAGGTTCTGAGAGGTTTCGACATTTGCTTTCGCATCTGGTCGACCACCATCATCTCTTCGAGACTCTCATAATCCCTCTTGAATTCTGCCAAGTCCATCCATTTCTGGAGATAGGATTTAAGCCTTAGACTGTAGGCGGCGAATAGTTCTCCCGGCTCTCGTCTAGACGATCTAAACTTCTTCCTATACGTTTGTGCTGTGACTTCATAATGTTTCATCAAAGCGGCTTTTAATTCCGCGTACTGATTTTCCTGTCCTGGTGGTAGGCGTGTGTAGACCTCGTACCCTGAACCACGTAAAGCCTGGGATAATTTAAGAGCCCATCTGGTTCTCTCCAGTCCCATAGCGACTGCCATAGCCTCGAACCGATCCAAAAACTGGTATATCTTCTCTTTACTTTCATCAAAGACCGCCAAGGGAAACTTCATGGCATGGTAACCCTGTCCAATCATGTGGGTTGCCCCAGGTGAAGATGAACTTCCTTCTGCTGCATCTATTTCACCCTTAGTTTGTGTCTTGAGTTCTAACTCTTTCAAGCGGTATTCATGTTCCATTTCTTGTCTCCTGGCAGCCTGTTCCATTTCCAGTTTCTTGGTCTCCTGGTCCATTTTCTTGGCCTCTTGTTCCATTTCCAGGCGCTTGGTCTCCTGGTCCATTTCTAGTCGCTTGGTCTCCACCTCTATTCTTCTCACTTCCAACTCGGCCTTTCGATCTTCTCGTTCCGCTTGACGAATCTCTTGCTCTCTTTCCTGTATGTAATCAGTTAAATCTGAACCAGCCAACCCAATTTCCTCTCCGTTTGCCCTCAGTTCGGCAGTAGTTAGTTTGGGAGGGGCCATAGTTAAAGCAGGTAAGTCAGCACGTTGAGTAAAGACACCTCAAGGCAGTAAAGAAGTACTCACTATAAACTTATATTCTACCTAGAACCTATATCATTTTCTATGCCTATCTAATATTATAACTCTACAACACCACACAGTACCTCACAACCACTCTCTCATCCACAAGAGGAGATATAGGATAAAGACTTATGTAGACGTGTGACCGTGTGACTAGGTGTGTAATGTGTCTTACCACCTATCCACATTCACTCTGTCTGGAACTTTCTCACTGTAAAGTCACCAGCGTTAATGAAATGTTTCTACCATAAATGTAATGGCACCATATATCCAATGGACGTCCTTCCATTAAAAGTCATCAATATATACTTCTATTTATTCCAATCAGTATGTCCCAACATGCAGGTACTCCGCTATGCCTGTGCCAATATGCAGGTACCCCTCTATGCATATGCCATGTTATGCTTTCAGGTCATATGGGTATAATGTATGTACCCCGCTGCTCCACTAATTATGTCCTGTTATTTTCCCGAGAGGAGGTTGGAATCAACAAGCACATCTTTAAACTTATTATCTGTTGGGATTATTGACTGACTTTGGTCTACACTCCTCTCTTCTGTCTTCCCTTCCATATATCTATTTCTTTCACTCTCTCTGTTATTCTCTCAACACATACTCAGACAACAGTTCCTTTCAACAATAAATAAAAGATTTATTAATAAAAACTATGTCTGGTGTATGTATGGATATTGTCTATGTAGTTGGTATGTTCTTCTAGTGTGGCTGCCAGATAAGATGTTGATAGATAGTCTCCGTGTCTTCTCTCGTCTCTTCTCTCGGCTAAAGTACAGGACGGTACATAGATACAACAGAACGGTCTCACCCTGAATGCTCCTTCTGTTTGAGTCGGTAGATATATCCGTTTTTTTTTGTAATGAAAAATGTGCACCACTATATCAATGTACTTAAACTGATCACTATATGCTGTCAGCTTAAACTGAATGTTCGTTGCTTTCTTATAGCGTTCTTAATTCCATCCTGGAAAACACATCGAGTTTCTAGTATTCTCTATTTTTGTCCTGTAAAAGTTCTACACTGGATAGTTCGTAATTGGTATAGATACTTGGTATGCGCCTTGCAACTCTTCGATACTGAGTCATTTGAGTCTTTCTAATATGTTATAGGATCTCTATTTTCCGTTCTCTGTCCTCCTTACTTTTTACGATGACACTTCTTTTCTTTCCTTTCTTATGCACAAGTGTCGTGCTTTATTACTTTAAAGTGCTTTCTTGTGGGTTATCAACACTGAGTGATCATGACTACAGCCATCTGTGTTATATCTTAGTTGATAAGTCTCGCACTGGTATGGGAACCTTATTTAGGCATCTATGTTCCTGGAATCGAAAAACACTTAGCGAATAACACACTACTATCCCCTCTTTCCATCATTAGGGACGTGTATTTCTATTCCCACTCAGGAACATATCTCCTTCAGTTCAGTTTGGAACACACACTAAACTTACACAAAGAAGTGGACACTCTTTATAGGTCATTTTTGCCGCATAGTCCTTGACCTTGCTTGACACCTCAAGTCCATACTTCATTATCACCGTTAGTGGAAAATTACAGATCTGAAACTTTTCCGTTATTCATACATCTAGACCGCAATATGCTGTCCAATAATGCTGTTGGCCTTTGTCGCAAACCAATTTTTCCACGCGACAGGTTACCTGTGCGGTTGGCGGCCCCTTCTGTGTCTTGACCTATAAACACATGCGCCTGGTCACTCCGTTGTTGGTTACCCTTACTGCTTCGTTTGTTAACCCTTCTTCTACCTGGTTAGTCGGTGTATACAGTCGTCTATCTGGGAATCATTAACTCTCAGTATTCCACGACAGTATCAGACACTTAAACTTAAGACAGGTAATACAGATCTACATCTGATCAATTACTACTGTCCAAGTGACCGTCCACAGGCACTGGACACACTACCACTAAAAGAAAAAATGATTGTGTGTGGCGATTTCAACAGCCACTCGCAGAGCTGGGGCTATGATCACATGGACCAGAGAGGAGAGAGACTGGAAGACTGGCAGGATGAGAATAGATTCATGTTGATTAACAAGCCGTCCGACCCACATACTTTCTACTCGAGATCATGGCACTCTACAACTACACCTGACCTGGCTTTTCATTCACCAGACCTGGAGTGGAACATTACACGAATTGTTGGGAAACAACTTGGTGGCAGTGACCATTGGCCAGTCTTTCTAACCGTAGAAAATGAGCTTGTAAGTGAAAGCAGCACCCTCTCGAGGTGGAACTACAAGAAAGCAGACTGGGCAATGTACAAGCATCGCACCAGCATACTGGCTAGAAACCTGAACACTGAGAAAGACATAAATAAAGTAGTTGAAGAGTTTGGGAAATGCATACTACAGGCAGCGCGAGAAACAGTACCAAGAAGAGCCCGTAAACAATATAAACCCTACTGGAGTAGTGAACTGGAACAGTTGCATAATGATGTGGAAGTGTGTAGAAAGCAAGCAGAGGCCACACCCAGCCAAGAGCACCACAATAAATTCCAGCATGCAAAAGCCAAATTTCAAAGGGCCAAGCTGCAGGCTAGACGGAAAAGCTGGCAGGAGAAAACGGAGTCTCTGAACTTTGAAAGAGACACAAGGAAATTGTGGAAGCTAATAAAACAGCTTAATGACGAGGGCACAGGGAGAAACTCAAAAATTGCGCTACATAAAGATGGAAAAATCTTAACAAGAAAGCAAGCAGCTGACCATTTTGCGGACTCGTTCGCACAAGATAACAATATCAAAATTAGTCCAGAGAAACAACAGGAGATTCGAGAGAAACGACAACATACAGGACAGGAAATAGTACATGAGGTTCTGGAGGTACCCATCACAATCAGCGAACTGGAGCTAGCCATATCAAAACTGAAAATGAGAAAGTCACCAGGAGCTGATGATATCTCCAATGAAATGATCAGGAACCTAGGAACAGAGGCCAAAACAAAGCTGTTGCAGATCTTCAATAACAGCTGGACCTTAGACAGTGTTCCACAAGCCTGGAGAGAAGCAATCATGATACCCCTCCTAAAATCAGGGAAAGATGGTTCCATTGCCTCTTGCTACAGACCAATTAGCCTCACCAGCTGTCTCTGCAAAACAATGGAGCGCATCATCAATCACAGACTGCAGTGGTACATTGAAAGTAAAAATATCCTTGTGCCACAGCAGGCTGGCTTTATGCAGTGCTACTCTACGGAAGATCAGACAACCTACCTCTCTCAAGAAATTGAGGATGCATTCCAAGAGAAGAAGCTGGTGCTTGCGGCATGGATAGATCTGAAGAAAGCCTTTGACAAAGTCTGGAAAGAAGGTCTGATGAAGAAACTGAGAAACTGCAAAGTCAATGGAAGAATGTACAAATGGGTGAAAGCATATTTGCACAACAGAAGAGCCCGAGTACAGATACACGGACTCAAGAGCAAGAAAGTACTACTGCGTCACGGTGTCCCCCAGGGCGGAGTCTTGTTCCCCACACTTTTTCTAATCTTCATCAATGATCTTGTTGCTCACCTACCGCATGGAATTAAAGCGGCAATGTACGCCGATGACCTGGTTCTATGGAGCACAAATGAATATGCATCAGTGGCTACCAGACTGCTACAAAGAGCTGCAGATACATTTGCTGTATGGGCAAATAGATGGTGTGTCAGCATAAACTCTGACAAGTGCAGCACCACCATATTTACCCTCTCTCCAAAACAAAAGGCAGGGATCATCCAGATAAATGGAACACCCCTAAGAGAAGATAAAGAACCAACATACCTTGGAGTAACATTTGATGGCAGGCTGACATGGAGAAAGCACATCAACAAAGCAGTAGCAAAAGCCAGAAGGAAAATAGCCATCCTGAGAAAGCTAAGTGGAACCACATGGGGAGCCAGTACAAAAAATACTTAGCAAAGTTTACCAACAGAGCATACGACCACACCTGGAATATGGGTCAACTGCGTGGTGTTCAGCATCAAAAACCACACTACAAGAGCTGGACAAGGTGCAAAATCAAGCACTTAGAGTCACCACAGGAGGGATGAGATCAACCCCTATAGTGGAAATGGAGAAGATGGGGAGGACACGGGCACTGAGTGAGCGCAGAGATACGAAAACGCTAATACAAGCAGAAAAGTTCCTCAGCTTGCCAGGCCACCCTATGAAGAACAGATTTGAAAATGGGGCGGTTGAAAAGAAGTAGTTTTATCCACCAGGCCAAACGACTCTGCAGAGAAACCACTGATCTGCCCACAGTTGGTATCCCCCTAACAACTATTCCAGAGCGAACTCCATGGAAAGATGAGCATAGACTATCGTTACAAATCCAGACAAAAGTGAAAGGAATATTTGACAAGGAAGAACAGAACAGTGTGCAGCGCAAAACAGCCACTCTCAGCTTCCTTGATGAAGAATACCCACAGGACCTCTGGATCCGAGTCTACACAGATGGGTCAGCACAAAATGCTGTTCGAAATGGAGGAGCGGGAGTGTACATAGAATACCCAAATAATACTAGGGACACAGCCAGAGTACCGACAGGAAAGTACTGCCATAACTATGATGCCGAAATTGAGGCAATCAAGATAGCAACAGAGAAATTACTAAATAACAGCAATGGTACACAACCTGTGGTGCTACTAACAGATGCAAAATCAGTATTCGAGGCGCTCCTCTCTGGGAAATTGCCAGTACTAAGGACACTACTTTCTGAACTTAGCAGTCAGCATAAAGTCACCATACAGTGGATACCATCCCACTGTGGAGTACCCGGAAACGACAGAGCTGATCAATTGGCTAAGGAAGGAGCCAAAGAAGAACAGCCTGATGTGCCCGTTACATACCACCAAAAGAAAAGAATGATCAAATCAGTCAGAAAGCCACCAAAACCTAATCAAGATGATTACCACGTTATGGACAGACCAGAACAAGTCATTATTCTGCGTCTCAGAACAGGACACAATAGATTACGCAACCACATGTATAAAAAATTCAAGATTGGTGAAACAGCCATGTGCACATGTGGATTGGCGTCGCAGACAGCAGAGCACATACTCCAAGACTGCCCAAAATATAACATATCTAGGGAAACCTTCTGGCCTAGAGAGACGACAGTGGAAGATAAACTCTATGGACCACTGTGTGAACTGAAAAAAAAACCAGTTCAATTCATGCAAGAGATGACATTGCAGATATAGACATATTTCAAGCGAACGAAAGAAGAAGAAGAAGAAGATACAGAGAGAGAAAAATCGATCAAAGGATATTGGACTGTATCAGACAGAGTGTTACTGGTGAAGTTGAGTGGAAAAATTTTTGATGTCAACGTCATACAAGTTTATGCACCAACAGCAAACAGTAGTGATGACAGCTTCGATGAATTTTATAGTGATTTAGAGAAAGCCTTCAAGAAATGCAAGAATTCTGAAGTAATTATCACAATGGGTGACTTGAATGCCAAAGTTGGAAATCAACAGGACGGATGCATAGTGGGCAAGTATGGACTAAGGCAGGGGTCACCAAACTTTTTTCACGGTGGGCCGGATAACTGACAAAATGACGAGCGCGGGCCGGATAACTGACAAAATGACGAGCGCGGGCCGGATAACTGACAAAATGACGAGCGCGGGCCGGATAACTGACAAAATGACGAGCGCGGGCCGGATAACTGACAAAATGACGAGCGCGGGCTGGATACTCATTCTGTACAATACTTGTGCCACCACCGTGGCGAAGATCTGACGGACGCGGTTCGTAATCCCGTATACCCACGTTCGAAATACAGCTGTGAGCGATTTGGCAGCAGACAACGTTGCGCTGGTTTTTACGCTATATTATGGGTGCCGGTCGTTCGAAAAGCAATGGTAAACTACTGAACGTAAACTTGCCAAGACATCAACAACAGCAAACAATGCTCCTGTTGACTGCTAACGTCCTGTAAAGGATATACAACTAACTTTAACAATAATTGCAATCTAGAACGAAAGCTCTGGGAAAAAAGACGAAAAACTAAGTTAATCATGGAAAGGGCGTGCAATGCACACAAACAAGCAAACAAAGACAACAAACATATTTATATTTATTTGCTAAACAAAGTTATCAAAGAAGGAGACGTTAGCAAAAAGATAGTTACATCAGACCTATTGTGCACATATCCGAATCTCACAAACTAAGCAGCAAAAGAGGATAGTGAGTTTTGTGAAACTGACGTGTGGCTTTCAAAGTACCATCAATGTTTGGTTTGGAATTGCTGCATCCAATCAAGAGAATTGCTTCCAAATGTTCATCAGTCAATCTCATTCGATGTGGTGACTTCACAGACTTCCTTTTTGAAAATGTTAGCTCACAGACATATGTTGTTCCAAACAATGATGTCATACCAGCGGCAAATTTCTTAAGTTTCGGAAACTCAACATCAGGTAAGCAGCGGTACTTCCTTCTCAATGAGCTCCAACTGTAATTCAACTGGCACACCATTAAGGTTACAATCAAACGGATTCTGGAACAGAAGGATGTCACTCTCAAATCTGTCAAGATCTGAAAATCTCTCCAAACTCTTTGGAACAGTGAAAATGAGAAAGATTTTCTCCTTCCAGTTGTGCTTCCAACAATGACAGCTTTCTTCGAAATCCTTTGATGGTTCTGTAGAGATCACAGACGAGGTAATACTTCCCCTGAAGTTTCAAGTTCAGTTCATTCATATCGACCAAAATTGACAACTTTGACAGCCAGGTAGGATCTTATAGCTGTCAATCAGCTTAACTTTTTCAGTGAGGAAAACATCTATTTCGTTTCGGAGCTTTCCCACAGAGTACTTGCTTATGTACAATGCAGTGTATAAACAGAGCGCACGGAATTTGCAAATCTTCCAAATGAGTCCTGATCTGCCCCAACAGACCCTTCCTCACTCCAGTCATGTTTTTTTCCCCTCATCAACTGTAACATCTCGAAGCTGATTCCACCGAAGGTTATAGTCTTGGAAAATTGTTTGCACTTCCACGAAAATGACTTTCCCAGTTGTTGTTCCATGCATGCAGCAAACGGACGCCAACTCTTCCGTTATCTGAAAGTCCAAATTGACATCACAAATGAACACGAGCAGTTGTGACGTACTCGAGAGATCAATAGACTCATCCAGCGCCTGAGAATACTACAAGTTCCTAGCTTTCTCGTGTATCTGTAACACTATGTTCTCTCCAAGTTCTTCTGTTCTCCGCACAACTGAACTTGCCGAAAGGCTGATAGTTCCAAACAAATCGGCTTTCTCAGGACACAAGTCATTTGCTGCTTCGATCACACACACTCTTTAATGACGTTGCCATCAGTAAACGGTTTCCTCGTTCTGCCATCTTATGCACTGTTTTGTAACTTGTGCGAGTGACAGATTCATTTTCAGCAAATTTTCTCGTGAAGAGATTTCTTTGCGTTTCAAAACCACGTTTAATGGTCTTATATTTCCCAGAGCGTAATTTTCCAGAAAACTTGTAATATGTTGATGGATGTTTTGTTTCGTAGTGATGCTGAAGATTGTACTCTTTCAAAACGGCAACACTTTCGCTGCATATTACGTAGCTGGTTTTCTGGTCCTTTATTTCCACAAAGAAGTACTTTACTCTTCACTCGGCGTCCACTTTTCTTTTCCTACTAGCCATAATTAAGGGTGAAGTACACGGGATCTGAAAATGAAAAAGGCATTACATTAGAAACATAATTAAAATCCTATTGAAACAAAAGAAAAGCAGAGGACTATGGGTCACTGGTGAAGCTACGGCTCATCAAAGGTACATATACAGTTTATAGGTACCTTTGTGTAACCGCACAGAGATGATTGAGATAACAGCACAACGCCGACTGCTCATGGGCCGTAGAAGAAGAGAGGAATAAGAAGATAAAGAGAATCTCATTCTGTCTCTACGGCTAACAAGAAAAAACAACGATTTAGAGATATCAGAAGAAATTCAGGTCAGTGTACAGGGAATCAGAATAATGTAATTATAAAGATACAACAACATCTGATTAATAAAGCCAATACCCTAATATATAAAATTTATGATTAGATGCAATGACAAAATAGGCAACCCCATGAATAAACATACACATGATCATCCTTCACAGTACCATTGATATTCCATCACAGCTTGGGTAGTCATCCAACACAGTACCAGTGATCTTCCATCACAGCATGGGTAGTCATCCAACACTGTAACTGTAGTCTGATACACAACACCAGCAATTATCAGACAACAAGATCTCCCCCGATGTGTCTCCACCTTGCCGCGGTGGGGGAGCTTGAGTGTCCCACTAACCCCAAGCGCTGTGACAATGGATATAAACTAAATATTGGACAGCTCTTGGGATAGGGACCAGACTAAGAGAGACACAAGCTGCTGCTCTGCAGGTAGACTGAGGATTTTTTTTTTTGCATATCCTTTACAGGACATCGCTGTCAACACCAGCATCTTTCAGCTGTATGTTGATTTCTTGGCAAGATTACGCTCAGTAGTTTGCCATTGCTTTCTGAGCGGCCGTCTCACATACCCCGTAAGTTACCGATGCGATTCGAACCACTGCTGATTCTAATCGTCATCACGTTACCTGACGAGAGTATACGAGATTACGGAGAAAAGTCATAACCTCTAAGCCACGAAGCCAGCAGACTGAGGATAGCAGTCAGAATTTAAACTCAGGCGCACGAAGCCACAAACTTTGTGCAGACACTTACACAAAGGCCTCCATCTGAGAGATGTAGCTGAGCGCCTCTAAGCTACTACCCTTGGATGAGAGAGCCGGGCCGATACTCACCTACCGAAAAACGGAGGTGAGATACTGTGCACGCTACATGCCCAGTTCAGATACCTGTCCGAAGGCTCTCAGCTGGGGGATATGAGGGATCCCCGGATGAGAGGGCCTGCCTGTTTCTCGCTCACTTCTGTACGGAGGTAAGGTGCTGAGCCGGCAGCACATGTAGCCTACCTAGGGAGCGAGTACAAAAAGGTAGAAGAAGTGCCCCAGTCGAATGAAATGGTTACGAAAACTGTCTGTATCTAACTCATAGAGAGTGTAGACAAAGGTGGAAAAAACGTCTCAATAACACGAAATGGAAACGGCGAGCGAATTCATTGCGTAGTCCGAAGTCCGAAGCGAAAGCTTACCTACTGGACGTCGCCTGCAGACTGACCGTTCCTGGTGTGTGATTGAGCGACCAGTGGCAAGCGAGATGCCCAACACATGGAAGTGAGGAACTAAAGCAGCCATGAGCAGGACGAGGCAAGTCCTCGGGTGAGCCCAGTCTCAGAGCAATATGTGCCGGCTCTGCAATTATGGAAGCCTCCTTGGATAGCAAGGGAATGCCCATGGTCTTCCCCTGCCTTCCCTTGAGGGTCGACCGTGATGTCCCTTATCGTTCTATCTTGACCAGCTGAGGTGTGGGCGACATCACAACAATAAGTCTAACGTGCCTAAAAATCCGAGGAAGGCCAACCTCATTAAAAAATGCCCGCCGAAGCCGGAAGTGCCGTCCTACGGGTGGCAAAATAAAAATTGGCACTACACATTTACGCCCGAGTTAAATGTCTCGTCCGAATGTCTCTCGTGCTAGGAACAGCTCTGACTAACTAGTTTCCGAAATGCCGCTCTTGTTCGGATCAGCTCTGACTAGGTAGTTTTCCGAATGTCCGTCGTGCCTGGACCAGCTCTGACGGGCGCAACGACAAGCACATGTCTGTGTCGAAAACTCGCTGAGTGGATACCGTCCGCAGACCTGTCTGGTTTGTGCGGGAACGGCCCGGGGTTAACGAAATGCCCAATATATTGAAGTGAGGAATTAAAGCAGCCATGAGCAGGACGTCACGATTCCCTCGGTGAGCCCACCACCAGAGCATTATGTGTCGGCGCTGCAATTATGGAAGCCACCCAGGATGGCGGAAAATGATATGGACTGTCCCTGCCTTCCTTTGAGGGATATGAAATGCAAACCTGATCAAAAATGCACGCTAAAAACCGGATGTGTTGACCTAAGGGTTTCGATCCAAGGGTGCCTAACCAGACACACCGCAATCACATCTGAAAAAACACTCCGGATGAACGCAAAGAAGAAGAAGAAGAAGACAACAAGATGGAACAAAGGTCATTCATTCAGTAGCATGTCCTTTGCAGAACCTCGCTCCCATAAGAACCTTCCGGAAAACCTCTCGATCATAAGCAAGATTTCCCGCTTCAGATACATTCATCTGGAGATCATCCGCCACATCCTGCACCCATCTTCTCTTTGGCCTTCCTCTTCCTCTCTTCCCAGGCATATATCCCTCCATTATTGTTCTCAGGCACAGACATAGCTAATATATTCCTATATTCCTATTTAAACTATGAAGGTTCGTTCAAAACTCACCCACAGCAGATAATCGTCAATCCACAATCAAGATCCTCTTGGATCTTTTGGATCTTCACAGGGCCTGTCTACCCTCTCAACTGCGGTCTGGAAAAACAGTGGTTACGCTAGGCCGTGCCTGGGGAATGTTCGCCCATCTACTTGGTAGTGGTTCAGGGGTGTAAGTTCAAACCCTCTGCTGAAAATTAAACATCAGCATCTCTTCGGCCTAAGTTGTTCCCAAGACCAAAGAGGCGGGAACATGGCTTTACTGGGCTGTTATAGACACGCCAACACAACATCCCAGCATCCTATACATTTTTTACCAGGGTATCAAGATATATGCTACTCCATACTCTTGTAGAGTCGCGGCAGGCGGCTTCATTTGGTAATAGAATATATCTCATAATAAGGTTCGCAAAATTTATAAATAGGGCCACCTAAATAAACAACCTAGTGCAGCCAGGAGGTCTCCGCATGTGTGAAGATCTCCTATTATTCTAAACATAATATTTACATTTAAATTGTATCACAACGTCTCGTGTTTCATAGTTCGAGTACCGACGGCGGGCCGGATGAAATGACGTCGCGGGCCTGATCCAGCCCGCGGGCCGTAGTTTGGTGACCTCTTGTCTAGGTGATAGGAATGAGAGAAATGACGATTAATAGGCGAAGTGAGTAGGACAAAACCTGGTCTGGCACAATCAAGGCCTGCATGCACTTATTTTCGCACTGGCGAAAGGTCATACAAGCTTATGGGGCCTATGTTGACAAATATTACAAATAGTACCCCCCCCCACTCTTCCTCTCTCTCTCTCTCTCTCTCTCTCTCTCTCTCTCTCTCTCTCTCTCTCTCTCTCTCTCTCTCTCTCTCTCTCCTCTCTCCTAAATGCTGGTGCAGTTACGTTTGCTTAGAGAACATTTCAAATATCATAATAACATGATAGTAATGCCTTGATTGATCACTACACTTATGTTCAAGCATTCTGCGGAATTCCCCCCCCCCCCCCCCCCCCCCCCGCATATCCTATTTACATCGCTGTCAACAACAGCATGCTACGCTGTTGTTGATGTCTTTGCAAGATTACGCACAGTATTTTGCATTGCTTACTGAGCGACAATCTCAGATACCCCTGTAAGTAACCATCGCGACCCGATTCCCTACCGAATCTCGCGCAGATGTTTCCCCACACGTGGATATACGGGATTACGGAGAAAATCGTTAACACATTCGCCAGGGAAACTGGCTCCGCGGAATTGCTAGATATCTAAAAGAAAAACACCCCGACAAACAAAATTGATGGTCCTTCATTATTAATCTGATGATCATATTGTTCTTGTCTTGTATCATCATAAAGGTCTTTCACATAATCTGACCACGCATGTAAAATCCGATCTTTTTCTATTATGATTTTGCCATCTTTGGTTTATAGGCAACCTGTTGATGTGTCTGTTATTTTGTTAGTGATGTCATTAATTCTTGTGTGCATTCATTTGGTATTCTGGGTGTTGTGTTGGCTTTCAATTTCTTTGCAATTTTCCTCAAGCCATGTTTCTTTTGCCTCTTTGCATAGCAGTAGCTTCATAATTTTCCTGTGAATCTCTTCGTATATTTCCTCGTTATTTTTGTAATTTCTTCTTATTTCCATGAGTTTTAAGATGTCTTCCATCATCCATTTTTTGCGCCCTATTATCTTTATTTTTGGGATTATCATTGTTGTTAGTGCAGCTTCTTGACTGATTTCTTTTATATTTTCAATTGGTCACTGACGTCTTGAAATAATATTGCATTGCCATATCGGACAATGCATCGAATCTGTTCTTTACCTCTACGTTGAATTAACTTTTATCTTCTCACTCTTCAGTGGCGGTAGATCAAATTTTGCGTTTCTATTTGTATATTTGACTTTCTTTAAGTTTATATGTAAATTGCCTAAGATTAATCTATGGTTGCAGTAGCAATCAGCGCTTTGTAGGGGGGCATAAACATCTAACATTGTTACAAGGGCGGTAACTAGAAATTGAAAAAGAAAACGGTATACCTAGCTACATTATCTCTAACTAACATAAAAATCTTCCGGACTTCCGGTTTCAAGATGGCGACGGACGGTCGTGTTGTTTTGTGTTCGTTCACTTTTTCGCGTAGGGGATGGATTTATTCATCTCTTGCGTGTAATTGGTGTGCCAGGTTGTAAAACCAGGAGTTTCTACTCAAGATCTGCGCGGGTGCTACGGAGTTCGTGCATCGAGCGAAGCCATCCTTGAGTGAATTTAGCAGCGTGTGTGGTTCTCAGCAGTCTGTGTTTACGTTTTTTCAACATGGCGGAAGAACGTGTTTTTTCCGAGCGGTCAGCAGTCAACATAACGAAGCGGCGTGGTGGCCGCGCAGGGACAAAGAAGCAAGGTAAGCGCGGTGGTTTGAGGCGTTTTAGACTCAAGTGTCACCGTCTAGGACTCAGGAATATCCGTATTCTATATTGGAACTGTGCCAGTGTAAAACAACGGGGCTCTATTTTAGAAACCCTAGTTTACAGGAACGACATTGTAGCACTCCAGGAGACGAGACTGGGCGATCAGCTACTCCGAATTGCCGGCTTCAAATGTTTCTACAACAGACGACATCTGGGAACGGCGATTCTCGTTCGCGACAGCATGCTGGCGTCAGAGCTAGACATGTCCAGTTGGGACAGTGACGATATACAAATACAGGCGTTGAGAGTTCATTCCAGTATACCATTCGTGTTGGTTAATGTTTATGCCCGCAATGCGAGTATGGACGCCCAGAAGTGGCAGTGCTTAAGTGGCATATTAGGCCACGAGAGAAATGTTATTTTCTGTGGTGACTTCAACGCTAAAGGCAGAGCATGGGGAAACACTTCCTCCAATACACAAGGGGAGGAGCTCGAGACTGCACTGGAAACCATCGACCTGGTTTGTATTAACAGTGGCTGTGTCACCAGGACAGCAAGCCGTCCAGGCGAAGAGGACAGTGTTATTGATCTGGCGCTAGTTTCACCTTCACTCACTACAGTGTGTAGATGGGGTGTCCTAGGACACCATGGCAGCGACCACCACCCGTGCAGCATATTGGTGGAGAAAGGCAGAACCAGGCAGCACAAGCTAAAGGTAAAGACGTTCCAGTATGACAGTACAGGGCAAGATGTGGTGAGTAAAATAAGACGTGACAAGCGCAGAACGTTTCAGGGCAGGAAAAAAAGCTGGGAGCAGCCACCGTGGTGGAGTTTCGAGGTGGAGAAGGCTTGGGTGGATAAGCGTAGTGCTGTAAGGAGATGGCAAAATGCCAAGAAGAACAGAGCTGGTCATCCTAGTCCCTGCATGCACTTAGAAAGAGAGATGCACACAAAAGTAAGCTATTTAAAAAAACTGGTCAAGGTGGTTAAAAGCGAAAAATGGGCAGAGGTGTGTCAAAGAGTAAGCACAGATAAGTCACTGAAATTGTTCTGGCGACTACATAAAATAAAGGCAGGTGGCCATGCATTACATCTAAAGCTATACGAACTAATAATAAAAATCTGGAGGACAGAAGAATTACCCCATGACTGGAAAGAGTCATTATTGATACCTATCTTTAAGAAAGGAGACAAGTTCCAATGTGGAAATTATAGAGGAATATCACTACTGTCCACAAGCTATAAGATACTATCCGCAGTATTACTAAATAGACTAAAACCATATTCAGAAGACATATTAGGTGACTACCAGGCGGGTTTTAGACAAAACAGATCAACAATAGATCAGATATTTATCTTACGACAAATAGCCGAGAAACATTGGGAATATAAAAGAGATCTCCATAACATTTTTGTGGATTTTTAAAAAGGCTTATGATAGTGTCCATAGGAATAGTCTATGGAATGTTATGCAGGAATTTGGAATACCAAGGAAGTTAATTAACATGACCAAACTATGCATGGAAGATACTTATAATATAGTAACATATAAAGGCAGGAAATCAGACCCCTTCCAAATAACATCTGGCTTGAAACAGGGTGATGCACTATCGCCGCTACTCTTCAATCTGGCTCTAGAGAAAGTTGTAAGGAAGGTAAAGGAGGAATGTGATATTGGAGGAACATCCAAGCTGCTTGGTTATGCAGATGATATATATATTATAGGGCAAAGTGAACAAAAGACATTAGAAATATTGACTCACTTAAAGGAAAAAGCCCAACAGATGGGGCTGGTTATCAACCAAGATAAGACAGAATATATGGTAATTTCAAGAGACGGAATGGCTAAAAACTCTGGCCACACACAAATAGATAATATGACCATTAAAAGAACGGAAACATACAAATACCTGGGTACAATCTTCAACTGCTCCAACATCATAAGGGAAGAAATACAAACTAGAATCAACTCTGGAAATAAGATATACTATGCACTACAACATCTACTAAAATCAAAGGCGCTATCTCGTAACACCAAAATCACAATATACAAAACACTGATCAGACCAGTTGTGCTGTATGGCTCTGAAACCTGGAGTACAACGAAAGGAGACGAAGCCTTGTTACAAACCTTTGAGAACAAAATTTTAAGACGCATCTTTGGACCCATTAGGGATACACAAAGTGGAGAGTGGAAAAGAAGAAGTAACAAAGACATTTATGATTTGTTTAAGTCCCCGCTAATCACTGGTATCATGAAGGCTAATAGACTACAATGGCTGGGGCATATAGAAAGAATGGAAGATAATAGGGAAACAAAACTCGCTTACACTCAGGAAATAAATGACTGTAGACCCCGAGGTAGACCAAGAAGACGGTGGAGAGATAATATACATACAGACCTACAAGCACTTGGAATCAACGACTGGCAAGAGAAGGTCCACCAGAGAGACGAATGGAGACAGATTGTATTTGCAGCAAAGAACCTCAATGGCTCGGAATGCTGAAGAAGAAGAAGAAGAGAGAAGACTACATAAAAGCATGAGTGGTGTAGTCAAGAATAAGAGCATTTCAGACTTCCAAGGTGCTGACCTCACCTGGCAGAGGACTGACGAGGACAAGGGCAAAGCCCTCTTTGAACGCTACCTTGAGCAGGGCAACCAGACAGACATGGGAGGCCGAAATCTGGCCAAGGAGGTCACCTCAGACAGATGCAAGGCCCAGAACACTTCTGAGGAAGACACAGTGACAGTGAAAGAAATCAAGGCTGTGCTTCGACGATCAAACAACAGTGCTCCAGGTCCTGATGGCATAAGCTACGACGACATAAATAGGTGTACCGACAATGAGCTAGAGAAACTAGCAGACATGTACAACAACAGTATAGTGAGTGCTAGCATCAAGGAGGAATGGTTACACAGCTATCTGATTCCCTTGCCGAAGCCTGACAAAGACCACAAAAAAATTCAGGGATATCGAATTATAACCATGCAGAATACAATAGGCAAGCTGCTGGAGAAGGTAATTGCCAGGAAAATATCAAGCCAACTAGAGAGGCAAGGTGTTTTCCCA
Organism: Cepaea nemoralis; assembly: GCA_014155875.1. Lineage (NCBI taxonomy): Eukaryota > Metazoa > Mollusca > Gastropoda > Stylommatophora > Helicidae > Cepaea > Cepaea nemoralis. Next base: position 283,112 of record JACEFZ010028359.1, on the reverse strand, counting down.
CCTACCCTGGGTGGGTACCGTCCAAAAAGAGAAACCTGGACCAATGCAGCAGTCTTTGCCCATGATGTCTATGAAGGTTTCCACTCAGGCACTGAAACCGTTGCTGCAGCGATTGATCTTGAGGACGCATACAACAGAGTACCACTGGATTTTTTAATGTTTCAGCTTCTTGAACTAAACGTAAGTCCATTCCTCCTTAGTTGGATCGCTGCAGCCCTCTACCAACGGAAAGTAGTTTTTAGATGTGGCAGTTGGACTTCGGAACCAACAACAATATATCCTGGCCTACCACAGGGATCACCATTATCTCCGGTACTGTTCAACGCCTACACAGTGAGAATCACCAGTGAGCAGATCACTGGACCTGGCAGGACATTGTCGTATGCCGATGATGTTTTAGTGTATCGTCAGGGTAAGGATAGAGAGGAGGTTGCTGTGGAACTACAAACCGAACTCAATCGCATAAGTACTTGGTGTGATGAAGCTGGGGCAATGGTCAACCCAACAAAGGCAACAGTGACTTGGTTCTCGTTGAATAATCATATTGTCAACAATCCAACACCAACTGTAATGCTGTGTTCAGAGACGGTGGAAAGAACGCAGGCAATGAATTACCTGGGGATACGGTTTGATCGAAGCCTTGCTTATAATGTGCACATAGACCAGGTGATAACAAAGGCCAAGCGGGGTTTGGCAGCGATGCGGGTGATGGCGGCAGCAAACTGTGAGCAGCGCCATCTATGTCTTCTGTACGAGGGGTTGGTCATGTCTGTTTTGGAGTATGCAATGGCAATCCTGACTCTCAGCCATAAGCAGATAGAAAGGATGGAAAGGATACAGAATGAAGCTATGCGCATTATTCTTGGATGTACAAGAGATACAGCATGCAGGGCGATGCGCTACCTTCTTGATTTTCCAACCATTGAAGAGAGAATACAAGTTTGCAGGGCACGCGCCTACCTCAGAATTAACGCAAACACACAACATCCACTGCATAGTGAAATTAGGAAGGTGAAGGGCAGCAGGTTAAAAAGAGGACGGTCGTGGATGGGTCAAGCCGAAGACATTCTTCAACAGGTGTGTTCACTTGAGGACTTAGAACCTGGCGAGGAGTGGGTGCAAGTGCCAACAGACTTCTGCACATCCTTTTCAGTTTGCATCCAACTAGATAGAAAATGCAGACAAGAAAATCCGGCTGCTGTTGAGGCTGAAGTACAAGCGTTGATTTTCGAGAATTCCCTAGACGGTGACGCGGTCATCTACACAGATGGGTCGGTCGTCCGACATGTGAGAAGCTCATGGGCCTTTACAGCTCGGGCCGGAGGGAGAATTGTGAAGGAGGACTCTGGTGCTTTCACTGAAACCACAAGTAGCCTGACCATGGAAGTCATGGCAGTAAGTAAAGCAATAACATGGCTCGAGACACAGACATTCACTAGGGCTTGTTTCCTTAGCGACTCAATGAACATGATCAAGAGGATAGAGGAGGGGTCGATCCGAAGAGAATGGTTGCTGCCTCTGAAGCGGTCTCGGCTGGCAAAGATTAGTTTCATCTTCGTGCCAGGTCATGCGGGAGTACAAGGAAATGAGCGGGCTGACAAGCTCGCAGGTGAGGCTACTGTGGAGGGCGGACGCGCCATGGACCAGGCTGACATTCTGAATGCTCTACGAGAAGTGAGACTTTTGCGAGAACCAAGTGATGACTGTGAATCTACAACAATGGCCAGATTGCGGGAGCAGCAAATTAAAAGAGGGGTGGCCAAACAAGAACACTACGCAGGAAGCCAAAGAAGATTGATAAACCAACACAGAACTGGCGTTGTTAGCCGCTACACGCTGCGGGATTTGCTGAGGAGGGGATCCGAGCACTTATGGACTGAATGGTTCGATGTGCAACGAGGATGATCTGTCGACTAACTAACTAACTAACTAACTAACATAAAAATATTTTATTTTTATTTGCTAATTAAAACAGTTAATACCGCAGTCAAATTTTGTAAACATGCGAAGAAAGCTATTAAAGTGTTTATAAAACATTTGTTTAATCTTTTTTTACTTATATTTTATAATCGCCTTTTTCAATTCTACGTTTATGTTTAATAATGAAAACTGAACTTTTAATGATAATACCATAGCTAATTCCTAAAACTTCACCTCTCTGGGGAAACAACATTTTTTTACTGGCCTCTTATGGCCACCCACAATTTAAAGAAAATTTACTTACATTAACGGCGAAAGACCTTGGAAGTCTATGGGGTTTATGTTGATAAATACGTTTAGAGGAAATGTCATTTATGTTTGTAAATTTAATTTAATTTGAACAAATAGTCTCTCTCTCTCTCTCTCTCTCTCTCTCTCTCTCTCTCTCTCTCTCTCTCTCTCTCTCTCTCTCTCTCTCTCTCTCTCTCTCTCTCTCTCTCTCTCTCTCCCCCCCCCCCCCCCCCCCCCCCCCCCAAATGCTGGTGCAATTACGTTTGCTTAGAGAATATTTAAAAATATCATAATAACATGATAGTAATGCCTTGATGGGTGCCTCGTTCCCTCCGCTAGCCTATCGGACACCCTTGGGCAAGGTGGAGTACCCGTTTAGCCTCCCGATCAGGTTTACGTGAAGCCATGTGTGCAGGTGGTGGATGAAGTTGAAGAGCAGTCGACAGATAGTTGTAGGTTATGGTCTCCACAGCTTCACGACGGAAGGCAGATTATCTCTTTTTTGGGAGACATTGGCTACGGCCATCGACCAGTATGGTCACTGCTGGGAAGGAAAGCAATGGCAAACTACCTTCTTTACAGATGCCAAGAATATCATGTACTGAAGTCTTATCGATAATCAGAGAAACGGCGTAAATGGGTGCTCCATAGGAGCAGCCTCGCCCGGTAGGGGTAGTCATGTGCACCAGGTGACTCCAGACCGTCATCAGGAGAATGAGTGCATTGAGAATATCAACATTGAAAGTAGGAACTTGGAATGTAAGAACTATGAGTGGGGATGGAAAATTTGATAACATTAAGAATGAAATGAGAAGACTAAATATTGACCTGTTAGGTGTACGTGAGACCAGATGGACAGGAATGGGCATTATGACATCTGAGGAATATAGAATAATCTATTCTGATGGAGAGAAACAACAGCGAGGAGTAAGGAGTAGCATAATGGATACAGAGAGGGTTCCAAATGTTGCTGTATGTAGCCGAGGCGCGGTGTTGGGGTGAGCGCCCAACATTGCTTAAATACCTCAATGGCTCGTGAATACATAACCTATGCAGCAAAAGTCCAACCCCTGGCCTTCATGTGGCGGGCCTGTTTAAACTAACAGGAGAAGGGGCGACGGCGAGTCTCTGGCGCCGAAAAATAACCAGTATGCTCTAGATGTGTATGCACGTACATGCATGAGTAGACAGGTGTGTGCGCGCGTACACATCTACACTCGAGTGAGACCACAGTCTGCTCTAGCAAAGAAAGGTGCTGAAGACGGAGGCAACCAGCCAAGAGGCGCACCACAGAAATCAGGATGCCACGCAATCACGCAAAATGGAATATGTCGACTACTGCTAAATGTTATGGTGCTCGCCCTGCTTTGGACCCCCAGGCAGGTGCAGTGCCGGGCACTATGTCTCGAAAGGGTCCAACCCCAACTACTGGAGGTCCTTCTCAGATGTCCTGTGGAGCCAGGGGACATGAGAATAGGACGACTGGCCATACTAAATGAAGACTTAAAATAATGCACTGGAATGCGGAGGGAGTCAGCAACAAAAAAATAGAATTAGAAAAAATCTTGGACCAAGAAAAAGTAAACATATGTTGCTTGCAAGAAACTCACCTCAATGAAAATATAGCCTTCAAAATCAGAGACTACCAGTGTTACCGATCTGACCGAAAGAACAGGCGAAAAGGTGGGATACTGACCATTGTAAGAAATAACATCATGGCTTCCCAAATCGAAGTCTACATGGAAGGGGCTGAGTATCAGACACTTAAACTTAAGACAGGTAATACAGATCTACATTTGATCAATTACAACTGTCCAAGTGACCGTCCACAGGCACTGGACACACTACCACTAAAAGAAAAAATGATTGTGTGTGGCGATTTCAACAACCACTCGCAGAGCTGGGGCTATGATCACATGGACCAGAGAGGAGAGAGACTGGAAGACTGGCAGGATGAGAATAGATTCATCTTGATTAACAAGCCTTCCGACCCACATACTTTCTACTCGAGATCATGGCACTCTACAACTACACCTGACCTGGCTTTTCATTCACCAGACCTGGAGTGGAACATTACACGAATTGTTGGGAAACAACTTGGTGGCAGTGACCATCGGCCAGTCTTTCTAACCGTAGAAAATGAGCTTGTAAGTGAAAGCAGCACCCTCTCGAGGTGGAACTACAAGAAAGCAGACTGGGCAATGTACAAGCATCGCACCAGCATACTGGCTAGAAACCTGAACACTGAGAAAGACATAAATAAAGTAGTTGAAGAGTTTGGGAAATGCATACTACAGGCAGCGCGAGAAACAGTACCAAGAGGAGCCCGTAAACAATATAAACCCTACTGGAGTAGTGAACTGGAACAGTTGCATAATGATGTGGAAGTGTGTAGAAAGCAAGCAGAGGCCACACCCAGCCAAGAGCACCACAATAAATTCCAGCATGCAAAAGCCAAATTTCAAAGGGCCAAGCTGCAGGCTAGACGGAAAAGCTGGCAGGAGAAAACGGAGTCTCTGAACTTTGAACTTAATGACGAGGGCACAGGGAGAAACTCAAAAATTGCGCTACATAAAGATGGAAAAATCTTAACAAGAAAGCAAGCAGCTGACCATTTTGCGGACTCGTTCGCACAAGATAACAATATCAAAATTAGTAAAGAGAAACAACAGGAGATTCGAGAGAAACGACAACATACAGGACAGAAAATAGTACATGAGGTTCTGGAGGCACCCATCACAATCAGCGAACTGGAGCTAGCCATTTCAAAACTGAAAATGAGAAAGTCACCAGGAGCTGATGGTATCTCCAATGAAATGATCAGGGACCTAGGAACAGAGGCCAAAACAAAGCTGTTGCAGATCTTAAATAACAGCTGGACCTTAGGCAGTGTTCCACAAGCCTGGAGAGAAGCAATCATGATACCCCTCCTAAAATCAGGGAAAGATGGTTCCATTGCCTCTTGCTACAGACCAATTAGCCTCACCAGCTGTCTCTGCAAAACACTGGAGCGCATCATCAATCACAGACTGCAGTGGTACATTGAAAGTAAAAACATCCTTGTGCCACAGCAGGCTGGCTTTAGGCAGTGCTACTCTACGGAAGATCAGACAACCTACCTCTCTCAAGAAATTGAGGACGCATTCAAAGAGAAGAAGCTGGTGCTTGCGGCATGGATAGATCTGAAGAAAGCCTTTGACAAAGTCTGGAAAGAAGGTCTGTTGAAGAAACTGAGAAACTGCAAAGTCAATGGAAGAATGTACAAATGGGTGAAAGCATACTTGCACAACAGAAGAGCCCGAGTACAGATAGACGGACTCAAGAGCAAGAAAGTACTACTGCGTCACGGTGTCCCCCAGGGCGGAGTCTTGTCCCCCACACTTTTTCTAATCTTCATCAATGATCTTGTTGGTCACCTACCGCATGGAATTAAAGCGGCAATGTACGCCGATGACCTGGTTCTATGGAGCACAAATGAATATGCATCAGTGGCCACCAGACTGCTACAAAGAGCTGCAGATACATTTGCTGCATGGGCAAATAGATGGTGTATCAGCATAAACACTGACAAGTGCAGCACCACCATATTTACCCTCTCTCCAAAACAAAAGGCAGGGATCATCCAGACAAATGGAACACCCCTAAGAGAAGATAAAGAACCAACATACCTTGGAGTAACATTTGATGGCAGGCTGACATGGAGAAAGCACATCAACAAAGCAGTAGCAAAAGCCAGAAGGAAAATAGCCATCCTGAGAAAGCTAAGTGGAACCACATGGGGAGCCAGTACAAAAATACTTAGCAAAGTTTACCAACAGAGCATACGACCACACCTGGAATATGGGTCAACTGCGTGGTGTTCAGCATCAAAAACCACACTACAAGAGCTGGACAAGGTGCAAAATCAAGCACTTAGAGTCACCACAGGAGGGATGAGATCAACCCCTATTGTGGAAATGGAGAAGATGGGGAGGACACGGGCACTGAGTGAGCGCAGAGATACGAAAACGCTAATACAAGCAGAAACGTTCCTCAGCTTGCCAGGCCACCCTATGAAGAACAGATTTGAAAATGGGGCGGTTGAAAAGAAGTAGTTTTATCCACCAGGCCAAACGACTCTGCAGAGAAACCACTGATCTGCCCACAGTTGGTATCCCCCTAACAACTATTCCAGAGCGAACTCCATGGAAAGATTAGCATAGACTATCGTTACAAATCCAGACAAAAGTGAGAGGAATATTTAACAAGGAAGAACAGAACAGTGTGCAGCGCAGAACAGCCACTCTCAGCTTCCTTGATGAAGAATACCCACAGGACCTCTGGATCCGAGTCTACACAGATGGGTCAGCACAAAATGCTGTTCGAAATGGAGGAGCGGGAGTGTACATAGAATACCCCAATAATACTAGGCACACAGCCAGAGTACCGACAGGAAAGTACTGCCATAACTATGATGCCGAAATTGAGGCAATCAAGATAGCAACAGAGAAATTACTAAATAACAGCAATGGTACACAACCTGTGGTGCTACTAACAGATGCAAAATCAGTACTCGAGGCGCTCCTCTCTGGGAAATTGCCAGTACTAAGGACACTACTTTCTGAACTTAGCAGTCAGCATAAAGTCACCATACAGTGGATACCTTCCCACTGTGGAGTACCCGGAAACGACAGAGCTGATCAATTGGCTAAAGAAGGAGCCAAAGAAGAACAGCCTGATGTGCCCGTTACATACCACCAAAAGAAAAGAATGATCAAATCAGTCAGAAAGCCACCAAAACCTGCTCAAGATGACTACCACGTTATGGACAGACCAGAACAAGTCATTATTCTGCGTCTCAGAACAGGACACAATAGATTACGCAACCACATGTATACAAAATTCAAGATTGGTGAAACAGCCATGTGCACATGTGGATTGGCGTCGCAGACAGCAGAGCACATACTCCAAGACTGCCCAAAATATAATATATCTAGGGAAACCTTCTGGCCTAGAGAGACGACAGTGGAAGATAAACTCTATAGACCACTGTGTGAACTGAAAAAAAAACCCAGTTCAATTCATGCTAGAGACGACATTGCTGATATAGACATATTTCAAGCGAACGAAAGAAGAAGAATAAGAAGATACAGAGAGAGAAAAATCGATCAAAGAATATTTGACTGTATCAGACAGAGTGTTACTGGTGAAGTTGAGTGGAAAAATTTTTGATGTCAACGTCATACAAGTTTATGCACCAACAGCAGACAGTAGTGATGACAGCTTCGATGAATTTTATAGTGATTTAGAGAAAACCTTCAAGAAATGCAAGAATTCTGAAGTAATTATCACAATGGGTGACTTGAATGCCGAAGTTGGAAATCAACAGGACGGATGCATAGTGGGCAAGTATGGACTAGGGCAGGGGTCACCAAACTTTTTTCACGGTGGGCCGGATAACTGACAAAATGACGAGCGCGGGCCGTATAACTGACAAAATGACGAGCGCAGGCCGGATAACTGACAAAATGACGAGCGCGGGCCGGATAACTGACAAAATGACGAGCGCGGGCTGGATAACTGACAAAATGACGAGCGCGGGCCGGATAACTGACAAAATGACGAGCGCGGGCCGGATAATTGACAAAATGACGAGCGCGGGCCGGATAACTGACAAAATGACGAGCGCGGGCCGGATAACTGACAAAATGACGAGCGTGGGCCGGATAACTGACAAAATGACGAGCGCGGGCCGGATAACTGACAAAATGACGAGCGTGGGCCGGATAACTGACAAAATGACGAGCGCGGGCCGGATAACTGACAAAATGACGAGCGTGGGCCGGATAACTGACAAAATGACGAGCGCGGGCCGGATAACTGACAAAATGACGAGCGTGGGCCGGATAACTGACAAAATGACAAGCGCGGGCCGGATACTCATTCTGTACAATACTTGCGCCGCCACCGTGGCGAAGATCTGACGGACGCGGTTCGTAATCCCGTATACCCACGTTCGAAATACAGCTGTGAGCGATTTGGCAGCAGACAACGTTGCGCTGGTTTTTACGCTATATTATGGGTGCCGGTCGTTCGAAAAGCAATGGTAAACTACTGAACGTAAACTTGCCAAGACATCAACAACAGCAAACAATGCTTCTGTTGACTGCTAACGTCCTGTAAAGGGTATACAACTAACTTTAACAATATTTGCAATCTAGAACGAAAGCTCTGGGAAAAAAGACGAAAAACTAAGTTAATCATGGAAAGGGCGTGCAATGCACACAAACAAACAAGCAAACAAAGACAACCAACATATTTATATTTATTTGCTAAACAAAGTTATCAAAGAAGGAGACGTTAGCAAAAAGATAGTTACATCAGACCTATTGTGCACATATCCCAATCTCACAAACTAAGCAAATGAGTCCTGATCTGCCCCAACAGACCCTTCGTCACTCCAGTCATGTTTTTTTCCCTCATCATCTGTAACATCTCGAAGCTGATTCCACCGAAGGTTATAGTCTTGGAAAATTGTTTGCACTTCCACGAAAATGACTTTCCCAGTTGTTGTTCCATGCATGCAGCAAACGGAGGCCAACTCTTCCGTTATCTGAAAGTCCAAATTGACATCACAAATGAACACGAGAAGTTGTGACGTACTCGAGAGATCAATAGACTCATCCAGCGCCTGAGAATACTACAAGTTCCTAGCTTTCTCGCGTATCTGTAGCACTATCTTCTCTCCAAGTTCTTCTGTTCTCCGCACAACTGAACTTGCCGAAAGGCTGATAGTTCCAAACAAATCGGCTTTCTCAGGACACAAGTCATTTGCTGCTTCGATCACACACACTCTTTAATGACGTTGCCATCAGTAAACGGTTTTGTAACTTGTGCGAGTGACAGATTCATTTTCAGCAAATTTTCTCGTGAAGAGATTTCCTTGCGTTTCAAACCACGTTTAATGGTCTTATATTTCCCAGAGAGTAATTTTCCAGAAAACTTGTAATATGTTGATGGATGTTTTGTTTCGTAGTGACGCTGAAGATTGTACTCTTTCAAAACGGCAACACTTTCGCTGCATATTACGCAGCTGGTTTTCTGGTCCTTTATTTCCACAAAGAAGTACTTTACTCTTCACTCGGCGTCCACTTTACTTTTCCTACTAGCCATAATTAAGGGTGAAGTACACGGGATCTGAAAATGAAAAAGGCATTACATTAGAAACATAATTAAAATCCTATTGAAACAAAAGAAAAGTAGAGGACTAGGGGTCACTGTTGAAGCTACGGCTCATCAAAGGTACATATACAGTTTGTAGTTACCTTTGTGTAACCGCACAGAGATGATAGAGATAACAGCACAACGCCGACTGTTCATGGGCCGTAGAAGAAGAGAGGAATAAGAAGACAAAGAGAATCTCATTCTGTCTCTACGGCTAACAAGAAAAAACAACGATTTAGAGATATCAGAAGAAATTCAGGTCAGTGTACAGGGAATCAGAATAATGTAATTATAAAGATACAACAACATCTGATTAATAAAGCCAATACCCTAATATATAAAATTTATGATTAGATGCAATGACAAAATAGGCATCCCCATGAATAAACATACACATGATCATCCTTCACAGTACCATTGATATTCCATCACAGCTTGGGTAGTCATCCAACACAGTACCAGTGATCTTCCATCACAGCATGGGTAGTCATCCAACACTGTAACTGTAGTCTGATACACAACACCAGCAATTATCAGACAAGATCTCCCCCGATGTGTCTCCACCTTGCCGCGGTGGGGGAGCTTGAGTGTCCCACTAATCCCAAGCGCTGTGACAATGGATATAAACTAAATATTGGACAGCTCTTGGGATAGGGACCTGACTAAGAGGGACACAAGCTGCTGCTCTGCAGGTAGACTGAGGATTTGTTTTTTGCATATCATGTACAGGACATCGCTGTCAACACCAGCATCTTTCAGCTGTATGTTGATTTCTTGGCAAGATTACGCTCAGTAGTTTGCCATTGCTTTCTGAGCGGCCGGCTCACATACCCCGTAAGTTACCGATGCGATTCGAACCACTGCTGATTCTAATCGTCATCACGTTACCTGACGAGAGTATACGAGATTACGGAGAAAAGTCATAACCTCTAAGCCACGAAGCCAGCAGACTGAGGATAGCAGTCAGAATTTAAACTCAGGCGCACGAAGCCACAAACTTTGTCCAGACACTTACACAAAGGCCCCATCTGAGAGATGTAGCTGAACGCCTCTAAGCTACTACCCTTGGATGAGAGAGCCGGGCCGATACTCACCTACCGAAAAACGGAGGTGAGATACTGTGCACGCTACATGCCCAGTTCAGATACCTGTCCGAAGGCTCTCAGCTGGGGGATATGAGGGATCCCCGGATGAGAGGGCCTGCCTGTTTCTCGCTCACTTCTGTACGGAGGTAAGGTGCTGAGCCGGCAGCACATGTAGCCTACCTAGGGAGCGAGTACAAAAAGGTAGAAGAAGTGCCCCAGTCGAATGAAATGGTTACGAAAACTGTCTGTATCTAACTCATAGAGAGTGTAGACAAAGGTGGAAAAAACGTCTCAATAACACGAAATGGAAACGGCGAGCGAATTCATTGCGTAGTCCGAAGTCCGAAGCGAAAGCTTACCTACTGGACGTCGCCTGCAGACTGACCGTTCCTGGTGTGTGATTGAGCGACCAGTGGCAAGCGAGATGCCCAACACATGGAAGTGAGGAACTAAAGCAGCCATGAGCAGGACGAGGCAAGTCCTCGGGTGAGCCCAGTCTCAGAGCAATATGTGCCGGCTCTGCAATTATGGAAGCCTCCTTGGATAGCAAGGGAATGCCCATGGTCTTCCCCTGCCTTCCCCTGAGGGTCGACCATGATGTCCCTTATCGTTCTATCTTGACCAGCTGAGGTGTGGGCGACATCACAACAATAAGTCTAACGTGCCTCAAAATCCGAGGAAGGCCAACCTCATTAAAAAATGCCCGCCGAAGCCGGAAGTCCTACGGGTGGCAAAATAAAAATTGGCACTACGCATTTACGCCCGAGTTAAATGTCTCGTCCGAATGTCTCTCGTGCTAGGAACAGCTCTGACTACCTAGTTTCCGAATGCCGCTCTTGTTCGGATCAGCTCTGACTAGGTAGTTTTCCGAATGTCCGTCGTGCCTGGACCAGCTCTGATGGGCGCAACGACAAGCACATGTCCGTGTCGAAAACTCGCTGAGTGGATACCGTCCGCAGACCTGTCTGGTTTGTGCGGGAACGGCCCGGGGTTAACGAAATGCCCAATATATTGAAGTGAGGAATTAAAGCATCCATGAGCAGGACGTCACGATTCCCTCGGTGAGCCCACCACCAGAGCATTATGTGTCGGCGCTGCAATTATGGAAGCCACCCAGGATGGCGGAAAATGCTATGGACTGTCCCTGCCTTCCTTTGAGGGATATGACCGTGAAGTCTCCGACTGTTCCAACTCGACCAACTGGGAGGTGGGCGGTACCACAAAAGTGAGAGTCTCCCAGGAATGCAAACCTGGTCAAAAATGCACGCTAAAAACCGGATGTGTTGACCTAAGGGTTTTGATCCAAGGGTGCTTAACCAGACACACCGCAATCACATCTGAAAAAAAAAAAAAACTCCGGATGAACGCAAAGAAGAAGAAGAAGAAGACAACAAGATGGAACAAAGGTCATTCATTCAGTAGCATGTCCTTTGCAGAACCTCGCTCCCATAAGAACCTTCCGGAAAACCTCTCGATCATAAGCAAGATTTCCCGCTTCAGATACATTCATCTGGAGATCATCCGCCACATCCTGCACCCATCTTCTCTTTGGCCTTCCTCTTCCTCTCTTCCCAGGCATATATCCCTCCATTATTGTTCTCAGGCACAGACATAGCTAATATATTCCTATATTCCTATTTAAACTATGAAGGTTCGTTCAAAACTCACCCCACAGCAGATAATCGTCAATCCACAATCAAGATCCTCTTGGATCTTTTGGATCTTCACAGGGCCTGTCTACCCTCTCAACTGCGGTCTGGAAAAACAGTGGTTACGCTAGGCCGTGCCTGGGGCATGTTCGCCCATCTACTTGGTAGTGGTTTAGGGGTTTAAGTTCAAACCCTCTGCTGAGAATTAAAAATCAGCATCTCTTCGGCCTAAGTTGTTCCCAAGACCAAAGAGGCGGGAACATGGCTTTACTGGGCTGTTATAGGCACGCCAACACAACATCCCAGCATCCTATACATTTTTAACCAGGGTATCAAGGTATATGCTACTCCATACTCTTGTAGAGTCGCGGCAGGCGGCTTCATTTGGTAATAGAATACATCTCATAATAAGGTTCGCAAAATTTATAAATAGGGCCACCTAAATAAACAACCTAGTGCAGCCAGGAGGTCTCCGCATGTGTGAAGATCTTCTATTATTCTAAGCATAATATTTACATTTAAATTGTATCACAACGTCTCGTGATTCATAGTTATATCAAGCAAGTTCGAGTACCGACGGCGGGCCGGATGAAATGACGTCGCGGGCCGGGTCCGGCCCGCGGGCCGTAGTTTGGTGACCTCTTGTCTAGGTGATAGGAATGAGAGAGATGACGATTAACAGGCGAAGTGAGTAGGACAAAACCTGGTCTGGCACAATCAAGGCCTGCATGCACTTATTTTCGCACTGGCGAAAGGCCATACAAGCTTATGGGGCCTATGTTGACAAATATTACAAATAGTACCCCCCCCCCCCCACTCTTCCTCCCCCCCTCTCTCTCTCTCTCTCTCTCTCTCTCTCTCTCTCTCTCTCTCTCTCTCTCTCTCTCTCTCTCTGCTAAATGCTGGTGCAGTTACGTTTGCTTAGAGAACATTTCAAATATCATAATAACATGATAGTAATGCCTTGATTGATCACTACACTTGTGTTCAAGCATTCTGCGGAATTTTTTTTCCCCCCGCATATCCTATTTACATCACTGTCAACAACAGCATTTTACCGCTGTTGTTGATGTCTTTGCAAGATTACGCAAAGTATTTTGCATTGCTTACTGAGCGACAATCTCAGATACCACTGTAAGTAACCATCGCGACCCGATTCCCTACCGAATCTCGCGCAGCTGTTTCCCCACACGTGGATATACGGGATTACGGAGAAAATCGTTAACACCTTCGCCAGGGAAACCGGTTCCGCGGAATTGCTAGATATCTAAAAGAAAAACACCCCGACAAACAAAATTGATGGTCCTTCATTATTATTGTGATGATCATATTGTTCTTGTCTTGTATCATCATAAAGCTCTTTCACATAATCTGACCACGCATGTAAAATCTGATCTTTTTCTATTATGATTTTGTCATCTTTGGTTTATAGGCAACCTGTTGATGTGTGTGTTCTTTTGTTAGTGATGTCATTAATTCTTGTGTGCATTCATTTGGTATTCTGGGTGTTGTGTTGGCTTTCAATTTCTTTGCAATTTTCCTCAAGCCATGTTTCTTTTGCCTCTTTGCATAGCAGTAGCTTCCTAATTTTCCTGTGAATCTCTTCGTATATTTCCTTGTTATTTTTGTTATTTCTTCTTATTTCCATGAGTTTTAAGATGCCTTCCATCATCCATTTTTTGCGCCCTATTATCTTTATTTTTGAGATTATCATTGTCGTTAGTGCAGCTTCTTGACTGATTTCTTTTATATTTTCAATTGGTCACTGACGTCTTGAAATAATATTGCATTGCCATATCGGACAATGCATCGAATCTGTTCTTTACCTCTACGTTGAATTAACTTTTATCTCCTCACTCTTCAGTGCCTGTAGATCAAATTTTGCGTTTCTATTTGTATATTTGACTTTCTTTAAGTTTATATGTAAATTGCCTAAGATTAATCTATGGTTGCAATAGCAATCAGCGCTTTGTAGGGGGGTATAAACATGTAACATTGTTACAAGGGCGGTAACTATAAATTGAAAAATAAAACGGTATACTTAGCTTCATTACCTCTAACTAACATAAAAATCTTTTATTTGTATTTGCTAAATAAAGCAGTTAATACCGCAGTCAAATTTTGTAAACATGCGAAGAAAGCTATTAAAGTGTTTATAAAACATTTGTTTAATCTTTTCTTACTTATATTTTATAATCAACTTTTTCAATTCTACGTTTATGTTTAATAATTAAAACTATACTTTTAATGATTATTGTGTGCATCCTCTGGATAAAATTCTCCTCTGTGGGGAAACAACATTTTTTTACTGGCCTCTTAAGGCCACCCACAATTTAAAGAAAATTTACTTACATTAACGGCGAAAGACCTTGGAAGTCTATGCGGTTTATGTTGATAAATACGTTTAGAGGAAATGTCATTTATGTTTGTAAATTTCATTCAATTTGAACAAATAGTTCTCTCTCTCTCTCTCTCTCTCTCTCTCTCTCTCTCTCTCTCTCTCTCTCTCTCTCTCTCTCTCTCTCTCTCTCTCTCCTCTCTCTCTCTCTCTCTCTCTCTCTCTCTCTCTCTCTCTCTCTCTCTCTCTCTCTCCCAAATGCTGGTGCAATTACGTTTGCTTAGAGAATATTTAAAATATCATAATAACATGATAGTAATGCCTTGATGGGGTGCCTCGTTCCCTCCGCTAGCCTATGGGACACCCTTGGGCAAGGTGGAGTACCCGTTTAGCCTCCCGATCAGGGTTACGTGAAGCCATGGGTGCAGGTGGTGGATGAAGTTGAAGAGCAGTCGACAGATAGTTGTAGGTTATGGTCTCCACAGCTTCACGAAGGAAGGCAGATTATCTCTTTTTTTTGGGAGACATTGGCTACGGTCATCGACCAGTATGGTCACTGCTGGGAAGGAAAGCAATGGCAAACTACCTTCTTTACAGATGCCAAGAATATCATGTACTGAAGTCTTATCGATAATCAGAGAAACGGCTTAAATGGGTGCTCCATAGGAGCAGCCTCGCCCGGTAGGGGTAGTCATGTGCACCAGGTGACTACAGACCGTCATCAGGAGACTGAGTGCAAAAGAATATCAACATTGAAAGTAGGAACTTGGAATGTAAGAACTATGAGTGAGGATGGAAAATTTGATAACACTAAGAATGAAATGACAAGACTAAATATTGACCTGTTAGGTGTACGTGAGACCAGATGGACAGGAATGGGCATTATGACATCTGAGGAATATAGAATAATCTATTCTGATGGAGAGAAACAACAGCGAGGAGTAGCATAATGGATACAGAGAGAGAAAAATCGATAAAAGGATATTGGACTGTATCAGACAGAGTGTTACTGGTGAAGTTGAGTGGAAGACATTTTGATGTCAACGTCATACAAGTTTATGCACCAACAGCAGACAGTAGTGATGACAGCATCGATGAATTTTATAGTGATTTAGAGAAAGCCTTCAAGAAATGCAAGAATTCTGAAGTAACTACCATAATGGGTGTGTCAGGTCTTAGTCAGATATGACCGAGCTACCGTATAACAGTAGACGGTACTACCTGCTTTCTGTTAGCGCCGAACGTTGGGCGGCGCTTACCAAACCCGACACCTCACATTGTGCCAACGGCTTCGGGCGCAAGAGTGCAATTGGGAGGGTACGAGCCTTACCCTGGTGCGAGGAAATGCAAGCTAAAGACAAAATATCATGGCAGGGCAGACAAGGCCCTAAGCCTTGGTTGGCAGCTGGTCTAGGATCGAAGCTCCGACAGGCGGACTGTTAGAGCATTGCTTTGCTGGTCCGGAAGCTTCTGCAGCTTGTCTTGTTCCAGATGTAGGGGTGTTACCTTTCCTCTGGAGTGAACTAGGCAGGCCGAGAGAGGGATCATGCTGCATGGGCAACACATGATTTCTATATTTTAGCCCAGGCTTTGTGCTATGGAGAGGCAATAACTCCATCCCTGGTCTTAACTGGTCTCGGAATCAAAGCGAGAGGCAACTGTTACGGGTTATAAGTCCCTGTCAACTGGCGTAGACATGGGGCGCCACGCGTTGCCTCTGACGGTGGGAGACACCTACAGGTGTCACTGATCAGCTAGCGCCCTCCTCAAGCTGGGCAGCCCCCGGCCAATTGGGTGCTGATCCGCCACAGCCTGCCTGCTTCAATGGGTGCTTGGGGCTAGGACAAAATCTGAATCGCAGGCTGTAAAACCAATGCACCAGGTACAAACAAAAATAAAAAAAGAAACCTCAAGCTACGGCTTGCAACCTGGAACGTGAGAACCATGTGTCCAGGATTTTCCACTGACTTGACCAATATTGACGACGTGAGAAAAACGGCTGTGATTGATGCCGAACTCAATCGTCTTAACATTGATATTGCTGGCCTGCAGGAGACTCGCCTCGCCGAGGAAGGGTCACTCAGGGAAAACAGTTACACCTTTTTTTGGAAGGGTAGAGGGCAGGCAGAAAAAAGGCAACACGGTTTGGGCTTTGCAGTGAAGAATTCGCTATTGGGAATGATTGAAATTCCAGCAGGAGGAAATGAAAGACTATTATCCCTGCGCTTGGCAACCTCTTGTGGGTTTGCCACCATTATTACAGCATATGCTCCGACACTGGATTCCTCTGATGATGTGAAGGATTCGTTCTATGAGGAGTTAGACTCCGTGATCAAGGCAGTTCCAAAATCTGACTACATTTATATGCTCGGTGATTTCAATGCTCGTGTGGGCAAGGACTCGAGTTCATGGCCAAGTGTGCTTGGAAAATACAACATCGGTCGCATGAATGAAAATGGGCAAAGGCTGCTGGAGCATTGCACCAGAATGACCTATGTATTACAAACTCCTTTTTTAAACAAAAGAGATGCATAAGGTCACATGGAAACATCCAAGATCCGGCCATTGGCACCAGCTGGACTTCATCATCACACGGAGACAACATCTGAACCATATATCATTGACTCGAAGTTACCACAGTGCTGACTGTGATACGGATCATTCTTTGGTTGTTGCAAGGGTTAGACTGAGACCAAAGAGAATCTACACAGCTAAACACAAATCTAGCCCAAGGATTAATATTATTAAAACTCAGGATCCTGAAAAGTGCTTTCAGTTTCAACAGCAACTTGAAGACGCTTTCACTGATACACCAGAAAATTGTACAGTAAATGAAAAGTGGGGTCAAATTAAGGAAACTCTTTATAAAACTGCTGTAGGGGTTTACGGCACTGTGGATCATAAGAGGCAGGACTGGTTTGCGGCAAACAGCGAGACTCTGCAGCCCTTGATTGATAAGAAGAAGAAAGCTCTCTTAAGAAACAAGGAAAGACCAACGCGTAACACTCTGAGTGAGCTAAGGCAAGCTAGGAAGGATGTGCAAAAGGCTGCCAGGCAGTGTGCAAATGATTATTGGATCAAGTTATGTGAGTCCATTCAAATCGCAAGTGATAAGGGAAACATAAGAAGCATGTATGAAGGAATAAAGAAAGCCTGTGGTCCAGTGATCAAAAGAAGTGCACCATTGAAAACCTTGACTGGAGAAATCATCACTGATAAGAAACAGCAGATGGACAGATGGGTAGAGCACTATTTGGAGCTTTACTCAAGTGAGACCAAACTAGCGGATGATGCCCTCAACGCCATAGAGGCTCTACCAACTCTTGACCACCTGGACACACTTCCCACCATAACAGAAGTTAAGTGTGCTATAAATGAACTTGCATCTGGCAAGGCTCCAGGTAAGGATAGGATTCCAATAGAGGTTATCAGGAGTGGGCAAGACACACTCACTCTACAGATCCACCAGCTAATAGAGCTATGCTGGCGAGAAGGACAAGTCCCACAGGATTTCAAAGATTCAAAGCATCATAACACTGTACAAGAACAAGGGCGATCGGAGCGACTGCAACAACTATAGGGGTATCTCACTTCTGTGTATTGTTGGAAAAGTATTTGCCAGAATTGTTTCTGCGCAGACTTCAAGTCCTAGGAGATCAAGTCTACCCCGAATCACAGTGTGGCTTTCGACAGAACCGGTCTACCATTGATATGATATTCTCATTGCGACAAATGCAAGAAAAATGCAGTGAACAGAATCAACCACTGTTTATTGCCTTCATCGACCTCACAAAGGCATTTGATTTGGTCAGTCGTGAGGGTCTATTCAAGGCACTAAAGAAGATTGGCTGCCCACCAACTCTTCTGTCCATTGTGGAATCGTTCCACACAGGCATGAAGGGTATAATCAAGTTTGATGGTGCAACTTCTGAAGAATTTGAAATCAAGAGTGGAGTTAAGCAAGGTTGTGTACTAGCTCCCACCCTCTTTGGAATATACTTTTCACTTCTACTGAAATATGCCTTTCGTGATCAGGATGGTGGTATATACATTCACTCACGCTCAGATGGCGGCCTTTACAATGCTCAAGAGATTGAAGGCCAAGACCAAAATTAGGAGGGTACTGATCAGAGAGTTGCTTTTTGCAGATGATGCTGCAGTTACAACCCACTCTGAGGAAGAATTGCAATGTCTACTATCTACATTCTCCAATGCTTGTTCTGAATTTGGTTTAACAATTAGCAAAAAGAAGACACAGATTATGTCACAAGGTGCACATGGGGTACCATCGATCTTTATTGACGACACCGAACTAGAGATGGTGGACCATTTTACATATCCAGGATCAGTGGTAAATAGCTAAATTATCCCTAGATCAGGAAATCAACATCCGGATTGGTAAGGCAGCAACAACAATGAACAGGTTAAGAAAAAGAGTCTGGGAGAACAGGAAGCTTACTGCAAAAACAAAAGTCCTTGTCTATCAAGCCTGTGTCCTTAGTACTCTTCTTTATGGCAGTGAAACCTGGACAACTTACTCACACCAAGAAAAACATTTAAACAGCTTTCATATGCGGTGTCTGCGAAGAATTCTTGGTATTAAGTGGCAAGACAAAATCACAAATACTGAAGTATTGGAAAGATCAGGTTGTGTGACAGTTTATTCCATGCTCAGTCTTCGTAGACTTAGATGGATAGGACATCTTAGGAGGATGGATGATGGTAGAATACCAAAGGATATCTTTTTTGGTGAATTACAGATGGGTAAGAGATCTCAGGGTCGGCCTCTACTACGATACAAAGATGTGTGTAAGCGGGACATGATTGATACAGGCATTGATAATGCACATTGGGAGCAAGTCGCCGCTGAACGTGTTGCATGGAGGGCCATCATCAGAAATGGAATAAAGACAAAGGAGAAAATTATTGCAGATAAGTCACACACCGAGCGTTTGAGACGTAAGATGGTGCATGATGGTGGAAATGACCACGTGAGTAGTAAGGGATGTTGTAACTACTTAGAATTTGTGGTTTCAAACCATCGATAAATCGTTCTATACATATTTTGAACTGGTCGGGTGGTTTTCTTGGATCTGGGTGACTACTTCCGGTTGTCGTGATGACTACTTCCGGTTCCTGGGCACACGGGCGAGCGGCGGCGGGGCGGGCGGGGCGGACAACGAGACAAGCCCCGGTCATGTGGAATACTTATATAAGTAGACCAAATAGTCACCGGGTTCGAGTCCACAGTGTGCGTGTGTGTGTGTGTGTGTGTGTGTGTGTGTGTGTGTGTGTGTGTGTGTGTGTGTGTGTGTAGTGAGGTCACGTGATGTTAACGAACCCCAGTCAACCCCCTTCGATGAGGAGATAGAAGTCAGTATGACAGAAAATGATTTAGTCCATCTCTCGAGGTAACCCGAGAATCCCCTTTTGGATTGCATGAATAAACTTTTACACGTTTCGACAGGTTTTCCTTACCCATGTATAACCTTCAACCGTTTGGTGGAAATCTGGTTTATGAATATACTAGATACACATACAATTTTATTTAAAATTAACTCTAAAACTTAATTAATCACCAAAATTTCTTGTATGTATACTGGCGAGTAGTTACGTCAATATAAAACTCTAATCCCCGTTTAAAATAAGCCATAAGTACCCGAGATATACATTAAATTATGTAATATTATTAAACAAATAACGTCCCTTTTACAAACATAAATAAAATTAACCAAGGGAGATTAATCGTGGTCCCTTGGCTCAAACCAGAATTGTTCCCCTTGAATGCCCCGTTACCTGCGCGCACAAACAACCAGTGTTGCTTCGCCGAACACGAGCCGACGGAGACGACAATAGCAAAGGGCCAGCGGAGTACTGATAACCGATAGATAAGAACCTAAAGGTAATTACCAGTGACGGTTAGGCAAGTGGAAAATATGCAGTGGTCTGGCATACAAGAATTCAACACATACTTGTATTTCTATTTTGCTGTAAATCTCTCTCTCTCTCTCTCTCTCTCTCTCTCTCTCTCTCTCTCTCTCTCTCTCTCTCTCTCTCTCTCTCTCTCTCTCTCTCTCTCTCTCTCTTCTCTCGCTCTCATGAAACAATACTGAATACGTGTGTGCGTGAGTGGGTGTACTGTCGAGTATGTGTGAGTGTGCACATGTAGGCGCGCGCGTGTGTGTGTGTGTGCCTGCGTGGGAGTGCTATCAATTTCAGGACATCTCAGTCAACCTCAGTATTCTACGGAGTGTCTGACTTTCTGAGGCAAGTTTTGCAAATTGTCATTATGGACGAACGACAGTCATGGGGTGTGCGCTAGCGCGCGTGTGTGTATACACATCCGTGTGTGCATGCGCGCCCGCGTGTGCTATCAATTATAGGACATCACAGTCAACCTCAACATTCTTTGGAGTTTCGTGTGTGCTGGGCAAGTTTGCAATTGTCATTATATACGAACGACAGTCATGTCGTGTGCGCTAGCACACGTGTATGTATGTACATGCGTGTGTGGGTGTGCGTGCGTGTGTGCTATCAATTACACGACGGCGCAGTCAACCCAAACATTCTATGGAGTGGTGTGCTTGCTGGGTAAGATTGCTGCTGTCTTATTGAACGAGCGGCAGTCATGTCACATGCGTATTCGTCCGTGTATGTACATGCGTGTGTGTGCGTTATCAATTACAGGACGTTGCATGCGACCCCAACATTGATTGGTTGGTTGTGTGCCACCATGCTTTACCGTGTCATCGCATGGCCAAAGCTAGGCATTGTACTATACCTGTGCATCTTTTACATTGCACAGTTAAGCTGTAAGGCAAGCTATTTACAGGACGTTGCACTTAGCCCTAACATTTATTGGTTGATTTTGTGCTATCATGATTCGCCGTTTCATTTCACGACCAAAACTATGCCTTGTACTATAGTTGTGTCTGACTATTACATACTGCAGTCAAGTTGTCACGCATTGCATTTACACGACGTCGCAGTCAGCCCCAGCATTCATGCTTCTTGGGCAAGCCTACCGATGTCTTTCTGACCAACCGGTACCCATGATCGTCTGTAGTGTCTGTCACCCGGATTACCAGCATCAGCATCACCCAGCTCCATCAACAAAATCACTATCATCATCAGCATCAACAGCAGCATCGTCATAAGCTGAAGGTGACCGAATGAAAAAATAAAATCTCCACAATTAAATTGTACAAAAATTAACAATTAAATTTCTCTTTTATGTTTCCACTTTGAATGTTTCATGTAGAAATTTAATTGTTAATTTTTGTACAATTTAATTGTGGAGATTTTATTTTTTCATTCAACCATAGTGACTTTTTACATGAGATACATTTAATTTTCTGAAATACAACTGTTGTTTGCCTACGGGGCAGACCCCTTTGGTTAAGGAATTGTCCTACTTTTTATAGTTTTGGCTGAAATTTGGCTTAAATTTTTCCTATTTTTCCAATTAAATTTCTCTTTTATGTTTCCACTTTGAATGTTTCATGTAGAAATTTAATTGTTAATTTTTGTACAATTTAATTGTGGAGATTTTATTTTTTCATTCAACCATAGTGACTTATTACATGAGATACATTTAATTTTCTGAAATACAACTGTTGTTTGCCTACGGGGCAGACCCCTTTGGTTAAGGAATTGTCCTACTTTTTATAGTTTTGGTTGAAATTTGGCTTAAATTTTTTCTATTTTGTTAACAAAATTTGCTACTTTTTATAAGTTTTGGATGAAATATTTCTTCACTTGTCCAAAAATTTTCACCTTTGGTTAACAAGTTTCCTACTTTTTATAAGTTTCAATGAACTTTAGCCAAACTTATCCACATTTGGTTAACAAAGTTTCCTACTTTTTATGAGTTTGGTTGAGATTTGGTCAAACTTTTCACATCTGGACAACAAAATTTCCCACTTTTTATAAGTTTGGGTGAAAGTTGGCCAAACTTTTCACGTTTTCCCTACTTTTAATATGTTTGACTGAGATGTTTATAAGTTTGGTTTGAAATTTGGTTAAACTTTTCACATTTGGTTAACACATTTTCTTACTTAGCCAAGAATTTTAGCATTTGGTTAACAAAATTTCCTAGTTTTCATAAGTTTGGGTGAAAATTTGGTCAAACTTTTCACATCTGGACAACAAAACTTCCCACTTTTCATAAGTTTGGGTGAAAGTTGGCCAAACTTTTCACGAATGGTTAACAAATTTTCATACTTTTCATATGTTTGACTGAGATTTTTGTAAGTTTGGTTTGAAATTCGGCTAACCTGTTCCCTTTGGTTAGCAAAGTTTCCTACTTTTCATAAGTTTGGGTGAGATTTGTTCAAACTTTTCACATCTGGACAACAAAATTTCCCATTTTTCATAAGTTTGGGTGAAAGTTGGCCAAACTTTTCATGTTTGGTTAACAAATTTTCCTACTTTTCATATGTTTGACTGCGATTTTTATAAGTTTGGTTTGAAATTTGGTTAATCTTTTCACATTTGGTTAACACATTTTCTTACTTGGCCAAGATTTTTGCCATTTGGTTAACAAAGTTTCATACTTTTCATAAGTTTGTGTGAAATGTGGTCAAACTTTCACCGCTGAACAACAAATTTCCCACTTTCATAAGTTTTGGGTGACAGTTGGCCAAACTTTTCACGTTTGGTTAACAAATTTTCCTACTTTTCATGTTTTGACTGAGAGTTTTATAAGTTTGGTTTGAAATTCGGCTAACTTTTCCACATTTGGTTAACAAATTTGCCTACTTTTCATAAGATTGGGTGAGTGTTTTATAAGTATGGTTGAAATGTAGTCAAAATGTTTCCCTTTTGGCTAACAAATTTTATTACTTGACCAACATTTTTGCCCTTCAGTCTCTCATCACATGACAACTATATACACCGTAAACACTAAAAAAATAAATTCAACAACCAAGACATAATTATAATATAGTCCTGTTTATTTTACAGTAGTTCAGTACATTTTACAGTATTTCAGTACATTTTTCAAGAATAAAAATGCATAATGCCATTATACGAAATTGATGATGTGATATGAGGTGGTGTACATAGTATCATCACATCATTCTATTTTAACATACAGAGCTATACACACTGTATATTGTTTCTGTTCTTCACACCACTGTCTGAGTAGGTTGGTTTTTCCGGCTGGTAGTCTGGTATGTATAGGTCACTTGGTATGTAGTCGTAAGGCTGGTCTCCTGATTAGTGGGCTGACATCTGAGTATTGTAGACAATCGGGCCATCAATCATCTGAGTGTTGGGCATATCAAACATCTGACTATTGGGCTCTTCACCTATCTGGTTGCTGGGGTCATCACACATCTGACTGTAGCTGGGTTGATAACTGATGGTATAGTATGCGTCTACTTGGTAGCTTCGTTTAGTACCCTGTTTGACTTGAATACTGGCTTGCGTGCTTTGGACTTGATTGCTTCTGTTGATGTCTTGTTGCACGTCAAACAGTTGGTTATTGGGGCCATCACACAGCTGACTGCAGATGGGTTGAAAACTTGCGGTATAGTATGAGTCTACTTTGTGGTTTCGGTTAGTTCCTTGTTTAACTTGAGCGCTGTCTTGAGTGTTTTGGACTTGATGGCTTCTGGTAGTGCCTTGTTTGACATGAGCACTGACTTGCATGTTTTGGTTACTGGCTTGCTTGTCTCTGTTAGTACCTTGTTTGATTTCTTTACTGGCTTGGTTAACTTGGTTGATTCTGTCAAAGTCAGCTAGGATCTCGCGATGAATCGCGATCATCTGTTCATATTCTTGCCGAGTAAGTGTCATTCCATTCTTAGTCGGGAACTTCTTGTCGGATTCACCGTAAAATCTTCGGATGTGTAACGTACTCGTTCCTCTGTAGGATGAGACAAACACGGCCTTATCACCACCGCCCACTGGTCTAATAGTCTCACCACTACGAGTCATGTAGACCCAGTTAGCAGGCACAGTCTTGAGGTCTGTAGTCATCTTCTGATCACGATGGTTGAGTGTTACCAGTCTCGGGTTTATATACTAGTTTTTGAGCCACGCGTAAAACCGGTTTCAGCCAGTTTCATAGGTCAAGCGGTTCAGATTACGCTGACGTGGCTGTCTGTATGGCGCGACTAAGCGTTCTACTACCCGCTCGTTGACCTGTTGTATGTTTGAGCTGGGTTGGGGAATGCAGGTCATGATCGCCACATGACCTCTAACCATGATGAAATAGATAGTGTAGAGGGCGCCAAGTTACTTGTGTTGTAGTCATTGTGAGCTATAGCCTACGAAGTCAGAATACCCGTGCTATACATATACAGTCTCCTCACATCCTTTGTAGTTTTCTTCGTATTGAGGCCTGGTCAGCTATTAAAGACATGTTTGTAAGTATATTACAGCCATCTTGTTTTTATGTAGGTGTTTTAATACACGTCCGCTAGTGTGGATTGATATTTTTTAATTTTATTTACCAGTTACCATACGGAGGTTAGACTATCTCGGCCTCTTTCACTGTTGTTCTTGAGTTTTTACTCTGCTCCAGGACTTTGACTCTCTGACTGGTCCCCAGGACTGGGGTTAGCATTTGGTCCATCTCTAGTATACGTCGCTCAAAATCCTCTCGTTTCTGACGCCAGTTGATTCAACGCTATGGGTCCTGGCGAAAGTGTGCACATTCTGCAGTTCAGTTCAGAATGTGACCAACTGCTATTATTCATGTCTATATAACGTGGGATCTTGTGACGGAAAATTAGCCTTGTAGGCAGAGGGTAAAGAAGTCACATTAAACGTTATATCGGTTTTCACGGGTTAATAACATTCATCGTGAAATAAAGAAGTAACTTCACTATTCGCCAATCTGGTTCACCGATTTTCAGCTTATGACGATGCTGCTGTTGATGCTGATGATGATTGTGATTTTGTTGATGGAGCTGGGTGATGCTGATGCTGGTAATCCGGGTGACAGACACTACAGACGATCATGGGTACCGGTTGGTCAGAAAGACATCGGCTAGCTTGTCCAAGAAACATGAATGCTGGGGCTGACTGCGACGTCGTGTAAATGCAATGCATGACAACTTGACTGCAGTATGTAATAGTCAGACACAACTATAGTACAAGGCATAGTTTTGGTCGTGACGTGACACGGCGAATCATGATAGCACACTATCAACCAATCAATGTTAGGGCTGAGTGCAACGTCCTGTAAATAGCTTGCCTTACAGCTTAACTGTGCTATGTAAAAGATAGACACACAGGTATAGTACAATACCTAGCTTTGGCCATGCGATGACATGGTAAAGCATGGTGGCACACGATCAACCAATCAATGTTGGGGTTGCATGCGACGTCCTGTAATTGATAACACACACACACGCATGTACATACACGCACGCCTACGCATGTGACATGACTGCCGCTCGTTCAATAAGACAGCAGCAATCTTACCCAGCAAGCACACCACTCCATAGAATGTTGGGGTTGACTGCGCCGTCGTGTAATTGATAGCACACACGCACGCACACCCGCACACGCATGTACATACACACACGCGCGCTAGCGCACACGACCTGACTGTTGTTCGTATATAATGACAATTGCAAACTTGCCCAGCACACACGAAACTCTAAAGAATGTTGAGGTTGACTGTGATGTCCTGTAATTGATAGCACACACGCAGGCGCGCATGCACAAACGGATGTATATACACACACGCGTGGTAGCAAACACCCCATGACTGTCGTTCGTACATAATGATAATGGCAAACCTTGCCTCAGGAAGTCAGACACTCCGTAGAATACTGAGGTTGACTGCGATGTCCTGCAATTGAAAGCACACCCCCGCAGGCACACACGCATGTATATACACAAACTCGCGCTAGCGCACACGCCCTGACTGTCGTTCGTATATAATGACAATTGCAAACTTGCCCAGCACACACGAAACTCCAAAGAATGTTGAGGTTGACTGTGATGTCCTGTAATTGATAGCACACACGCGCGCGCATGCACACACGGATGTGTATACACATACGCGCGCTAGCGCACACCCCATGACTGTCGTTCGTCCATACTGACAATTGCAAAACTTTCCTCAGAAAGTCAGACACTCCGTAGAATACTGAGGTTGACTGCGATGTCCTGCAATTGATAGCACACCCACGCAGGCACACACACTCACACACACACACACACACACACACACACACACACACACACACGCCTACATGTGCACACACACATACATACTCGACAGTACACCCACTCACGCACACACGTTTTCAGTATTATTTCACGAGAGAGAGAGAGAGAGAGAGAGAGAGAGAGAGAGAGAGGAGAGAGAGAGAGAGAGAGAGAGAGAGAGAGAGAGAGAGAGAGAGAGAGAGAGAGAGAGAGAGAGAGAGAGAGAGAGAGAGATTTACAGCAAAATGGAAATACAAATATGTGTTGAATTGTTGTATGCCTGACCACTGCATATTTTCCACTTGCCTAGCCGTCACTGGTAATTACCTTTAGGTTATTATCTATCGGTTATCAGTACTCCGCTGGCCCTTGGCTATTGTCGTCTCCGTCGGCTCGTGTTCGGCGAAGCGTCACTAGTTGTTTGTGCGCGCAGGTAACGGGGCATTCAAGGGGAACAATTCTGGTTTGAGCCAAGGGACCACGATTAATCTCCCTTGGTTAATTCTATTTATGTTTGTAAAAGGGACGTTATTTGTTTAATAATATTACATAATTTAATGTATATCTCGGGAACGTATGGCTTATTTTAAACGGGGATTAGAGTTTTATATTGACGTAACTACTGACCAGTATACATACAAGAAATTTTTGTGATTAATTAAGTTTTAGAATTAATTTTAAATAAAATTGTATGTGTATCTAGTATATTCATAAACCAGATTTCCACCAAACGGTTAAAGGTTATACATGGGTAAGGAAAACCTGTCGAAACGTGTAAAAGTTTATTCATGCAATCCAAAAGGGGATTCTCGGGTTACCTCGAGAGATGGACTAAATCATTCTCTGTCATACTGACTTCTATCTCCTCATCGAAGGGGGTTGACTAGGGTTCGATCACATCACGTGACCTCACCACACACACACACACACACACACACACACACACACACGCACACACGCACACACGCACATACACACTGGGACTCGAACCCGGTGACTATTTAGTCTACTTATATAAGTATTCCACATGACCGGAGCTTGTCTCGTTGTCCGCCCCGCCCGTCCCACCGTCGCCACCGCCCCGCCGCCGCCCGCCCTTGTGCCCCGGAATCGGAAGTAGTAATCACGACAACCGGAAGTAGTTACACAGATCACACGAAGTAGTCACACGAATGCCAACACAAAAGTCCTACAGTTCATCGTCGATGGAATCGGCAGTCATCAGAAAGACTTCATTGACCAGGGTTTTATCCCATACGTCTTTCTGATGACTGCCGATATCTTTTCGCAGGGCGACTCGCCGAAAGCGCCGCACGAAGCACGAACTTCGTAGCTCCTGCGACGACTCCCAGGTGTCTCCCGAAAAATGTACTCGTGAACCGAAAAGGCAAACCAGTCAATTCAGCAAAAGCCGGCCGCCATCGTTCCGATCATGCAGTTGACGATTGTCATGAATTCACTCCAAGGTTACAATCCGATGTCAAAAATAACAAGGACAGTATGATTTGCAGCTGCAGTTGTTTACCAGTTAGATCAAAAGACACCGCTGACCTTGAGAAGTCTTGGATAGACAGAAGATATGTCGGGGAATTGTAAACAGGTGGTTGTAACACACGCGCTTGTTTTAGTGTCAGGACAGGAGCAGATAACTAGGGACATTGATTCACACCAAGGGAGACAAGAACTTGGCTGAGATAGTTAGTGCCCCTGAAACCATTTGTTGTATTTTGGTTGGGGTGTTGAAACAGGAAAGGCGACTCTGGCATGGATTACCCAAAAGAGAGCTAAGATTTTGGACTTAGTTAGGGCCCTTGAGTGACACCCACGGAACATCAAAGACTTCTCGAGAACACTCCTAGCGCTGTGAATAAACAAGACTGGGGTACATTAGTGTAAACCAGAAAATTGGCTAGGCTTGACGTGTTTTTGTGTGTGCTGCAGTTAGAAAATTCGGAGAGCATCTATTGTGTTAGATTTAAGTAACATTAAATAACATATGCCTTAATGGCAAGTTATAGATGTCATCCAGGATCAATGCGGGTTTACATAAGGTTACAAATATAGTATATTTATCCCTAATTAATATAAGTAGGAGGCTCGGTAAAACTAGCTAGAGTAATGAAGTGATGATTGGTGCTGCTAGTTGAAAATAGACTAGTGTAAGAAGGCAGGTGGCTCCGCTGATGGGGAATAGTGAAATGGGATGATATTTGGGGAGATTGGGGATGGGGAGAATGTCCAATGGTGGGATCTTCCAGTGAGGTCTGCTGGTGGTCTACACTTTACATTTTGCTCTGTCCTGGTCTTAACCCACCCCAGACCGGAGTGAAGAGCTCCTCTGCCCATGACAGAGTTGGTTCACTGTCATGTATCTGAGTGAGGATGTCAGCCTACCCCATCCAATGGAGGTCAGGGACAGATGCTCTCACCAAGTGTATGGTTTTCTCTTTTACAGGTTCCCTTAGGTCACTCAAGTCACTGAGAATGGAGACCTTAGTGCAGGCAGTTAGTCAGCAACTTTTGCACTGGGCCCATGATGAAAGGGGTTTAAAGGAATAATCGTGAGAGTATTTATTAAACGTCACACGTTAGCAGAATACTCGAGATTGTTTTCTCCGCATCATTTTGGAGAAGGAACATTCGTGAGATTAATGGTTCGAACATCATATGTGAACAGAACAATAAAATTGTTTTTTTTTTTTAACACCACATGGGAAAAGTCCAGTGGGTATTATGTTTTCACACGACAGGTGAAAAGACATAGATACTTTTATTTTCCATATCACATGGGAATAGAACAGTATAAACTGATTATGAAGTTATTAAAACAGTGATCTTGTGAGCAATAGACACTTTAGACAGGAATTACATTTATTTCAAGGAACAGTATTTTCGTGTCCTCACTAGACAAGGATGTTATAAGTATAAGAACAATAGGGGCACATACTAACGGTGTGATCCAGGCAGGATTCAGGGTCAGATTGTGACTAGTTCTTTTGAGTGATCAAACAGCCACCGGTGGAAGTCTACATCTAGCAGGATGGATACATGCCTTGGTGAGGTCAATGTGGACTGAATGAAGATGTGGTATGATCCTTTCCGGGATGATCGGGCTGGGCTCTTCAGCTACTTGGTCTAAGTCTTGCACACACCAGAATATTCGACACACATTCTACACATTACACACACACACTTCTCACATACATACTCTTTGCTTAATAAATTATTTTATATTTATTTGTTAAAGCTAGAGTTGTGGAGTATGTTGTGTTGGGGAAGGAGTGAGAGGGGGCATGATCTAGGGGTGAGTGAGAGTAAGAAAGAGGTGTCGACAGACTGATGGAGTTTGTGGGCGGAGTCTGGTGGTTTCTCTAGGACAATAATATTGGGGTAATAAAAATGTGGGTGTTGATTCCCCTCACTTCAGGGACGACACTAAAGTAAGAAAGGATAACTTACGACATTTATTGGGGCTCGTAAACGGGATCTTTGGACTGTGGGATCATCTCGTAAACGTGATCTTTGGACAGTGGGATTACGTTCTTGACAACGGGGTCTTTTGACACGGGATCTTTAGTTAAGGGACGGAGAATATTGTTAGAGAGAGAATCCAGCTAGAGTGAATGTGGATAGGGGTTAAGACACATATTCTTACCTGTTCACACTTCACACGTCTGCATAGGTCTGTGGTCCTGATTCTGCTCTTGTCACTGAGTGATTGTGTTGTGTTGTGGTCTGAATTATATAGATTAACACTAATTGTTCATTATATATATATATTCCTCTTGGAGATAATCTGCACTCTATCTGCTGACTTACCTCTTTGAAAAATGGCCACTCCTAAACTAACCACTGCAGAACTAAGAGCAAAAGGGGAATAAATGGGTTTGTCGGGTTCTGCCCTAACAGATTACATACAGGAAGTGGAGAGGGAGTTTCGTCAAGCAGAAAGGGAAAGATCGAAAGGCCGAGTTGGAATTGAGAAGGATGGAGTTAGAACAGGCAGCCAAGAAACTGGAATTTGAAGCTGGTCAGGCAGCTAGGAAACTTGAAATTGAGGAAGCTGCTAGGAAACGGGAAGCGGAGCAAGAACCTCAGAAAAGGGAGCACGAGTCCCGGATGAGGGAACTCGAGTTGAAGAGTCAATCTAATGGGGAAACTGAGGGAGCAGTTGGAGGTTCCTCCATCCCAGGCTCAACACCAGTAGGGGGGCATAGTTATCATGCTATGAAGTTCCCTCTAGCGATCTACGAGGAGGACAAAGAGAAGATTGACCAGTACCTTCAACGCTTCGAGGCCATGTCCGTTGCTATGGGTCTGGAGCGTAACAAATGGAATCTCAAGCTATCCCAGGGATTACGCGGGACCGGCTACGAGGTTTATTCTCGCCTGCCTCCAGGACATGAGAACAATTATGACGAGTTGAAGACGGCTCTGCTGAAACGATTCGAGGTTACGTCACACATCTACCGGAAAAAATTTCGAGCAGCGAAACGAGAACCGGGGAGTTGTTTGCCGCCTACAGTTTGCGTCTAAAATCCTATCTCCATAAGTGGATGGATTTGGCTGGGTTCGCACATGACTACGAGAGTCTGGAAGAGCTCATGGTGGTCGACCAGCTGAAGAAGCAAATGTCAAAACCTCTCAGGACGTTCCTGGGAGAACAAGGAGCGGAACGTATTGACCTCGTGACAAAATTAGCAGAACGGTTCGTCGAGGTACATGGGGAGGCAGGGGAAAACCTTTCAACCAACACCAAAAGTCAGGAGAAAACATGAAAAGAAGAAACCAAAAACTCAGGAACCAAAAAGGGGGAACCTTATGTGCAAAAATCAGAGGATAGTTCAGAGAAGACGAAGGAGGGAAGCAAGAGCACTTCAAGCTCTACACCAAAACGACAGTGGTCGGAGAAATGGTGTTCAATTTGTAAGTCACCCTCTCACAATACGAGGGACTGCAAATCGAAGGCTAAGAGCCCTCACTTCGCAGCATGTCAAGTGACTTCCAAGGAGGTTGTCACAGAAAATGCCAAGGTCAACAAGGAAGCTCGCCACCAGGAGAGCTCACTCAAGTCCGGCACTAGAAAATTCTAGGACAGGGAAATGGTGCAAAAACTGCAAGTCAAACACGCACAATACTATTGACTGCAGGGAAAAGTCAGGAGACTCTCATTTCGTCGTGTGCCCCGGGAAACCTAAGGTGGAGCCCACCAAACAGGTCGAGGCCTGAGGAAGAGACTCCAGACCAGGATAAACCACCTGTAGTGGAATTGGTAGAGGTTAACGGTCGTCAAGTGGAGTGTTTGTACGACACAGGACTGGACGGGGAGGCCGTGATTTCTGCGGATCTGGTACATCCAGAACAATTCACAGGTGAGACCATGGAGATACAGCCTGCACAGAAGAGTGCTGTGGCCATGAAGTTGCCCATTGCTAACGTGGAGATTCGGTCAAGGTATGTCACCGGCACAATCAAGGCCGCTGTATTGACCGATCCCATTTTTCCCAGTCATCCTCGGTTGCCGGTATGTCTTTCTGGGAATGCCCAGGGAGCCAATCCATATGGGAGCAATACAGACTCGCTCTCAGACGAGAACGGAAGAGGCAGAAGCAATTGTGACTAACCCAATGCCGGGGGAGCTACGAACTGCCCAGAGTGAGGATGCTACTTTACGTCCTTGCTACAAAAAGCTGCAGAGAAGTGCTGATCCACCAGGACGGGGCAGTACTACATGAAGAATAGGATACTCTACAGGAGAGCAGGAAGGGGAGACAACCTATACGGTCAGTTGGTCGTCCCGAAAGCTCACCGGTCCCAGATTCTTCATATGGGGCATACCATCTCCTTTAGTGGACACATGGGTATTGCCGCCACCATGCAGCGAATTTCCTGCCATTACTATTGGCCGGGAATGACAGAGGATGTGCGTCGGTATGTAAAGTCATGCCCTGAGTGCCAGAGGGTGGCACCGAAACACTGGACAGCACCGGTGGTCTTGGGTGAGATGCCCATCATGAACTCTCCTTTCGAGAGGGTAGCCATCGATATCGTGGGTCCACTTCCTAGGACTAGGAAGAGGAACATGTATATACTCACAATGGTGGATTGCTGTACAATGTGGGGTGAAGCCATACCGTTGACCACGATTGACTCGAAACGAGTGGCGGACGCACTGATGGAGGCCTTTACCAGATTAGGCTTCCCTGATCAAATTCTGACGGACAATGGGTCCCAGTTTTGTGGAAAACTCATGGAGGAAGTATTTAGGGTGTTCCACTCTAACCACATACATACCAGCCCTTACCACCCTCAAGCCAATGGACAAGTAGAGCGTTTCAACGGCACGTTGATGACAATGCTCAGGAAACTGGCACAGGAAAAACCTGATAGGTGGGATGAATATATCCCAGCAGCACTTTTTGCATTATCGGGAAGTTCCTCATGGCTCAACAGGACTACCACCCGCTACGTTGCTGTTTGGTCGTCCAATCAAAGGACCGTTGGAAGCCATGTTGAGGAGTTGGACTGAAGAGGGGACGTCAGAAGAAGTGATCTCTTCTTACAAATATGTGGAGGAACTGAAAGAAAAACTTCACAAGGGATGGACTCTGGCGAATCAAAACTTGAAAAAAGGCCAGAAAAAGACATGCGGCTTACTACAACCGTAGGTCTAAAGACAGATCTCTAGAGGTGGGAGACAAAGTATTGTTGCTACTCCCAACGGGAAACAACAAACTGGAGATAGGTTGGCAAGGACCATTTCCCGTGGAAAGGGTGATATCCAGAACCAACTATCAGATCCGGATCCGGGGAAAGTCGAAGATTTTCCATATCAATCTCTTGCGGAAATACGAAGAGAGACCCGGAGACAGGGCAGCTCACCTCATGGCAATGGCAGTTGCAGTGGAGACGGAAGTGGGAACCAACGAGGGCAGGGAATATCCCTTGGTACACCAGGAAACCTATAGGGATGTGCAAGTGAACCCTGATCTGACTTCCCAGGCGAGGGAAAAGATAGCCTAGGTTCTCAGGTCCCATGAGGAGATACTGACTAATAAACCAGGACGAACGAGGTTGGTTGAGTTCGAGATGACGGTTGACCACCCAAGAGCCTGTTCGCCAAAAGGTTTACCCAGTGCCATTCTCTAAAGAAAAGGCCCTGAAGGAGGAAATACAAAAACTGCTGGAGGATGACGTGATTGCGCCATCCACATCCCTATACAATGCGGGGGTAGTTTTGTTACGCAAACCAAGTGGAGAACACCGGTTGTGTATAGACTACCGACTTCTGAACAGTCATATACAATTTCAGGTGGAACCTTTGCCGAATCCAACGCAGTTATTCGCTAGGCTACATAAGGCTCGGTACTTTTCAAAGGTGGATCTGAGTCGGGGGTACTATCAGATACCAGACAAACCGGAGATTCGACCACTGTTGGCTTTCAGTACACCTAGTGAACACTACGAATTCAAGGTCATGCCCTTTGGACTCAGCAATGCACCTAGTGTGTTTACGCGCATGATGAGGACTTTACTAGATCCCTTACAGGATCCGTCCATCATCTCATTCATGGATGATATTATGATTTCCAGTGACAGCTTGGATGACCACTTGCAATCCTTGGAGAGAGTGTTTAATAGACTCAGGGAAGCAGGGCTTACCGCTCGTCCAACCAAGTGCATGATTGGTTACCAGACTATGGAATTTCTAGGTCACACCATCACTCCAGGACACATTGTCCCAGAGGAAAAGAACCTGGAGAAAATCAGAAATGCACCAAGGCCAAAAACGTAGAAGGATGTGCGATCTTTTCTCTCGTTGTGTGGGTTCTACCAAAAATTTATCCCACATTTCACTGAAATGGGAGCTCCATTAACGGAAACCTTGAAAAAAGGATTCCCGGACCAAATCATTTGGACACCAGAATGTGAGACTGCCTATAATCAGTTAAAGGAGGCCTTGGTCAGCAAGCCTGTATTACAGCTCCCTGACTTTTCCAAACCATTTGTGTTGAGAACGGATGCGAGTGGGATTGGGATTGGGGCAGCTTTGT
Source organism: Cepaea nemoralis (assembly GCA_014155875.1). Lineage (NCBI taxonomy): Eukaryota > Metazoa > Mollusca > Gastropoda > Stylommatophora > Helicidae > Cepaea > Cepaea nemoralis. Next base: position 248,401 of record JACEFZ010028359.1, on the reverse strand, counting down.
TACAGGAAGGAAAAGACGATGCTTCGGTTTTGAAACCTGTGGCATACGCAAGTAAGAACTTCTCCAGGCTGAGAGGAATTATTCGACCGTCGAGAGAGAATGCTTGTCTCTCGTATGGGCCGTGCAAAAATTCCAGCACTATTTGTATGGAGTTAAGTTTCGGGTCCAGTCGGATCATCAGCCCTTGATGTTCCTGGCTACTTCTCAGAAGCTCAACGCCCGTTTGATGCGTTGGTCGTTGTTACTTCAACCCTACAATTTCACAGTGGAGTACATTCCTGGGAGGGAAAATGTTGGAGCGGACTTCTTGTCAAGACACCCAGCTCCTGATGAAGAGGAATGAATCATGTGGATTGAACTTGCAGTGGAAAAGAGTGAGATGGACTACTCTCTTAAGAGGGGGCCTATGTCATGAATTCACTCCAAGGTTACAATCCGATGTCAAAAATAACAACGACAGTATGATTTGCAGCTGCAGTTGTTTACCAGTTAGATCAAAAGACACCGCTGACCTTGAGAAGTCTTGGATAGACAGAAGATATGTCGGGGAATTGTAAACAGGTGGTTGTAACACACGCACTTGTTTTAGAATCAGGACAGGAGCAGATAACTAGGGACATTGATTCACACCAAGGGAGACAAGAACTTGGCTGAGATAGTTAGTGCCCCTGAAACCATTTGTTGTATTTTGGTTGGGGTGTTGAAACATGAAAGGCGACTCTGGCATTGATTACCCAAAAGGGAGCTAAGATTTTGGACTTAGTTAGGGCCCTTGAGCGACACACACGGAACATCAAAGACTTCTCGGGAACACTCCTAGCGCTGTGAATAAACAAGACTGGGGTACATTAGTATAAACCAGAAAATTGGCTAGGCTTGACGTGTTTTTGTGTGTGCTGCAGTTAGGAAATTCGGAGAGCATCTATTGCGTTAGATTTAAGTAACATTAAATAACATATGCCTTAATGGCAAGTTATAGATGTCATCCAGGATCAATGCGGGTTTACATAAGGTAACAAATATAGTATATTTAGGCTTAATTAATATAAGTAGTAGCCTCGGTAAAACTAGCTAGAGTAATGAAGTGATGATTGGTGCTGCTAGTTGAAAATAGACTAGTGTAAGAAGGCAGGTGGCTCCACTGATGGGGAATAGTGAAATGGGATGATATTTGGGGAGATTGGGGATGGAGAGAATGTCCAATGGTGGGATCTTCCAGTGAGGTCTGCTGGGGGTCTACACTTTACATTTTGCTCTGTCCTGGTCTTAACCCACCGCAGACCGGAGTGAAGAGCTCCTCTGCCCATGACAGAGTTGGTTCACTGTCATGTATCTGAGTGAGGATGTCAGCCTACCCCCATCCAATGGAGGTCAGGGACAGATGCTCTCACCAAGTGTATGGTTTTCTATTTTACAGGTTCCCTTAGGTCACTCAAGTCACTGAGAATGGAGACCTTAGTGCAGGCAGTTAGTCAGCAACTTTTGCACTGGGCCCATGATGAAAGGGGTTTAAAGAAATAATCGTGAGAGTATTTATTAAACGTCACACGTTTGCAGAATACTAGAGATTGTTTTCTCCGCATCATTTTGGAGAAGGAACAATCGTGAGATTAATGTTTCGAAACATCATATGTGAACAGAACAATAGAATTGTTTTTTTTTTTACACCACATGGGAAAAGTCCAGTGGGTATTATGTTTTCACACGACAGGTGAAAAGACTAATAGGTACTGTTATTTCCACATCACATGGGAATAGAACAGTATAAACTGATTATGAAGTTATTAAAACAGTGATCTTGTGAGCAATAGACACTTTAGACAGGAATTACATTTATTTCAAGGAACAGTATTTTCGTGTCCTCACTAGACAAGAATGTTATAAGTATAAGAACAATAGGGACATAGTAATAACGGTGTGATCCAGGCAGGATTCAGTGTTAAGACTGTGACTAGGTATATTGAGTGATCAAACAGCCACCGGTGGAAGTCTACATCTAGCAGGATGGATACATTCCTTGGTGAGAGTAATGTGGACTGAATGAAGATGTGGTGTGATCCTTTCCGGGATGATCGGGCTGGGCTCTTCAGCTACTTGGTCTAAGTCTGCACACACCAGAATATTCGACACACATTCTACACATTACACACACACACTTCTCACATACATACTCTTTGCTTAATAAATTATTTTATATTTATTTGTTAAAGCTAGAGTTGTGGAGTATGTTGTGTTGGGGAGGAGTGAGAGGGGGCATGATCTAGGGGTGAGTGAGAGTAAGAAAGAGGTGTCGACAGACTGATGGAGTTTGTGGGCGGAGTCTGGTGGTTTCTCTAGGACAATAATATTGGGGTAATAAAAATGTGGGTATTGATTCCCCTCACTCCAGGGACGACATTAAAGTAAGAAAGGATAACTTACGACAACGATACAAACAACCGCTGACAAATGTGATAACATCCCACGCGAAATCCACAGGTCACAGTGTCGCGCCACTCATTTACTCAGTAGCTGAGCGACGGAACTATGCATTACCAGTTCAACATGAGGAAAATGCGAATGCAAACCGTAGCCACAAGCATAAACACGCCAGAGGCGATAAGGTGTCTAAAAATGAACTATTCCAAAAATAGCCAAATTGACCAAAAATCGATAATTTTTAAGGTTAGCATCGCCTTAACGGTTCAAATGCCTATCCGCCATGTTGGGGACCGGAAGTCCATCACATTTTGTAGGCCGGAGTGCACGGAAGAACTGATGACCAGTCTTTCTCCTCTCGCAGCGAACGTTGAGAGCTGACATAGAACCATAGCCTGACGCCCTTCATGTCATTATCCTAACCATAACACCAACACACCCGACAACAATAATAGTAAAAAAAAAAAAGATGAAGTTAGGATCACATTTACAAGTATGTGGGAGATTTTAGCGTATTGTGCCCGCCCCATATTTGTGTTGACCAATCGGCACTCGAGGGCTGATGCTGTCAACATGGTTCACCTATAATGTCCACACTCCTGTAGGACCGCTGTCTCTGCCAAACTTCACTAGCCGCCTTCCACACGAGTCTGCTGATATTTCTCCGGTCTCTCAGACTCATTATCATCATGTTCCATGACGATTGGCGAGGTTGATTATGTTTCGCCAGCTCACACGATCACCACAGTCGTGGATCAGCTCTCTTTGTCTCGGTTATCCCATGTGGCCAGACCTCTCTGCCTTCCCCTTGTTCTTGTCCCCTCAATCATTGCCAGTTGTTACTAAATTCTCTAGTCTATTTCTTCTAATAATGTGATAAAAAAACTTGACTATCTAGATCTAATTTCTCTAATCAGTTTAAGGTTTTCAGTGTTTGTTTTAGGTACTTGCTCATTCTTCCATGTTGCTAATCAATAATGATAATAATAATAATTACAATAGGAATGCTGCTGCTGCTACTGCTAATAATAATAATAATAATAATAATAATAATAATAACAACAACAGCGGTAGTAATAGTTATAATAATAAGATAATAATGATGATGATGATGATAATAATACTAGTAATAATTATAGTAAAAGATAATACTTATGGTGATTATGATAATAATAATAAAAAGATAATAATGATGATGGTAATGATAGTAATAATAATAGTGATAATAATAAGATAATATTAATCATAGGAATAGTAGTAGTAGTAGTAGCAACAGTAGTAGTAGTAGTAGCAACAGTAGTAGTAGTAGTAATTGTAGTAGTAGTAGTAGTAGTAGTAGTAGTAGTAGTAGTAGTAGTAGTAGTAGTAGTAGTAGTAGTAGTAGTAGTAGTAGTAGTAATAATAATAAGGATAATGATGAAGATGATGATAATAATAGCGATAATAATTATTATAATTAGGATACTGATGATAGTGATGATGATGATGATACTAATAATAACATTAATAATAATTATAATAATAATTATAATGATAAGAATAATGATGATGATGGTGATGATGATGATGATGATGATGATAATGATGATGATGATGATGATGATGATGATGATGATGATGATGATAAGATGATAATAATAATGATGATGATAGTAATAAATCTGCAATAAGAAAATTCATGATATCCACTCCGCCACGTGACCCTCTGCTGTTTACGGACGCGATGTGTGTTTGTGTATGTGTGGCTGACCGCTCACGCAGGCAGACTGATACACTTACCTCTTGCCTTGCCCAGACCAGGTCAGCGGATGTGACAAAACCTCTGGACCCACAGTCGGACTCTTGTCCCAGCTGGACATTGGTCACGTGACTACCAGGGAGCCACGAACGGAAATCGATGTCTTACGTCCATGCTTCAGCCTTCACCTCATTAGCAGACATCAGGGACAGGTCAAGAGACAGCATCGCTAGCCAGGTAACGTGTCCTTGTTGTCCTGGTCACTTCCTTTGTCACTTTCCTGGTATCTTCCCTGGTCATTTCCGTGGTCATTTTCCTGGTCACTTCATTGGTCCCTTCCCTGGTCACTTCCCTGAGCACTTCTCTGGTCACTTCCCTGGTTTAACTTTCCTGATCACTTTCCTGGTATCTTCCCTGGTCACTTCCCTGGTTCAACTTTCCTGGTTTAACTTTCCTGGTCACTTTCCTGGTATCTTCCCTGGTCACTTCTCTGGTCACTTCCCTGGTTTAACTTTCCTGGTCACTTTCCTGGTATCTTCCCTGGTCACTTCCCTGGTTCAACTTTCCTGGTCACTTTCCTGGTCACTTCTCTGGTCACTTCCCTGGTCACTTCCCTGGTCACTTCCCTGGTTTAACTTTCCTGGTCACTTTCCTGGTCACTTCCCTGGTCACTTCCCTAGTCACTTCCCTGGTTTAACTTTCCTGGTAACTTTCCTGGTATCTTCCCTGGTTTAACTTTCCTGGTCACTTCCCTAGTCACTTCCCTGGTTTAATTTTCCTGGTCACTTTCCTGGTATCTTCCCTGGTCACTTCACTGGTCACTTCCCTAGTCACTTCCCTGGTTTAACTTTCCGAGTCACTTTCCTGGTCACTTCTCTGGTCACTTCCCTGGTCACTTTCCTGGTCACTTCTCTGGTCACTTCCCTGGTCACTTCCCTGGTCACTTCTCTGGTCACTTCCCTGGTATCTTCCTTGGTTACTTCCCTGGTTTAACTTTCATGGTAACTTTCCTGGTCACTTCTCTGGTCACTTCCCTGGTCACTTCCCTGGTTTAACTTTCTTGGTCACTTTCCTGGTATCTTCCCTGGTCACTTCCCTGGTCACTTCCCTGGTTTAACTTTCCTGGTCACTTCTCTGGTCACTTCCCTGGTCACTTTCCTGGTTTAACTTTCTTGGTCACTTTCCTGGTATCTTCCCTGGTCACTTCCCTGGTCACTTCCCTAGTCACTTCCCTGGTTTAACTTTCCTGGTCACTTCCCTGGTCACTTCCCTGGTTTAACTTTCCTGGTCACTTCCCTGGTCACTTCCATGGTTTAACTTTCTTGGTCACTTTCCTGGTATCTTCCCTGGTCACTTCCCTGGTCACTTCCCTAGTCACTTTCCTGATAACTTTCCTGGTCACTTCTCTGGTCACTTCCCTGGTCACTTCTCTGGTCACTTCCATGGTCACTTCTCAGGTCACTTCCCTGGACACTTTCCTGGTCACTTTCCTGGTCAATTCTCTGGTCACTTTCCTGGTATCTTCCCTGGTCACTTCCCTGGTCACTTCCCTGGTTTAACTTTCCTGGTCACTTCCCTGGTCACTTCCCTGGTCACTTCTCTGGTCACTTCCATGGACACTTTTCTGGTCACTTTCATGGTCACTTCCCTGGTAACTTTCCTGGTAACTTCCCTGGTCACTTTCCTGGTCACTTCTCTGGTCACTTTCCTGGTCACTTCTCTGGTCACATCCCTGGTCACTTTCCTGGTCACTTCCGTGGTCTCTTCCCTGGTCACTTTCATGGTCACTTCCCTCGTCACTTTCATGGTCACTTTCCTGGTCACTTTCCTGGTCACTTCTCTGGTCACTTCCCTAGTCACTTTCCTGGTCACTTTCCTGGTCACTTCTCTGGTCACTTCCCTGGTCACTTTCCTGGTCACTTTCCTGATCACTTCCCTGGTCACCTCCCTGGTCACTTCCCTGGTCACTTTCCTGGTCACTTCCCTGGTCACTTCCCTGGTCACTTCTCTGGTCACTTCCCTGGTCACTTCCCTGGTCACTTCCCTGGTCACTTTCCTGGTCACTTTCCTGGTCACTTCCCTGGTTTAACTTTCCTAATCACTTCCCTGGTCACTTCCCTGGTCACATCTCTGGTCACTTCCCTGGTCACTTCCCTGGTCACTTTCCTGGTCACTTCTCTGGTCACTTCCCTGGTCACTTACCTGGTCACTTCCCTGGTCACTTCTCTGGTCACTTCCATGGACACTTTCCTGGTCACTTCCCTGGTCACTTTCCTGGTATCTTCCCTGGTCACTTCCCTGGTTTAACTTTCCTGGTCACTTCCCTGGTCACTTCCCTGGTCACTTCCCTGGTCACTTTTCTGGTCACTTCCATGGACACTTTCCTGGTCACTTTCATGGTCACTTCCCTGGTCACTTTCCTGGTCACTTCCCTGGTCACTTTCCTGGTCACTTCTCTGGTCACTTCCCTGGTCACTTTCCTGGTCACTTCCGTGGTCTCTTCCCTGGTCAATTTCCTGGTCACTTCCCTGGTCACTTTCCTGGTCACTTTCCTGATCAATTTCCTGGTCACTTCTCTGGTCACTTCCCTGGTCAATTTCCTGGTCACTTTCCTGGTCACTTCTCTGGTCACTTTCGTGGTCACTTCTCTGGTCACTTCCTTGGTCACTTTCCTGGTCACTTTCCTGGTCACTTTCCTGGTCACTTTCCTGGTCACTTCCCTGGTCACTTTCCTGGTCACTTCCCTGGTCACTTCTCTGGTCACTTCCGTGGTCTCTTCCCTGGTCACTTCCCTGGTCACTTCTCTAGTCACTTCCCTGGTCACTTCCCTGGTCACTTCCCTGGTCACTTCCCTTGTCACTTCTCTGGTCACTTCCATGGACACTTTCCTGGTCACTTCACTGGTCACTTTCCTGGTATCTTCCCTGGTCACTTCCCTGGTTTAACTTTCCTAATCACTTCCCTGGTCACTTCCCTGGTCACATCTCTGGTCACTTCCCTGGTCACTTCCCTGATCACGTCCCTGGTCACTTTCCTGGTATCTTCCCTGGTCACTTTCATGGTCACTTCCCTGGTCACTTTCCTGGTCACTTCCCTGGTCACTTCCCTGGTCACTTCCCTGGTCACTTTCCTGGTCACTTCCCTGGTCACTTTCCTGGTCACTTCTCTGGTCACTTCTCTGGTCACTTCTCTGGTCACTTCTCTGGTCACTTCCCTGGTATCTTTCCTGGTATCTTCCCTGGTCACTTCTCTGGTCACTTCCCTGGTATCTTCTCTGGTCACTTCTCTGGTCACTTCTCTGGTCACTTCTCTGGTCACTTCTCTGGTCACTTCCCTGGTCACTTTCCTGGTCACTTCCTTGGTCACTTCTCTGGTCACTTCCCTGGTCACTTCCCTGGTCACTTCTCTGGTCACTTCCATGGACACTTTTCTGGTCACTTTCATGGTCACTTCCCTGGCCACTTCCCTGCTCACCTCCCTGGTCACTTTCCTGGTCACTTTCATGGTCACTTCCCTGGCCACTTCCCTGGTCACTTCCATGGTCACCTCCCTGGCCACTTCTTGGTCACTTTCCTGGTCACTTTCCTGGTCACCTCCGTTGTCACTTTCCTGGTCACTTTCCTGGTCACCTCCCTGGCCACCTCCCTGGTTATTTCCCTGGTCACTTCCCTGGTCACCTCCCTGGGCAGCGCCCTTGTCACTTCCCTGGTCACTTTTTTGGTCACCTCCTTGGTCACCTCCCTGGTAACTTCCTGGTCACTTCCCTGGTCACCTCCCTGGTCACATTCCTGGTCACTTCCTCGTCACTTTCCTGGTCACCTCCCTGGTCACATTCCTGGTCACCTCCCTGGTCACCTCCCTGGTCACTTCCTGGTCACTTTCCTGGTCACTTCCCTGGTCACCTCCCTGGTCACCTCCCTGGTCACATTCCTGGTCACTTCCTCGTCACTTTCCTGGTCACTTCCCTGGTCACATTCCTGGTCACCTCCCTGGTCACCTCCCTGATCACTTCCTGGTCACTTTCCTGGTCACTTCCCTAGTCACCTCTCTGGTCACTTCATGGTTACCTCCCTGGTCACCTCCCTGGTCACTTTCCTGGTCACTTCCCTGGTCACCTCCCTGGTCACCTCCATGGTCATTTCCTGGTCACCTCCGTGGTCACATTCCTGGTCACCTTCCTGGTCACATTCCTGGTCACCTTCCTGGTCACCTCCCTGGTAACCTCCCTGTTAACCTCCCTGGTCACCTCCCTGGTCACCTCCCTGGTCACTTCCTGGTCACCTCCCTGGTCACCTTCCTTGTCACCTTCCTGGTCACCTCCCTGGTCACTTTCCTGGTCACTTCCCTGGTCACCTCCCTGGTCACTTCCTGGTCACCTCCCTGGTCACATTCATGGTCACCTTCCTGGTCACATTCCTGGTCACCTCCCTGGTCACCTCCCTGGTAACCTCCCTCCTCACTTTCCTGGTCACCTCCCTGGTCACCTCCCTGGTCACCTCCCTCCTCACTTTCCTGGTCACTTCCCTGGTCACTTTCCTGGTCACCTCCCTGGTAACTTCCCTGGTCACTTCCCTGATCATCTGCCTGTCACTTAACTGGTCACTTCCCTGGTTACCTCCATGGTCACTTCCTGGTCACTTTCCTGGTCACTTCCTTGGTTACCTCCCTGGTCACTTCACTGGTCACCTCCCTGGTCAACTCCCTGGTCACCTAACAGGTCACTTCTCAAGCACCAGCTTTTCCTGTCCTAGTCACTTCCCAGTAACGTGTCCTTGTGATCCTGAAGAAGAAGAAGAAGAAGAAGAAGAAGAAGAAGAAGAAGAAGAAGAAGAAGAAGAAGAAGAAGAAGAAGAAGAAGAAGAAGAAGAAGAAGAAGAAGAAGAAGAAGAAGAAGAAGAAGAAGAAGAAGAAGAAAGAGGATTGGGTGGAGGAGGAGGATTGGGAGGAGGAGGAGGAGGAGAAGCTGGGGCAGGAGCAGGAACAGCAGCAAGCAACAGCAGCAGGATACCTATAGCCAACGAATTAACATTTGCTTTCATGTCCCTACTTTCAGAGAGCATTGAGCAGTGGGGCATACCCAAAGGTAATCAATCACCCGCCTAGCCACACAATCCAACCCTACCAGATCTCAGCGAGCATGCCGGCGGTGTCTCCTGAAGAGCAACAAGCCAGACTAGAAACTACCTACAGTACCACGGCTCAGGTCTCAGCGGGATCTCACGGGTATCCGTATCTGGGTGCACCTGGCTACCCTATTTCTTCCTCAGTGAGTACATTGGGGTCATTTTGTGACACAAATCTTCTACTGATTGCTGTACGTCTGTACTAATTGCTGTCTTGTTCCTGGCTTATGTCACACATGTCTGTACTGATTTCTGTCTTGCTCCTCGTGTGTGTCACATACGTCTGTGCAGATTTCTGTCTTATTCCTCGACTATGTCACACAAGAATGTACTGATTGCTGTGTTGTTTTAGATTTTTTTTTTTGTAAGATGTGAAAATCTGTTTAATATTAGTCATTGACGAGGTGGGTGGGGGGGGGGGGGGGGGGGGAAAGAATTCAACACTTACACCGGTAAGTTGGAATTCAACGTTTACTTTTCGCTCAGAAAGCAATGGCAAACCACTGAACGTACAATCGCACAGAAAATAAACCTGAGGTTAAGTTTGACCACAACGTCCTGTATAACAGAGTAGCCTGTTATACGGGGTTTAGTTAGGTGGCACGGCGTGCAAGGGGAAAGAAATAAATAGCTGATGCACGCGTGAGCACCGTAGCTAGGTAGTTAGGGACGCTCACGTGCTGACGTAGAGGTAAACAGGGGATTAGTTACCATCTACTACTCAAGCCGACAAGACGTGAGACTCCATGATCCATGTAATATGCCACGGTTTTGATACGACTAAGTTCTTGTAATAAACTCAGATAGTTTATACGGCTTGACTTCAGCGTTAATACTTCGTGTCTTGTCGCTCTGTCACAAGACCCGAAATGGTGCCTTAGACTCAAGGATCTCAAAACTTTTGGGTCGTCGCGGAATACACAAAGTACTAAGTTCAGTGGGAACTTCCCGGAGAATGTCTTGAAAACAAGTGCAGCTATACTGAAAGAACATTGCTGAACGCGTTCGTCAAACATGGCGGCTTCTACAACTTTTGCGAGAGCCATGGCGTAAACTGTTTTCAAGGGGGCTGCCGTTGCCTGAACATTCGCAATTTCAAATGGCTACAAGAGCCGTTGCCTGAACATTCTCAATTTCAAAAGGCTACAAGAGCCGTTGCCTGAACATTCGCAATTTCAAAAGGCTACAAGAGCCGTTGCCTGAACATTCTCAATTTCAAAAGGCTACAAGAGCCGTTGCCTGAACATTCGCGATTTTAAGGGGCCCTACAGTATCAATTTCGAGGAAAATAGCCAGAATTTTGCCATTTCCAAGAGGCGTGTCCAAGCCGCCATCTGCATTGCTGACTCTGAGGGGCCAACCAGGGCCGCCGCTGATCGCTCTCGTGCATTGCTGACTTAGAGGGGCCAACCAGGGCCCGCCGCTGATCGTTCTCGTGCATTGCTGACTTATAGGGGCCAACCAGGGCCCGCCGCTGATCGCTCTCGTGCATTGCTGACTTTGAGGGGCCAACCAGGGCCGCCGCTGATCGCTCTCGTGCATTGCTGACTTTGAGGGGCCTTACCAGAACCACAGTCGTGCATTCCTAAACCGTCGAGGAAGTGCCGCACTCTGATCCGTGAGAGACCGGCTGTCAAAACATCTACGATTTAAAATCGAAACTGAACAGTTAACGTTGTAATTTCCTAAGGGAAGTATAACACAATAATTAATTAATTAAATTAATTCCTGACTTAAACATTTTAAATGTGATTTTGTGATAATTATCGATTGCTATTATTGATTTGAAGTTATAGAGATACTATTAATTAATATTATTGGTTAGAGGGTAAATTATTATAAGTTTACAGGTATAACAAAATGGCACAAGACGAAGCGTCGTTGACACAGGTTTTAAGTGGAGTTGGGAGAGCTATATGCAGACTCGATACAGCGTTGAAACAGCAGGGTGTAGGTACTGACATCGAGAAATTTAGCGGCCAGGCCAGGCATTTAAAAAAATGGATTATAGCCATCGAGAAACAAGCTTTTTTGGTAGGAGCCACAGACGAAGAGAAGAAAAAAATTGCTTATCAGGCTAGTGTCTCCCAGTTTCTGACCATATAAGGAGAAAATTAGAGGCAGGAACAGATGAGACGTGGGAACATTTCAAAGATGATTTAGCACGCAAGTATGCTGAGATCACAGATCCCCAACACGAATTTTCAGTATTGAGACAGTCTAGACAAGAAAGTGGAGAAAGTGTTCAGTTATATAGTGACAGGCTAATTAATCTAGCTGAGGAAGCGTTTCTTGGACAGAATGTACAAGGGGAAGAGGTAGAAAGGATGCTGGTTGGAATTTTCGTGGATGGAATAAAGTCGGATGGACTGAAATTTAAATTAATGAGGGAAAATCCAGCTAGGATTATCACAGGCTGTGGATATAGCCATACAAGAAGAAAGTTTGAGAAGGAGATTTAGATTAAGGGTAGGACGAGAAATAGGAGGCTAATAGAGAGGACAGAATGGAAGAACCTATGGAAATAGGACAAGCAAGGTATGGATGGAGAAGAAGAGGAGAAATACAGACATTGCAGGGAAATAATGAAAGTACTCATGATAGAGGGAGACAAATGAGAAACTCTATAAGAGAGACAGTAGGTAGTACAAATATGGTCTGTTGGAATTGTGGACAGCATGGACATAGTTACAGATTTTGTGGCAACCGACGTGCTCAAGTTAATGCACATAATAGAAATGTTAATAATAGACCAAGTAGAAATTTGGAAGACAGACAAAGGAATTTTGCAAGATCAGGATGTCAGGGAAACTGGCGTCCCACTTACTGAATAGGGTCCGCGGTAGGGAGGGAAAACAAAAAGGTCCCAAGAATGACTGAATACGTCAATTACCCAAATGACAAGTATATGAGAAATAGAGAATATAGAAAATGGCCTCAACTTGGAGAGATAAAACAGTTCTCAGTGAATATGACTGATCCCAGTTCATGCATAATAGAAATAGGAAATTTAGAATTAGAACATTGATTGATTCGGGAGCTCAAGTCAGCGTGATCAAGGAAAAATTCTTATATCGCATATTAAAGAATTTCAGAATATTCAGGAATCAGGACAACATTCACTCTGTAACCGGACAAAATTTAGAGGTGGTCGGTAAAACGATGATAAATTTCAAATTAGGAGGGATAAATGTGAGACACCTTTTCCATGTAGTTAAAGATTTAAGTAGGAACATGATCTTAGGCAGGGATTTCTTACTGAAAAATGGTAGTAAGACTTTATTTTGACTTACATAAGATTGAGATTTCAAGATGTGTATGTAGATTTAGAAGAGGATATGCACGTATCGGCATTGGTCAGAGTAAAAACATCCATGACCTTAAAACCACAGACGGTCAATCTGATACAGGCAAAAATGAAAAAAATCCTTATTTTTCCATAGGACAAACAGTGACAATAACAGAGTTAGAAAGAGAGGTAATAGACGAACCTGGTTTGGAAGTCCCAGATGGAATAATAACATTGGACAAACAATTTAGCTTTCCAGTGATGATTATTAACAACACAGGGAAAGAGATTAAATTGTATAGAGGGTGCTGTGATCGCCAAAGTAGCACATGATCCTAACAACATATTAACAACAGGAGGAGAAGAAATGTCGAGAAATAACAATCCAGAAACCCCTAGGAAAAGAATTAATAGTAGAAATAGACGTGGAAGAAGTTGGAATGGACAGAATGATGAATTGATCCATGCATTCAGAGAACATCCATCCCAAATACATTCAGTAGACAAAACAACGTCACTCCTGAAGAGAGAACAAGAACTATTATCACAGTTAAAAGCTCCACCAGAAAACAAGGAAATATTAGAAAAATTAGTAAAAGAGAACCAAGATGTTTTTGCAGTTAACGACTTTGAATTGGGGAAGGCAAAAACGGTTACTATGGAAATAGATACTGGAAATCACCCACCAATTAGTCTGAAGCCGTACAGAACTCCCTTAAGGAATAGAGAAATAGTAGAAAAAGCAATAGAGGATATGTTGAAAGCAGGAATAATAACAAGATCGAAGTCAGAATGGTCATCTCCGATTGTTATAGTGTCCAAGGCCGACGGCTCACATCGGTTCTGCTGTGACTACAGGGCGCTAAACAAGATCACCAAAAATGTGGCATATCCATTGCCAGTAATTGACGACATTTTGGGATTGCTTAATGGTTCTACTTTCTTCACTACACTAGATGCTAGATCGGGGTTTTGGTGCATCCCCATGTCGCCAGATGCTCAGAAGAAAAGTGCTTTCTGTACTCACATGGGTTCTTACGAATTTCTAAGAATGCCTTTTGGCGTACGGACAGCTCCTTCTCATTATATGTTATTAATAAATCAAGTATTAGAAGGCATGCAAAAGTTCGCATTGGCGTACATAGACGACATTTTGATCTATACATCAGGAGACGTACAAGACCACCTAAAACATGTAAAATTGGTCTTTGACAGGCTAAGACTACACGATGTTAAACTGAAATTGAGTAAGTGTGGATTTTTGAAAACGGAAACTAAATACTTGGGTTACATCATTGATAGAGAAGGAATCAAGCCTGATCAAAATAAAGTGAAAGTCATTAAGGAATTACCGTCCCCGACCAACGTGAGGGAAGTAAGAGCTTTTATCGGTATGTGTGGGTACTATCGTCGGTTCATCCCAAACTTCGCACAAATCGCGGAACCCATCACAAACCTAACTTGCAAATATGCAAGATTTAAGTGGAATGAAGATTGTCAGAGAGCATTTGATTTTTTTAAAAAATAGTCTAACAGTGGTTCCATTATTGGCACATCCAGATTTAAACAAACAATTGATTTTATATACAGATGCTTCAGATAATGCCATAGGAGCATGTTTAACGCAACCATATGAAGGAGAAAACTCAGGAATACCAGGAGTTAAGAACGAAAGACCAATCTACTTTCTGTCACACAAACTTAGTAAGTCTCAGAAAAAGTGGGCGACAGTTGAAAAAGAGGCATACGCTATCCACTATGCTCTTCAGAAATTAAATTATTACTTACATAACGCCAATTTCATTATTAAAACTGATCATATGCCATTAAAATCTTTACTAGAGGCTCCAGTACAGAATAGGAAAATACAAACATGGGCAGTTAAATTTGCAAGGTTATAACGCAAAAGTAGAGTACATATCAGGTAAAGAGAACTACATGCGCCGATTTATTATCCAGAATCCCGTATCCAGAGATATCTGAGGATACTGAAGATGAGGGAGAACCAGAGATAGACGACCGAAACTGGCAAATAAACATACTAGATTCTGCCAAATTAAATAGAGAAAATTTTAGAAGTTCACAGACAGAACAAGATTCTGAACCATTAGCGGAAGAACCATAGTTACAACAATTTAATATGAAGAATGAACAAGAAATGGACCCAAGAGTAATAGAAATTAAACAAAAGTTGAAAGAAACAGGTGAAAACACTTTCAAAAAGAATTTTATAGAGTTACAGCAAGATGAGCAGTTATATTATATGAATGAAAAAGGTGAAGAGCCGGAATTGAGGAAATACATTCCGAAACAATTAGAAAGCAAGGTTTTGAAGGCATATCATGATGAAAATGGTCATCTTGGCCGTGACAAATTGTGCAAAGCTCTTAAGAAGAAGTATTATTGGCCAAATATGTTTAAGAGTGTTTATAAGTACGTTGACACCTGTGAAAAATGCAAATTAAGAAACATGAAAATAATTAAATGTCCATTACAAGAAACTGATATCCCTCAGTTTCCCATGCAGAAAATAAGCTTGGATATTTCAGGTCCTCACCCTAGAACACTCTCGGGAAATATCTATTTACTACATATAGTGGATTGCTATAGTCTGTGGCCAGAAGTTTATCCTGTCCCAGATAAGAGTGCTGATTCCATTATTAATATCTTTCTACAAGAATATATACCACGATTTAGTTGTCCTCAGATAATCCTTACAGATAATGGGAAAGAATTTGTGAACAAGAAGTTTGAGAAATTACTACAAGATCTAAATATTGTCCACATAAAAACTTCTTATTATAGGCCGTCCTCAAATGCGAAAAATGAGAGACAACATCGAACACTATATAACATAATAGCAAAAAAGGTAGAAGAACATGATGGAGAATGGGAGCTCTACTTAGAACCTGCATTGGGAGTGATACGAACACACCAAAATGAGAGTACAGGTATTTCACCGTTTTATTTGTTATATGGACGAGAACCAATACTGCCGATTGATAATTTACTCAAACCAAGACGAAAATATATGGGAGAAGAATTTCAGGAAATGATTTTACAAGAAATGCACAAAGCACACGTAACATTGAGAAGCAACGTAATTAAAGCTAGAGAAAGACAGAAAAAGTACGCAGATAAAAACACACAACTGCAAGAATTTAAAATAGGTGATAGGGTATATTATAAAAAACATAGAAGAAACTCCAAGTTCGATAGTCATTGGGTGCCAGGGTATTATATTCTAGAAAAGTTAGGCCCAGTTTCATATAAGATTAAGAACCAAATTACGGGACATGTGGCACGTTCACATGTAGAACACCTGAGACGAGATGAAGAAGACAAGAGAGCCGATGATAATTATTCAGAAAGGTTTTATTCAGACGGACAACTCACCAGACGAGTTACTTATGTGATATCTCCAGAAACTGAAAAGATCCTTGTACCAGAACAAACAATAACACCACCTTTATATGAAGCGATGGATGAACGATCGGAGACAATACCAAAAACTCTTTTGAGTGAGGAAAACGAAAGGTATAATGGTTACAGACCTGATAGTGTCGAGTCTATGGAAGAAGTAAACGCCCCGTATAAAAATACAAGACAAGCGGTGAAAAGTAGGATAGATAGACAAAAAGAAAGAGAAGTGAAAAGGAAAAAAAGAATTAGGGAAGACTCATCAAGTGACGAAGACATGCCACTGTTAGAAAGGTCTTTAAGGAACCAAGACAAACAAATTAGATTAGATATACAACGAAAAAAAATTTAGAGGCCAGCAATGTAAATACAGAAGAACAAGAAATGGATGAAAAGTCAGAGACTGATGGAAATGATAGTATTAGTGAAGACATTACAAGTTCTCATTATGAAAAAGAAAACTTCGATATGGAGATGGCACTTATAGAGAAAAATATAGAATTGTTGAAAAAAAAATGGAGATATGGTAAATGGGTGATAAAATATTCTGCAGATAGCAGGAGAGATATTTTTTTTATATTTGGATGGTTTAAAATGTGAGACCTATAAATTGAGGATAGACGACAAGCCATTTTTTGTTGTTGTTGATGAAATACAGTAGCGATAAATTACATGAAGGTAGTAATTAAAGCAGGTTGCTGAATGGCCTGGTTAAGAATTGTTGTGTGACTTATCTCAATGACTCGTGGATATGTTTTAATTAAATATGATTTTTCGATGCATCATGTATGTTATAATATATTAATGAAGGTTAGGGGATAGGATATGGGTATCAATATATATTACTGAGCTCTATAGTAAATAGAGATCTTTGGGGTGATTTTCGCATTAAGGGGATACCGTAGTTAACGGAATGCATATTGTTTAGTTCCATTTAATTTTAGGGTAGGGCTTGTTGTGTTTTCCTTCTTTTATGTGTAAATTATCGGTTCATAAAAGAAACCGGTAATGTTAGATGACATTAAGTTATTTTGTCTTGATTGATGCTTGTTTTATTATGTTTATTATGTTGGGGATAAAACCATGTATGTCAAATTGGGGGGTAAGAGTTTTGTTTTGGATTACGCTTGGTTTAATGACTCTCATAACTTGTAGTTTCAGTTATTTTGACTTGTTTAAATTCAGTACATTAACTTGATGACTGTTAAGACTTGTTTGAAAAGAAAACTGTTATTATTTTGTTCTGAGTAAAGAATTAGTGAAATCAAAAACGCCTTCGTTCAGACAATAATAAGCAAACGACTTTAGTAGTAAGTAGGTAAACATGGAGTGAGTGCCATGAGTTCGACGGGTAAATTTTGTAGGGATTCAAAATGGAGCTTGCTGGTTTTTAGAAGAAGTTGACGTGGGTAACGCGTATAGATGGTATTAAAAGGGGCTGCGTTAGCCAACATTAATGGGAATACACATGGATTGAATACCATGTTTGGATTATGTGGGATTAGTTAACTGGGGGTGGCCATAGATGGGGCTGTAGATAACAGCACATATGGTACAGAACGAAGTTAGATACGTCCATAAACAATGATGGTTATAATGGGATGTAGGGGGTTATAATAGGTGCTGTGCTAAGCAGCGTTAATATTGTGGGAGAAGATGGGTGGAACGTAGAAATGAGGCAGTGGTTGTCAGCATTCAACATATATACAGTAATTATAAGTATTGTCAATATTAATTGGGGACGCTGTGGTTACAGTAGGAAAGAAGAAGTAGAAATCAGAATATAGAAACACTAAAGCCATCGAGCTTGGGAAAGTGTGTTACAGATAGATACTAATATAGTATAAACAAGGGGAAAAGTGCAGTCATATATTGCTGGCTGTTGTTAGCAGCGCAAATAATACAGGTTGAAGAGTAGAATAATATTTTTTAATACTGAGTGTAGAAGGGTGGAGTTTTAAGTCGACGTAACTTTTGACAAGAGCATTTATTATTAACAAAAATGAAGATTAGCAGAATATATGATTTGGGCTTTTGAAAACTTTATTTTGTAAAGTTTTTGTGACTGCAAGGGAGGATAAATGTGACTACTTCTTGCTATCTTCTGGGTGCGCACCCACAATTTCTCTGTCTATCCTGTGTTGTTTTGTTGAGGTTGGGAGAATATGAGATGTTGTATAACGCATGATAATCTTCAATTTTTGTTTATATACCAACGATTTCGATAGACATATGTATATATGAAAATTCTAGGTAGATTCCTTGTGAACTGTTTTATAAAGTGAAATCTTGTAATATAAAAGGTACGATGTTACGGTAAGAACCTATAAAAGAAATAAATTAAGATGTTATGTTGGTGAACGAAGAAGAAGTATAAGTTCACGAAGAAGTGTTACAGAACATAGCGGCTGGCTGTAAGATATAAGTAGAGTAGTAGAGTTGTAGGAGTATAAAGAGTAGTGAATAAAACTCAGTGGTTAGGAGGGAGTCGTTTAAGACGGGTAAGCGAGTTGCTTGTGAATTTTGTATTTGGGAGTTGAGATAAGTTCAGATTGTTTGATGCAAGATAGGTAAGCGGATTGCTTATGATTTTACAGAAACGAAGAAGAAGTAACTTTAATTGTGTGGGATTATTGGGTTAAGGGTCTTGGGTCATAGATTTGGGGTAATTGAGTTGTGGAAGTAAGACTTTTCGGGGAAAAGTCTTGATAGTGTAGGAAGGTAATATAACAGAGTAGCCTGTTATACGGGGTTTAGTTAGGTGGCACGGCGTGCAAGGGGAAAGAAATAAATAGCTGATGCACGCGTGAGCACCGTAGCTAGGTAGTTAGGGACGCTCACGTGCTGACGTAGAGGTAAACAGGGGTTAGTTACCATCTACTACTCAAGCCGATAAAACGTGAGACTCCATGATCCATGTAATATGCCACGGTTTTGATACGACTAAGTTCTTGTAATAAACTCCGATAGTTTCTACAGCTTGACTTCAGCGTTAATACTTCGTGTCTTGTCGCTCTGTCACACCTGCAAAGGGCGTACAGCATTTAACACATCTGGAACAGTGATATCCTGGAGGTCTGTTTTAAGGCGGGCATTCTGGTACAGTGGTACTCTGGGTGTTTGTTTTATGGTGAGCAGTCTGGTTCAGTGGTATTCTGGGCGTCTGTTTTAAGGCGGGCAGTCCGGTACAGTGGTATTCTGGGCGTCTGTTTTAATGCGGGCAGTCTGGTTCAGTGGGTCCTGATCGTTTGGGATAGAGAGACACATAAGTGGTGCTTGCAGTAAAAGGTGTTAGTCTCTGGACGTCTTGATGATTGTGATCATGATGATGATTGAGTTAACTTGAGTTGAGTCAAGAACAGACATCACTGCACTCGAGACATTCCCATAAGCGCTCAGTCCTCACCTTCAACAGCCAGCAAAGAGTTCCAGTACTAATTGGTGCCCGTTGCCATCTGATGAGATGTCCGTCTTGCTTTAACTCTGAATGATGACTATCGGCCAGACCCTCTGACCACCCCTTGCTGCTGTATTCTCTCTAGACCATGATAGTCTATCTGTTGTTCTGCTTTATTCACCTTCTCCCAGAGGGCCTTCGCCACATCTACCTTATCATGCAGCAAATCACCCCTTAATGATGCAGCACCAGCCAATATGTCGGCCTGTTAATTTCCAATCACACCAGAGTGTCCTGGAGAAAAGATCCAGCGAATGCTCACAACCCGCGACCTCTGAATCGATGCATGCCATTCTGCATGAAGCATTCCAGTCTTCACCTTTGCCAGCGTGTTTTTTTTGTAAAAATTAGTTACAATCACCACGTGCGTATACCGTTTGTTCTCCAACCAGCGGAAAGTTGCAGTAATCGCCGCCACCTCAATTCTCAGACTTAAGGTTGTGACGTTATATGACAAGTTCACCTTTACCAAACATTGCCCATTTTCTTTTGCTACGAATCCCCCAAGCATTTTGTGTATGCCTCTTAGCACAGAGCCTTCAGTGTAGGTAATCACATCGTGGAAATCCAGCAACTAATTCAGGACAATGCTTACTCGGGTGATGTGATTATCTACACAGATGGTTCGGCGTCAAGAGGTGAGAGAAGTGGCTGGGGGTTCATAGCCAAAGCCAATGGTCGACGTTTGGTGCAGGAGAGCCTGGCATATGATACCACAACATCCAGCTTAAGAATGGAGATGGAGGCAGTCACTGCGGATCTCCGCTTGATGGAGAATACGACACACACACACATCGTGATTGTAACTGACTCAGAAACCATGCTGACGAGGGTGAGGACGGGCAGGCTTCGTGCGGAATGCCTTGCTTCGCTTCAGAGGTCACGGGTGACAAGATCGCCTGGATCTTTTCTCCACGGCATGCCGTTGTGCTGGGAAATGAACAGGCGGACAGATTGGCTGGCTCTGCAGAACTTGGTGGAGTATTGATACATGACAGGCAGACCTGGTTGTGGCCTTGTGGGAGCACGGGTACACCTCGGAGGAGCTAATGGATTACCATGGTCTGGCAAGAATGAGACAGCGAGGAGTGACGAGGGGATCTGGCCGATGCTCGACGCTCAGAGGAAAGGCGAGACGCATATATAATCAGATTGCTACTGGAACTATTAGTGTTGAAACTTTTAGCTGGCTGCTGAGGATGGGGACGGAGCGCTTATGGGAATGTCCCGAATGCTGTGATGTCGGTTCCTAAATCAATCAGTCATTCAATCAATCTCGAGGGCGAGAGTAGGCATGAATTAATTGCAGAATTTTAGCTTCCGTAGAGCCCGCTGATGCTTGTAGTCAAAGGTATTAATCTTTGGATGTCTCGATGATGATGATGATGATAATTATGAAGAAAAAGAAGCAGCATTAGTATGAGTACTAGTAGTAGTAGTAGTAGTAGTAGTAGCAGCAGCAGCAGCAGCAGCAGTAGTAGTAGTAGTAGTAGTAGTAGTAGTAGTAGTAGTAGTAGTAGTAGTAGTAGTAGTAGTAGTAGTAGTATTAGTAGTAGGCCGGGCTCCCTGGAGTCGGTGTTAAGGATGCTGTTCGTAAACCCGTATACTCTCGTACGAAGCACAGCTACGTGAGATTCGGCAGTGTATCGCGTCGCGTTGGTTACTTACCGAGCCGGTAGTTTGGAAAGCAATGGCAAACTACTGAACGTAAAATTTGCGAAGAAATCAACAGCAGCTGAAACATGCTGGTGTTGACTGCAGTGACCTGTAAAAGGATATGCGGAAAAAGTACTACTACTAATAATACTAGTAGTAGTAGTAGTAGTAGTAGTAGTAGTAGTAGTAGTAGTAGTAGTAGTAGTAGTAGTAGTAGTAGTAGTTTAAGCAGTAGTTTAAGTAGTAGTAGTAGTTTAAGCCTTGGTTGGCGACTGGTCTAGGATCGAAGCTCCGACAGGCGGACAGTTAGAGCATTGCTTTGCTGATCCGGCAGCTTCTGCAGCTTGTCTTGTTCCAGATGTAGGGGTGTTACCTTTCGTCTTGAGTGAACTAGGCAGGCCGAGAGAGGGATCATGCTGCATGGGCAACACATGATCTCTATATTTTAGCCCAGGTTTTGTGCTATGGAGAGGCAATAATTCCATCCCTGGTCTTAACTGGTCTCGGAATCAAAGCGAGAGGCAACTGTTACGGGTTATAAGTCCTTGTCAGTTGGCGTAGACATGGGGCGCCACGCGTTGCCTCTGACGGTGGGAGACACCTATAGGTGTCACTGATCAGCTACCGCCCGCCTCAAGCTGGGCAGCCCCCAGCCAATTGGGTGCTGATCCGCCACAGCCTGCCTGCTTCAATGGGTGCTTGGGGCTAGGACAAAATCTGAATCGCAGGCTGTAAAACCAATGCACCAGGTACAAACAAAAATAAAAATAGAAACCTCAAGCTACGGCTTGCAACCTGGAACGTGAGAACCATGTGTCCAGGATTTTCCACTGACTTGACCAATATTGACAATGTGAGAAAAACAGCTGTGATTGATGCCGAACTCAATCGTCTTAACATTGATATTGCTGGCCTGCAGGAGACTCGCCTCGCTGAGGAAGGGTCACTCAGGGAAAACAACTACACCTTTTTCTGGAAGAGTAGAGGGCAGGCAGAAAAAAGGCAACACGGTGTGGGCTTTGCAGTGAAGAATTCGCTACTGGGAATGATTAAAATTCCAGCAGGAGGAAATGAAAGACTATTATCCCTGCGCTTGGCAACCTCTTGTGGGTTTGCCACCATTATTACTGCATATGCACCGACACTCGATTCCTCTGATGATGTGAAGGATTCGTTCTATGAGGAGTTAGACTCCGTGATCAAGGCAGTTCCAAAATCTGACTATATTTATATGCTCGGTGATTTCAATGCTCGTGTGGGCAAGGACTCGAGTTCATGGCCAGTGTGCCTTGGAAAATACAACATCGGTCGCATGAATGAAAATGGGCAAAGGCTGCTGGAGCATTGCACCAGTAATGACCTATGTATTACAAACTCTTTTATTAAAACAAAAGAGATGCATAAGGTCACATGGAAACATCCAAGATCCGGCCATTGGCACCAGCTGGACTTCATCATCACACGGAGACAACATCTGAACCATATATCATTGACTCGTAGTTACCACAGTGCTGACAGTGATACGGATCATTCTTTGGTTGTTGCAAGGGTTAGACTGAGACCAAAGAGAATCTACACAGCTAAACACAAATCTAGCCCCAGGATTAATATTATTAACACTCATGATCCTGAAAAGTGCTTTCAGTTTCAACAGCAACTTGAAGACGCTTTAACTGATACACCAGAAAATTGTACAGTAAATGAAAAGTGGGGTCAAATTAAGGAAACTCTTTATAAAACTGCCGTAGGGGTTTACGGCACTGTGGATCAGAGGCAGGACTGGTTTGCGGCAAACAGTGAGACTCTGCAGCCCTTGATTGATACGAAAAAGATAGCTCTCTTAAGAAACAAGGAAAGACCAACGCGTAACACTCTGAGTGAGCTAAGGCAAGCTAGGAAGGATGTGCAAAAGACTGCCAGGCAGTGTGCAAATGATTATTGGATCAAGTTATGTGAGTCCATTCAAATCGCAAGTGATAAGGGAGACATAAGAAGCATGTATGAAGGAATAAAGAAAGCCTGTGGTCCAGTGATCAAAAGAAGTGCACCATTGAAAACCTTGACTGGAGAAATCATCACTGATAAGAAACAGCAGATGGACAGATGGGTAGAGCACTATTTGGAGCTTTACTTAAGTGAGACCAAACTAGCGGATGATGCCCTCAACGCCATAGAGGCTCTACCAACTCTTGACCACCTGGACACACTTCCCACCATAACAGAAGTTAAGTGTGCTATAAATAAACTTGCGTCTGGCAAGGCTCCAGGTAAGGATGGGATTCCAATAGAGGTTATCAGGAGTGGGCAAGAGACACTCACTCTACATATCCACCAGCTAATAGAGCTATGCTGGCGTGAAGGACAAGTCCCACAGGATTTCAAAGATTCAAACATCATAACGCTGTACAAGAACAAGGGTGATCGGAGCGACTGCAACAACTATAGGGGTATCTCACTTCTGTGTATTGTTGGAAAAGTATTTGCCAGAATTGTTCTGCGCAGACTTCAAGTCCTAGGAGATCAAATCTACCCTGAATCACAGTGTGGCTTTCGACAGAACCGGTCTACCACTGATATGATATTCTCATTGCGACAAATGCAAGAAAAATGTCGTGAACAGAATCAACCACTGTTTATTGCCTTCATCGACCTCACACAGGCATTTGATTTGGTCAGTCGTGAGGGTCTGTTCAAGGCACTAAAGAAGATTGGCTGCCCACCAACTCTTCTGTCCATTGTGGAATCGTTCCACACAGGCATGAAGGGTATAATCAAGTTTGATGGTGCAACTTCTGAAGAATTTGAAATCAAGAGTGGAGTTAAGCAAGGTTGTGTACTAGCTCCCACCCTCTTTGGAATATACTTTTCACTTCTACTGAAATATGCATTTCGTGATCAGGATGGTGGTATATACATTCACTCACGCTCAGATGGCGGCCTCTACAATGCTCAGAGATTGAAGGCTAAGACCAAAATTAGGAGGGTACTGATCAGAGAGTTGCTTTTTGCAGATGATGCTGCAGTTACGACCCACTCTGAGGAAGAATTGCAATGTCTACTATCTGCATTCTCCAATGCTTGTTCTGAATTTGGTTTAACAATTAGCAAAAAGAAGACACAGATTATGTCACAAGGCTGCACATGGGGTACCATCAATCTTTATTGACGACGCAGAACTAGAGATAGTAGACCATTTTACATATCTAGGATCAGTGGTAAATAGCAAATTATCCCTAGATCAGGAAATCAACATCCGGATTGGTAAGGCAGCAACAACAATGAACAGGTTAAGAAAAAGAGTCTGGGAGAACAGGAAGCTTACTGCCAAAACAAAAGTCCTTGTCTATCAAGCCTGTGTCCTTAGTACTCTTCTCTATGGCAGTGAAACCTGGACAACTTACTCACACCAAGAGAACAATTTAAACAGCTTTCATATGCGGTGTCTGCGAAGAATTCTTGGTATTAAGTGGCAAGACAAAATCACAAATACTGAAGTATTGGAAAGATCAGGTTGTGTGACAGTTTATTCCATGCTCAGTATTCGTAGACTTAGATGGATAGGACATCTTAGGAGGATGGATGATGGTAGAATACCAAAGGATATCTTTTTTGGTGAATTACAGATGGGTAAGAGATCTCAGGGTCGGCCTCTACTACGATACAAAGATGTGTGTAAGCGGGACATGATTGATACAGGCATTGATAATGCACATTGGGAGCAAGTCGCCGCTGAACGTGTTGCATGGAGGGCAAATGGAATAAAGTCAAAGGAGAAAATTATTGCAGAAAAGTCACACACCAAGCGTTTGAGACGTAAGATGGTGCATGATGGTGGAAATGACCACGTGTTCACATGCACCCACTGTGAACGGACATTTACAGCGCAAATTGGCCTTATCAGTCACACTCGCTACCGCCATAGTTAAAATTTATTATGCCTTTTTAAAGCACAAACTATCGTCTGTCAAGACGGCAAGGTGCCAATGTATGTAGTAGTAGTAGTAGTAGTAGTAGTAGTAGTAGTAGTAGTAGTAGTAGTAGTAGTAGTAGTAGTAGTAGTAGTAGTAGTAGTAGTAGTAGTATCAGCAGCAGCAGCAGCAGCAGATTGAAGGCCTGTGATTATCGTAACATCTATCACGGACCGTCCCCAGGCTGTTGCATCACATGATGATAAGAAAAACTCCTGGGCCACATCTAACCTGCCTCTGTCCAAATGCCCCTACAGCCCACTGTCCATGTTCCCGTGTGGATCAGGGTGAGTAGAATTCTGTTGTCTCACCATAACACCCACAGTAATCATCATCATCATCATCATCATCATCATCATCATCATCATCATCATCATCATCATCATCATCATCTCATCTCATCTCATCTCATCATGTTCCTCTTGTACCTTGCGGTGTCGAGGTGAAGTATAAACTTCGTGAGAGTGCCCGGTTATGGGCTTCGTATATCGACATTCCCATGGATTCTGCTATTCCCTCCGTCCAACGTTTACGTGGTCGGCCTCTTCCTCTGTTTCCATCTGGTCTGTACATCATTGCTTGTTGTGGCATGCTGTTGACTGGTAGCCTACTTGCATGGCCAAACCATTTGACTTGCTGCTTTCTAATAAAATCTAGAGCAGCTTTAACCCCCACTTTAGTCCTGATTTCTTCATTTCTGATCTTATCTCTTCTTGATACGTTGAGTATTCTTCTCAGGAACCTCATTTCTGTTGTTGTGATTTTTCTTTTCTCTTTTTCTGTCATTGTCCAGGTTTGGCATTGGTAGCACAGAGTTGGTAGGAAGATTGTGTTGTAAAGTGCTTTCTTAGTAGTTATTGATACATGTTTGTTCTTTAGTATTGGTGCCATTTGTCCAATGAGTTGATTTGCCTTATTGCACCTATTTTCGATCTCGTCTTCTGATCTGCCATTTGATGATATTATACTTCCTAGGTACTTGAAGCTCTTTACTTGTTTCAAGGGATGTTCGTTTAGGTGAATTGTTGCTGTTTGTTCTTCTTTAGTTATAGTCATTACCTCTGTTTTGCTTGTGCTAATTTTCATGTTATGTTCCCTACACATTTCGTTTAGACTATTCATGTGGTCTTGTAATTCAGCTTCTGATTTTGCTATTAGTGCCTGGTCGTCCGCAAACAGGAGTTCTCTAATGGTTAGATTTGCAGATGGTTCTTCTTCTGTGTTCTCGTCATGCGGTATTCTTGCTGTCTCTGCTTGGCTGGTTTCTTTACATATGTTGTCTATATATGTTATGAACAAGAGAGGGGACAGGACACAACCTTGTCGTACTCCAGATCTTATGGTGAAGGGTTCTGAGTGTCCTCCAGTTGCTCTCACTATGCATTCACTGTTGTTGTATAAACTTCTACATAGGTTTGTTAGATGTGTACTCACTCCATATTGTTTAAGGATTTCCCACAGCTTGTTTCAATCTAGCCTATCAAATGCCTTTTCTTGGTCGACAAAGGCTAAGTAGAGTGTTTCATTGATTTCGATTGATTTTTCTATAAGTTGTCTAAGAGCAAAAATGGCGTCTGTGCATCCTTTGTTTTTCCTAAATCCAAGCTGCGTTTCGCTTAGCTGGGGTTCTAAAGTAGTTCGTAATCTTTTTTCAAGAATTTTGCAAAATATTTTCCCAGTATGACTCAACAGTGAAATGCCTCTGTATTGTGTGCAATCTCTTTTGCTGCCTTTGTTTTTCCAAATTGGGATAATTATGGCGTTTCCCCAGTCTCGTGGTGTCTGTTGTTCTACCCAAACATGGTTGAATAGTCTATGTAGCCAAGCTGTTCCTACTTCTCTTGCTGCTTTAATTAGTTCATTTGGTATTTCATCCTGTCCTGGTGATTTGTTCAATGGGGCTAATCTGATGGCTTCTATAATTTCTTATTTTAGTATGTCTGGTTCTAGTTCTTCGGTGACATCTGTGTAGGTCTCTTGAATTCCTGTGACATCTGATGGGATGTTGAGAAGTTGTTCGAAATACTGCTTCCATCTTATTAGGATCTGTTTTTGTTCACTTATTGGTTCTCCATTTTCGCTGTTAATTATTTCAGTTTGGTCAAAGGGTTCTCCTCTGGTTCGCATTGCACTTATCTTTTTGTAGAAGTTTCTGGTTGCCTCCTTGTAGTTTTTATATAGGGTTTCTCCATACTCTTCCCAGTCTTTTTGTTTTTCCCTCTTTACTATTCTACTCACATGTCTTCTCGCTATTCTGTATTCTCTATAATCACATTCCTGTTTGCTCTTCAACCACTTTTTATATTTTTCCTTTTTTTCTTTTACCGCTTTCTTTACTTCTGCGTTCCACCAACTTGTTATTTTCTTTATCCGTGTTTTGCGTTTTTTCGTGGTTCCGCATGTTATTTTTGCAGTATTTAAAATGCCTGATTTGAACATCTCCCATTCTTCTTCCACTGGTTTTTCTTTCCGTAGGTAATTTTTCAAAGAGTTCAGTTAGTTCTTTCTCATAGTTTTCCCTTACTGCCTCGTCTTTAAGGTTTTTTAAGTTTACTGATTCGCATCAGTGGATATTTACCCAGTGATATGCTGAAATCTGTATTTATAGCTATACCAAAAAGACCAGGAGCAATTGATTGTGAAGATTTTCGTACAATTAACCTTATAAACCATATCACTAAGCTTCTACTCAGAATCATAATGAGAAGAACCAAAAAGAAAATAAAAATGGAAATTAGTGAAGAACAGTATGGATTTGTAGAAGGAAAGGGCACAAACAATGCAATTTATACATTGCGGACACTAATAGAAAGGTCAATAGAGAAACAGAGGGACATATATTTGTGCTTCATAGATTATACTAAGGCATTTGATAAAGTAAAACATGATGAACTGATTAAAATGTTGGAAGATATCAACACTGATGGAAAAGATTTAAGAATAATAAAGAATATTTACTGGAACCAAGTAGCAGCAATTAAAATGGGAAATAAAGAGGGTAGTTACGAACAGATAAAGCTAGGAGTACGACAAGGGTGTGTCTTGTCACCAGATCTTTTCTCCCTGTATAGCGAAGTAATAATGAGAGAGATCAAAGAGATGCCAGGAATACTAGTTGGAGGTTATAATATAAATAATATACGCTATGCAGATGACACAGTATTGGTGGCGGATAATTCAACAGACCTACAACAATTATTAGACGTTGTAGTAACAGAGAGTGCAAGGAAAGGACTCAACTTGAATATCAAGAAAACAGTAATAATGGTAATATCAAAGAAAATGGTGACACCAAAATGTGACATAGAAATAGAAGGGAAAATCCTTAACCAAGTTGATAATTTTAGATACCTAGGGGCATTTATAACATCAGATGGAAGATGTACAACAGAGATTAGGAGCAGAATAGGGCAGGCAAAAGCCGCATTTCATAAAATGAAGAGTATCTTATGCAATACGTCACTGTCACTGAATGTAAGAAAGAGAGTGCTGAAATGCTATGTAGAACCAGTTTTGCTGTATGGCAGTGAATCTTGGAATGTAAATGAACAAATTAAGAAGAAATTAGAAGCAACAGAGATGTGGTTCCTGAGACGAATGTTGCGAATTCCTTGGACTGCCAGAGTAACTAACGACGACTGCCTGAAACAGGCTAATGAAACTAGAACATTATATACAACAATAAGACAGAGACAAACAGCTTTCCTCGGTCATGTGATGAGAAGAGAGGCATTGGAGAACATCGTAACAACTGGAAAGATCGAGGGGAAGAGAGGCAGAGGTAGACCAAGAGAAGTGATGCTGGATGGATTGAGACGGTGGCATGGAGGAATATCAGCAGCAGAGTTGATCCAGAAAACCAAAGACCGAGATCTATGGAGAGCCATGAACGCCTACGCCAGCCGGCACGGCACTTGATGATGATGATGATGATTCGCATGGCATGTATTTTCCTGCTCTTGTTTTCTTCTTCTGATTGTTCTTATTGTGGCAACGACTGCTTTATGATCTGTGTTTATATTGAAATTGGGATCTGCTCTTACATCTAATATATTTCTCTTTCTGTTATTTCTTGTTAATATAAAATCAATTTGGCTTTTAGTATCTAGATTGTTCCATTTATACCAGGTGTATACTTGCGAATCTTTATGTTTATAGAATGTGTTTGTTATATAGAGGTCGTGTTGGCTGCAAAGCTCTATCAGTCTACTTCCGTTATCATTCCTTTCATTTTGCTGATCTCCAAATGCTCCCAGATGTTTTTCTATGCCCACTCTGTTATGACCTAGTCTTGCATTGAAGTCTCCCATAACTATGATGTTGTCCTGCTTATCTATTTTATTTAGCACGTCATGTATGTCTTCGTAGAAGTCCTCGCATTCTTGCTCATTATTGTTTGCATTACATGGTGCGTATATCTGTACATATGTTATCATCATCATCATCATCATCATTATCATCATCACCATCATCATCATCATCATCATCATCATCATCATCATCATCATCATCATCATCATCACCACCACCACCACCACCACCACCACCATCATCATCATCATCATCATCATCATCATCATCATCATCAATTTGCTTTACATGAACGACCGGCCAACCCGCAACGCGGTCTGTTACCAATTAGCCCTCAGCTGTGTATCGATCGGTGGTATGTGGGATTACTAACTCCATACACCCTTCCCACGGAGTCAGCGACTAAGACCTGAGAGACTTGAATTTATAGACAGCAAAAACAACTGTGTAAAAGGGTTTACAGACAATAAGATCGGCTTTATTACATCGGATTTTAATCTCACATGACTCGAATTCTTTCCCCTTGGCGGCTTGGCGAATAATAAAATCAACAAAATAAAGAAAATAACGGAGTTCGTAAACGAACCGAAGACCTTCAAAGAGCAAGACTGATGCAGAATCAAATGTTGCGTTGTGCTTTAAAACCAAGAAACTCTGGGTACAGAGTTAAAAGAAGACGGTAACCAGGTGGAAGTATTCTATTAAAGCTATCGAACAACTCGAACACGAATTCCCCGCTGTCTGCTTCAAACACCTATATCGGAAAGAGGTCCCATGCTTTATCCACTTTATTGTACCCTCGCCTAGGCTAAAGTTTTCGTGCACTGTGCTGTCTATCTCCTGGTTAGATCTATAGGAGGAGCCTGGCGCATTAATGTAAGTTTCGGGGTGCAATGAATGAATGAATGAATGAATGAATGAATGAATGAATGAATGAATGAATGAAGTGCTTTAAAAGCAAATCAGGCCAAATAATGTTATTCATCTGGGTGCTGAAAAACCTGAAATCTGCTGTGATTTTCTATTGCTGTTTTTTCCCCCAGCTGTATAAATGTAAATCAATACTATCATTGTATTAGGTGTCTACATGGTTTGCTAACGCCAGGAGGCGGCTGAAAAAGGATTCTAAAACAACACTACCAGCCTTAGACAGATGCAAAGATGATGATGATGACGACGACAGAAATGATGACGGTAATGAGGTCGAATATCACGAGGCCTCACGAAGGCCTGCTGCAAGCAATGTCAAGTCCAGACAATCTCTGCCCACTCACCTGTCCACAGGTAACACATACACATGCCTGGGCTAATTCCTTGTATTCATGTAGTTGTAGTAGTCCGTCATACAGTTCCAACTTTACAGCAACGGGTGGTCATAATTGCTCCGTTCCTGTGCCATCGAAGAACACACGAAATGTTCACCATTGTTTCGCGTGAACTCGTGAAGGCAACAATAGTTTCGACAAGCCAAACTGCCAGAGCACCGACAACCAGCCGTCCGTCATTTAAATATACAGTTCATTGTCAAGGAGACAGCTGTCTGACAAACACTAGCAACTTGCACACGCATTGATCTTAGAAGGCAGCCACCTTTTGAAATCTTATGTTAATATCTGTATCTGTCCGTGTCCTTCAATTGTTCTACCCAAATTATGTGTACGATTCCGCCCCTACAGATCAATAATCTCCTCAGCAAGTGTCCTGATGGCGGACGAGTTAGTGTGGTTGATAGGAAGCTACGCTTATAACATCAGGAGCGTGGTTAGACGAGGGGTTTACGCCTACATTCGTCGTCTGCCAATAGAGGAAAAGACTGGCCACCTACTCCTCCGTGCAAAACAGGCATACACGATGTGATGGCGTTACCATAGCACAGACCCAAGGAAGGTTTCTGCGTCAGGACATATTTTGTTATGTTCAATTTCTTGGAAGCTTTTATAGCACTAGGACATTTGTGGCAGGTTTTATAGCACTAGGACATTTGTGGAAGCTTTTATAGAACTAGAACATTTGTGGAAGCATTTATAGCACTAGAACATTTGTGGAAGCATTCATAGCACTAGAATATTTGTGAAAGCTGTTATAGCTCTAGGACGTTTCTGGAAGTTTTTATAGCACTAGGACATTTGTGGAAGCATTTATAGCACTAGAACATTTGTGGAAGAATTCATAGCACTAGAATATTTGTGGAAGCTGTTATAGCTCTAGGACGTTTCTGGAAGTTTTTATAGCACTAGAACATTTGTGGACGCTTTTATAGCACTAGGAAATTTCTGGAAGCTTTTATAGCACTAGGACATTTGTGGAAGCTTTTATA
Source organism: Cepaea nemoralis (assembly GCA_014155875.1). Taxonomy (NCBI): domain Eukaryota; kingdom Metazoa; phylum Mollusca; class Gastropoda; order Stylommatophora; family Helicidae; genus Cepaea; species Cepaea nemoralis. The sequence continues at coordinate 216,704 of JACEFZ010028359.1, read as the reverse complement.
GCACTAGGTTGTGGTAGGTTTTATAGCACTAGGACATTCGTGGAAGTTTTTATAGCACTAGAACATATGTGGAAGCTGTTATAGCACTAGGACATTTGTGGAAGCTTTTATAGCACTAGGACATATGTGGAAGCGTTTATAGCACTAGGACATTTATGGAAGCGTTTATAGCACTAGGACATTTGTGGAAGCTTTCATAGCACTAGGACATTTGTGGAAGCGTTTATAGCACTAGGACATTTGTGGAAGCGTTTATAGCACTATGACATTTGTGGAAGCGTTTATAGCCCTATGACATTTGTGGAAGCGTTTATAGCACTATGACATTTGTGGAAGCGTTTATAGCACTATGACATTTGTGGAAGCTTTTATAGCACTAGGGAATTTGTGGAAGCGTTTATAGCACTATGACATTTGTGGAAGCGTTTATAGCACTATGACATTTGTGGAAGCGTTTATAGCACTATGACATTTGTGGAAGCTTTCATAGCACTAGGACATTTGTGGAAGCGTTTATAGCACTATGACATTTGTGGAAGCGTTTATAGCCCTATGACATTTGTGGAAGCGTTTATAGCACTATGACATTTGTGGAAGCGTTTATAGCACTATGACATTTGTGGAAGCGTTTATAGCACTAGGGAATTTGTGGAAGCTTTCATAGCACTATTACATTTGTGGAAGCGTTTATAGCACTATGACATTTGTGGAAGCGTTTATAGCACTATGACATTTGTGGAAGCTTTCATAGCACTATTACATTTGTGGAAGCGTTTATAGCACTATGACATTTGTGGAAGCGTTTATAGCACTATGACATCTGTGGAAGCTTTCATAGCACTAGGACATTTGTGGAAGCGTTTATAGCACCTATGACATTGGTGGAAGCGTTTATAGCCCTATGACATTTGTGGAAGCGTTTATAGCACTATGACATTTGTGGAAGCGTTATAGCACTATGACATTTGTGGAAGCTTTTATAGCACTAGGGAATTTGTGGAAGCGTTTATAGCACTATGACATTTGTGGAAGCGTTTATAGCAATATGACATTTGCGGAAGCGTTTATAGCACTAGGACATTTGTGGAAGCGTTTATAGCACTATGACATTTGTGGAAGCTGTTATAGCACTAGAACATCTGTGGAAGCTTTTACAGCACTGGGATATTTGTGGAAGCGTTTATAGCACTAGGACATTTGTGGAAGCGTTTATCAGCACTATGACAATAGTGGAAGCTTGTATAGTCACTAGGGCAGTTGTGGAAGCTGTTATAGCACTAGACATCTGTGGAAGATTGTATAGCACTAGAACATCTGTGGAAGCTTTTACAGCACTAGGACATATTGTGGAAGATTGTATAGTACTAGGACATTTGTGTAAGCTTTTACTAGCACTAGGACAATAGTGGAAGATTGTATAGCACTAGGTCATTTGTGGAAGCTTTTATAGCACTATGACATTTGTGAAAGCTTTTATAGCACTAGGACATTTGTGGAAGCTTTTATAGCACTAGGACAATAGTGGAAGATTGTATAGCACTAGGACATTTGTGGAAGCTTTTACAGCACTAGGACATTTGTGAAAGCTTTTATAGAACTAGGATTTTTTGTGTGGTAGGTTTTATAGCCCAAGGACATTTGTGGAAGCTTCTATGGCACTAGAACATATGTGGAAGCTTTTATAGCACTTGGACATTTGCGGAAGCTTTTATAGCACTAGGACATTTGTGGAAGCTTTTATAGCAAAAGGACAGTTAGGAAGCTAAAAGACACAATTAAACTTAGCACAAAACTGAGAATATTCCTTTCAAAAGTTAAATCAAAACCACTGCACGGATCAGAATCGCCACAACGGCCAATATTGGTACAAATAAACTACAGACATTCTTTAACTGGTGTCTACGTGAAATAGAAGGACACATGGTCATTTCCACAATCTCGCACCATCTGAAATCTTTAGCCTGCTCCATGGCGAAGGAGTTCCTAATCCCGTATACCCGCGTTTGAAACACAGCTGTGGCCGATTTGGCAGCAGACCGCCTTGGGTTGGTTTTTTACGAAATGGCATGGGTGCCAGTCGTTTAGAAAACAATGGCAAACTACTGAACGTAAACTTACCAAGAGATCACAACAGCAAAGAATGCTGATGTTCACTGCGACGTCCTGTAAAGGATGTGCAACTAACTAGCTTTTCATGTTACCACTGCCTGGGAAGGTTAACCCGGTCAACAAATGCCCGCAGAAGTCGGATGAGTCGACCGTCCAAGAACGCAGCTCTGCTGTAAACAGGCACAATTCAATCACGCCCGAAAAAAAAAAACAAAAAAAAACAAACTCCGGATGAACGCAGCAGAAGAATAAGATATTATCACTGTCCCTCACCATCAGGTGAACCCACTCCGACTTCAGAAGTATTTATTCTTCTTCTTCTTTCGTTCGCTTGAAATATGTCTATATCTGCAAAGTCGTCTCTTGCATGAATTGAACTGTTTTTTTCAGTTCACACAGCGGTCCATAGAGTTTATCTTCCACTGTCATCTCTCTAGGCCAGAAGGTTTGTCTAGGTATGTTATATTTTGGGTAGTCTTGGAGTATGTGCTCTGCTGTCTGCGACGCCAATCCACATGTGCACATGGCTGAGTCACCAATCTTGAATTTTGTATACATGTGGTTGTGTAATCTATTGTGTCCTGTTCTGAGGCGCAGAATAATGACTTGTTCTGGTCTGTCCATAACGTGGTAGTCATCTTGAGCAGGTTTTGGTGGCTTTCTGACTGATTTGATCATTCTTTTCTTTTGGTGGTATGTAACGGGCACATCAGGCTGTTCTTCTTTGGCTCCTTCCTTAGCCAATTGATCAACTCTGTCGTTTCCGGGTACTCCACAGTGGGATGGTATCCACTGTATGGTGACGTTATGCTGACTGCTAAGTTCAGAAAGTAGTGTCCTTAGTACTGGCAATTTCCCAGAGAGGAGCGCCTCGAGTACTGATTTTGCATCTGTTAGTAGCACCACAGGTTGTGTACAATTGCTGTTATTTAGTAATTTCTCTGTTGCTATCTTGATTGCCTCAATTTCGGCATCATAGTTATGGCAGTACTTTCCTGTCGGTACTCTGGCTGTGTCCCTAGTATTATTTGGGTATTCTATGTACACTCCCGCTCCTCCATTTCGAACAGCATTTTGTGCTGACCCATCTAGAAGTATTTATAATTTATATCCCCAAGTCAAGGACGATAAGTCAGCATTTTAGTTCACTTGACCGTTGTAGGATGTGAACCCGCTACCTGGGCATCAGCGTACCGGATATTTGGGAACGAGCGTTCTTACTCATTCGGCCATGCTGACCTCCTTTCTGTAGAGTTTACATCTAGGGTATGTTCATGCGGACATAGGATAGTTCTTTCTGTAGAGTTTACATCTAGGGTATGTTCATGCGGACATAGGATAGTTCTTTCTGTAGAGTTACATGTACGGTATGTTCGTGCGTACATAGGATTGTTCTTTCTGTAGAGTTTACATCTAGGGTATGTTCATACGGACATGGGATAATTCTTTCTGGGCTGTATGTGGGACCATGTTATAGCATGGGAGGTACAGTGTGAGGTGCGTGCACAAATGTACACGTAGCTGTACAGTCTACCTTTAGCTTTGTGTACCCGAAAGAAACGAACGAACTTTACTTTCAAAGGTCACAAACTAGGCAATCAGACCCGTCCTTACACTCGTACCTTACATGTGGCTATTGAGTTTGCTAAGTCCTGTTCTAAGGATAGCGACTTGTCCAGCCCTACTCAGTCTTGTCCAGTAGAGAATGATCATTCTATGGATAAACATATGACTTTTTCATTTCATTGTTTTATAACATTTTGATTGTTGATGACAAGCAAACCACCGTACAATTGTCGAGAAATTCAGCCTGGGCATTGATCGTCCTGCAAAGGATAAGCAGCTCTTTTAGTACCTGGAGTATCCGGTTGTTGTGTTCCACTTTCTTCTTTAGCCAGTTTTCCGGTCTGCGGCAATGGGGCGGGATCCACCGCGCTGTGGCTCCATGTTACCCACATATTTTGGGCATTAAATTGTGTAGCTCAGTGTGCATGTTGGTCTGGAACCAGCAAAAGCAGCAAACCTGAGAGAAATACCAGCTAGTGTAGTATGCCAGGAGCCAGCTGAGGTATCAAACCTAACAAATACCAGCAAGTGTAGTATGCCAGGAGCCAGCTGAGGTATCAAACCTAACAAATACCAGCAAGTGTAGTATGCCAGGAGCCAGCTGAGGTATCAAACCTAACAAATACCAGCAAGTGTAGTATGTCAGGTGCCAGCTGAGGTATCAAACCTAACAAATACCAGCTAGTGTAGTATGTCCAGGTGCCAGCTGAGGTATCAAACCTAACAAATACCAGCTAGTGTAGTATGCCAGGAGCCAGCTGAGGTATCAAACCTAACAAATACCAGCAAGTGTAGTATGCCAGGAGCCAGCTGAGGTATCAAACCTAACAAATACCAGCAAGTGTAGTATGCCAGGAGCCAGCTGAGGTATCAAACCTAACAAATACCAGCAAGTGTAGTATGTCAGGTGCCAGCTGAGGTATCAAACCTAACAAATACCAGCAAGTGTAGTATGTCAGGTGCCAGCTGAGGTATCAAACCTAACAAATACCAGCTAGTGTAGTATGCCAGGTGCCGGTCCAGGCAGTAAACCTAATAGAAATACCAGCAAGTGTAGTATGCCAGGAGGCATTAGCCACTGATAGATAACTACGTACTTGACAATGAGACTCCGTGGCGAAGTGCTTACGCCCCTGCCTCCACTCAGAAGGTTGTGAGTTCGATTGTGGGCCACGTCGTTCCGCTCATGAGTGCAGTTTGTTCTGAGACTCCTGAGGGATCGTCGCTGGAGATATGGAGTTCGTGCTTTGAGTGACGCTTTCAGCAGCACGCCCTGTGGAAAGAGACCAAGCCAAATGGGATATAACCCGTTGCAATGAAGTCGATCCTCTCGGCTTTTAAACACGTTTTTAGATACTTGACTTCATCATGAAATCCCATACATCATGAAATCCCATACATCATTAAATCCCATACATCATTAAATCCCATACATCATTAAATCCCATTCATCATGAAATCCCATTCACCCCGGGAAGGTTAACCCGGTCAACAAATGCCCGCAGAAGTCGGATGTGTCGGCCTAACGGCGCAAGAACGCAGCTCTGCTGTAAACAGGCACAACGCAGTCACATCCGAAAGAAAAAAAATCCGGATGAACGCAGAAGAAGAGGAAGAAGAAATCCCATTCATCATGAAATCACATACATCATGAAATCTCATACTTATCTGTAATTGCATTGAACCTGTGACCCTTGCCTCCCTCCTTCAGATACAGAAGCTGAGAAAATCACTGCTCTAAAGGAGAGCATCGCCCAAAACAACGAGCACCATGATGGTGACGAGGACGATGATTGTAAACACGAAACAATTGAAGATCCTTCCGTGAACACTGACCAAAACAGTCCATTCACGGCCGACTCTACCCAAGATCTCGAATGTTCTTTACCCAGTAACCGACCTGTACTTGACATGTCTGACAGTCACATGCCTGTTAAGCTTTCCGCGGGTGAGAAACAGCATAGAGGACAGCCTCCGATAAAGATCAGGTGTGGCAGAAGTGGGTGTGATCTCAAACACCAGGCGTCTGGTAGTTTACCTAACAAGGGCAGTCCTTCAGGTGAGAAACAGAACTCAAGCCAGGTGTCATCTCGAGAAGTTTCGTCTAGTACCTGCGGCCGTCCAAAGATTTGGTCCGTTACTGACTTTATAAACACACCTTTGTCAACAAAATTAACCGCAACATCATCACAACCAACAACATCAACAACAGCAGCAGCGACGTCGACGTGGTATTCAAGTTTACCATCGGCATCTGTATGGACTTCAAACTCGTTAAACCCATTGATGACAACAGCAGCAATGCTACCACAAGCACATCCCAAAACTTCAGCCAGCCAACACCATCGTTCATTATCCCACGAAGGAATCATTCATTGGCCACCATCAGGATCTTCTCCTTTCGCCAGACTGACCAGTCCTTACCAACCGAGAAGCATTCCTTATCCACACACCGGCGGGCGACTGGCTGTCCCTGTCAGCGGTCAAGAGTCTACAGCAGCGGCTGGCGGTCAGTCTTGGCCAGCACTGTGTCTACAAACGGTGTATCCCATGTTCCCACCTCGTGTTGTCTTCTCATCTCCGTGAGATGCTGCTGGGCCGGAGAAGATCTCTTCCATGGGGTCTATGGTTCATGATGCCCTTGATGGGGCGTGTATTTTTCACAAACCAATATTCAAAACTCTTTCACATACAATATTTATAGCTCTTTTAACACAATATCTATAACACTGTTACACACGATAGCTATAATATATATATAATACTTTTACACACAATATGTATAACCATTTTACACACAATATGTATAACCATTTTACACACAATATGTATAACCATTTTACACACAATATGTATAACCATTTTACACACAATATGTATAACCATTTTACACACAATATTTACAACTCTTGTACACGAGGTATTTAGAACCCGTTTACACACGATTTTTATAACCCATTCATGTAAACAATGTTTATAACCCTAACACACACGACATTTATAACCCTTTTACACATATTTATAACCCTTTTACGCAGAATATTTACAACCTTTTACTCAGAATATTTATAATCCTTTCACACAATATTCATATTCCTTTCACAAGCAATATTTATATCCCATTCACACAAACAAAATTTATAACCCATTCACACAAACAATATTTATAACCCATTCATACAAACAATATTATAACCCATCCACACAAACAATATTTATAACCCATTCACACCAACAATGTTATAACCCATTCACACAAACACTTTATAACCCACTCACACAAAAATATTTATATCCCATTCACACAAACAAAATTTATAACCCATTTACACAAACAATATTATAACCCATCCACACAAACACACCCACACAATATTTATAACCCGTTCACACCAACAATGTTATAACCCATTCACACAAACACTATTTATAACCCATTCACACACAAATATTTATAACCCATTCACACACATAATGTATAACCCATTCACATACACATAATTTATAACCCATCCACACAAACACACCCACACAATATTTATAACCCGTTCACACCAACAATGTTATAACCCATTCACACAAACACTATTTATAACCCATTCACACACAAATATTTATAACCCATTCACACACATAATGTATAACCCATTCACATACACATAATTTATAACCCATTCACACAAACAATATTTATAAACTAACCACATAAACTATATTTACAACCCATTCACAGAAACAATATTTAACCCATTCAATCAAACAAAATTTATATCTCTTCACACACAAAATATATTTAACCCATTCACATAAATATTATTTATAACCCATTAACACAAACAATATTTATAACCCATTCATGCAAACAATATTTATAGCCCTTTCACACAAATAATATTTATAACAAATTCACACAAACAATATTTATAACCCAGTCAAACAAACAATATTTATAACCCATTCTTAAAAACAATATTTATAACCTATTTACAAAAACAATATTTATAACCCATTCACACACACACACACACACACACACACACACACGCGCGCGCGCGCGCACACACACACACACACACACAAACAATATTTATAACCTAACCACAAAAAATCCCGGCGCCGTGGCTAAGTGTTTACGTACGCAATTCGTATTCCCACATAACGTGTTCGAAACACTGCTGCGGGCGATTTGGCAGCACACCGCTTTGCGTTGGTTTTGATACAATGGTATGAGTTACGGTCGTTCAGAAAGCAATGGCAAACTACTGAACGTAAACTTGCCAAGAAATCACAAACAGGATACAGTGCTTGTCTTAGTCTTCACTTATCACCGTGTGATTTCACTTTATTTTCATGTGATTTCCTTACCTTATATCATTCATATTTCGTATTTATTAAACTATTAATGATATTCGAATTTACCTATCTACCTACCTATGTGCCAACCTACCTATAACCCATCAATTTATGTATCTATCTATCTACCACCCTACCTAACTCACCTACTGAAACACACTCATCCACCTACTTACCTACCCACCTACCCACCCACCCACCCACCAACCTACTTACCTATGTAACCAGCTAGAAAGCCACTTACCTACTTACCCATCCACCCTACCTAACAAACTACTCACCCTACCCACTTACCCACTTACCCACCTACTTACCGACCTACCTACCCACCCACCTACCCACCTACCTACCTACCTGCCTACATATCCACCTATCTACCTACTTACCCACCTAGCTACAAACCCTCTTACCTTTACATGTACCTATAAGTCTACCCACTTACCTACTTGATTACATACATTCCTGCTCAATTACATACCTTCCTATCTACCTGTCAATCCATTTACCTACCTAGCTATTCACTTATCTACCCACTTACCTAGCTGCCTCCGTAATTAACTATCTGTATAAACCTTTGTATCTATTTATCATTTAATGTTATACTGCCTCCCAGCTTGCCTATGTATCCATCCATTCATTATCTATTTGTATATTCATCCGTTCATCCATCCATCCATCCATCAACCCGTCCGTCCGTTAATCTATCCACCCATTCATCAATCCATCTTTCCATCCATCCATCCATCCGTCTGTCCATCCATCCACCCATACACCCACCCACCCACCCACCCATCCATCCATCCATCTGTCTACCCATCCATCCATCCACCCATCCATCTATCTATCCATCCATCCATCCAGCCATCTGTCCATCCATCCACCCATCTACCTATCCATCCACCCATCCACCCATCTACCCATTCATCCCATCCATCCATCCATCCACCCATCTTCTCATCTATCTATCTATCTATCTATCTATCTATCTATCTATCTATCTATCTATCTATCTATCTATCTATCTATCTATCTATCTATCTATCTATCTATCTATCTATCTATCTATCAATCAATCCATCCATCCATCAATCCATCCATCCATTCATCCATCCATCCATTCATTCATCCATCCATCTTTCTATCCATCCACCAATCCACCCATCCATCCATCCATACATCCATCTATCCATCCATCCAGCCATCCATCCATCTGTCCATCCATCCATCAATCCACCAATCCATCCATCCATTCATCCATCCGTCCATCCATCCATCCGTCCATCCATCCATCTATCCATCCATCCATCTGTCCATCCATCCAGATCCATCAATCTTTCCATCCATCCACCCGTCCGTCTGTGACAACTGACCGTCCATCCATCAATTAAAGATGTAATTCGTCCTTTTATATGTCCGTCCGCCTATCAATCCATCTATCCATTCATCCGTCCTCCTAAATTCGCATCATCCGTGCGTCCATAAATTAATCCATAAACCCATCCAACCATAAACCCATCCATCCATCCACTCATCAGCCCAATCACCCACCCATCAATTCATCCATTCGCTTGTACGTTCTTCCAGCAATCTAATATTTATCAGCCTGTCTAACAGCCTGTCCATCCATCCAACCACCCGCTCACCCACTACCCCCACCCATGTAGTGTATACACCCACTAACCCACCCATGTAGTGTATATATGTCTGTTAGCACCAGCCTTGTATTTTGCAGTTGTACATTAAAGGAAGTCACATACGAGTATATCAGAGATGTCTTGTGTCGGATTGTGTCTGTATGTTGTATGGTATCCTCGTCTCGGATTGTGTCTGTATGTTGAATGATATCATTGTCTCGGATTGTGTCTGTATGTTGTGTGATATCATTTTCTCGGATTGTGTCTGTATGTTGTATAATATCCGAGATTTCTTGTGTCGGATTGTGTCTGTATGTTGTATGATATCCTTGTCTCGGATTGTGCCTGTATGTTGTATGACATCCTTGTGTCGGATTGTGTCTGTATGTTGTATGATATCCGAGATGACTTGTGTCGGATTGTGTCTGTATGGTGTACGATATCCATGATGTCTTGTGTCGGATTGTGTCTGTATGTTGTATGGTATCCTCGTCTCGCATTGTGTCTGTATGTTGTATGATATCATTGTCTCGGATTGTGTCTGTATGTTGTGTGATATCATTTTCTCGGATTTTGTCTGTATGTTGTATAATATCCGAGATTTCTTGTGTCGGATTGTGTCTGTATGTTGTATGATATCCTTGTCTCGGATTGTGTCTGTATGTTGTATGACATCCTTGTGTCGGATTGTGTCTGTATGTTGTATGATATCCGAGATATCTTGTGTCGGATTGTGTCTGTATGTTGTATGATATCCGTGATGTCTTGTGTAGGATTGTGTCTGTGTGTTGTATGGTATCCATATAGGATGTATAAGATCGTATGGCAGTATGTTGTTAAGACTTATGTCGATGGTGTACAAGATCGTATGACGAGGCTGTTGTAAGGCTTATGCCAATGTTGTATAAGATCGTGTGACATTATATTGTTAAGACTTATGTCGATGTATAAAATCGAATCTTGTTTTGTTGCTTACGTCGATGTTTGTATAAGATCGCTAAATGAGACGCAGACGAGGGTGTTTGACCGAGTGATGTACATTACTCGTTGAACACGTCTCACTACGAAGACTGGCCGGAAGAAACGTTCACGTGCAGGTTATTCTGATGAAAGAGTCAAAATGTATCCTCCAACACTGACCCATTAGCTCGTGAACATGCTCAAGCTTGCCCAGTCTCCATCAGAACATGTGGTAGAGCACTGAAGCTTATGGTGCTGGTGGCCAGTCGACTCCCGGTCTCAATAAAAGCTTTAGAACGGTGTGGGAAAGGGGGGGGGGGGGTAGGTTATAAGGCAAGAGACTCTTCATTGCATCGCACCGGTTGTATCCCACATATCGTTGTCTCTCGCCACATAAGTTAGTTGCATGTCCGTTACAGGACGTAGCAGTCAACCCCAGCATTATTTTTTGTTTGGCTGGTCGTGATTCCTGGGCAAGTTTACGTTCAGTAGTTTGCCATTGCTTTCTGAACGACCGGCACCCATACCATTTCATTAAAAAAACACAACTGTGTTTCGAACGCGGGTATGCGGCATTACAATCTGCATCGATAACCCCTTCGTAACAAGTGCCAAAAGCGTCGCACAGAACACGACATCCCGGGGATCTCCAAAAAAAAAAACGAAAAAAACACAACAAAAACAAAAAACAAGCAAACACACACACACCCTACACTCGTGAACCGAATGACGAGGCTGAGGGTTTAACCTCTCAGTCATGGAGACCCACACTGAATGTACCCTCGCTTACCCCTCGGTAGACATGAATATTTTATCAGGCCTGCCATATTTGACTTGCTTGACTTGTTAAGTTCATTACCGCCATTGGAAAACAACCACCTTCAAATTAATATCCTGCGTAGGTTAATCCGTGGCCAACCGTTACTTATGGCTGATTCATTCAGTTAACCTGAGCCAGGGATGGAGCCTAATATAACTTCTCCTTGAGGTTTAACGGGGTAGGGGCAGCGGTATAATCATAATCGAAATCGAATTATGAACACGGTTTTCTGGAATTAAAGAGGACGTCCTGCTTCTAGCCAGTCCACCCTGAATAACTCGGAGCCCGACGCAACATGCACTGATAACTATGAATACCTGTTTGATCTAGCCAGGTACCCCGCGAGAAACAATGAACATATTTCAAATCATGTTCTCAATCTAGCCACGTGGTTAGCCCAGGGCAGTCACCAATCTGATCTGCAGATAAGCCATGACACGCATGGCTAATATCGCCCAGGTAAAGTTGACATATTGAGGCTTTTCGTACTTCGTCGACAATCCAGACGATGAATAAATCAGACCAAATGTGGAATCACACAAGGTTGGCGATCTTATCAGGTAAGTCTCAGCTTTGTGCTGCCAGACCTGACCTTAGTTTGCGGTAGGCTAACCGGCATCTGGACTTAAGAAAGTTTGTCTGGCTGCCCTACTTCATGTGCGGTAGCAGATCGGCACACGGAATTTGCCCTCGCTTACACCTCGTTATTCGTGTATATTTTATAAGGCCTGCCATATTTGACTTGTGTACACGCAGCGCACGAGGGGATGGCGAGACTTCAAACGAGGCGGTCTGTTGTGTGGCTTGTCATAATTTAGCACTTCTCACTCAGATGAGACTAATTGGATTTTGACATAGGGTGAATAATTTATCCCAACGAGATATATGCAAGGGGAGGTTACTTGTAGGTCAAGGGAGATCAATAGCCTACTGGGCGACAGTTTTCAAGTGCGAAAGCAAAGTGACGCTATCTGAATGATGCCGGAGCCAAATTAAGATGTCTGGGGTACAGTTGGTGCATATTTTTTTGGCTGTTAATGACGGCTGCCCATTGGCCTTGACTTGTGTGTTGGCAATGCCCAGGCGCTTACGCAAGTAAGCAGAGTACAGAACTGTTTCCACGCCTTAGGCCAAATGAGCATCTCCTTTGGAACATATACGAGGTCCGTTAACTTCTCTTTCTCATCTCATTTGGCAGATATACGAAGTCTGTTAACTTCTCTTTCTCATCTCCTTTGACACATATACGAGGTATGTTACCTTCTCTTTCTCATCTCCTTTGACATATTCTTGTCTGTTAACTTCTGTTTCTCATCTCAATTTGGCAGATATACGAAGTCTGGTTAACTTCTCTTTCTCATCTCCCTTTGGCAGATATCGAAGTCTGTTAACTTCTCTTTCTCATCTCCTTTTACACATATACGAGGGTATGTTAACTTCTCTTTTTCATCTCCTTTGACATATTCTTGGTCTGTTAACTTCTCTTTCTTTTTCTTTTTGACACATATACGAGGTCTGTTAACTTCTCTTTTTCCATCTCCTTTCGCAGATATACGTAGTCTGTTAACTTCTCTTTCTCATCTCCTTTGACATATCCTAATTATATGTTTCTTTCTTATCTCAAATTTTTGACTTCTCTTTGTCAACTCAGTAGCACATATAAAGTTAGTTGCATGTCCTTTACAGGGAAACAGTAGTCGACCCCAGCATTCTTTGGCTGTCCCCCCCCCTCCCCCATTTCTTTGGGAAGTTAACGTTCAGCAGTTTGTCATTGCTTTCCGAACGTCGTACCATTGTAAAAACCACCGCATGGCAGTCTGCTGCCAATCGGCTGCAGCTGTGTTTCGAACGCGGTATGCGAATTGCCTCCCTAACTCCTTCAGGTACATCTAGGAAGTCTGTTAAATTCTGTTTTTATTAGTTAGCACATTTACAAGGTCTGCTAAAATAGTATCAGTGATAATAATGGTGCTACTAATGATAATGATGCCATGATAGAATAATGATGATAATAGTGAGACTTTCATTGCTGATTTTGATGATGATATGATGGTGATGATGATGTTAATGGTGACAGTGATTATGATTAATAATTTTAAAAAAAAGAGTGCAGGTCAGCATGGCTGAATGGGTAAGAAAGAGTGTTCTTGAACATCCGGTGTGCTGATGCCGAGGTAAGCGGTTAAATCCATACACCGGGACCGTTGGACTAGAATCTTGAGCTGTTGTCCTTTGATTTGTGGACGTAAATTACAAGTACCTCTAAATTTCTGAGGGGGTTTTCGCCTGATTGTGAGGGACACTGGTAATAGGGAAAGCTAACTGTCAGAGTCCGACAGGGGACAGCGATGCAGGGACATCGTTACGACCGCCAGGCGACTTAGCTCCCAGTAAGGGATTGCAACAACTTCGTTGCGCGCCCCGGCAAATAGGAGTTATCGGCCTGCGGAGATCGTGGCTGACCAGCGGTCAGGCCGCCAACGCAAGACGCACGCCTGCCACGTGACGCCCCGTCAGGCAGGAGGCAAGTTGCGAACCAGGTCCAGACAGCTTGGGACACGGAACATGACGGACGTGTGAGAAAAGGGGTTGTATGGTTTTTTGTATTGAAAGGCGAGTGTCTGGACATCTGCGAGTCAGACTTGGACTGTTTTGTGGATGTAAGTTGTAAAAGTATCCATTATTGTATTTGTGATCAGCGTTCTTATTTGATATGTTAATAAATCCACCGAACAATGTGTCGTTGAGTCTTACGTCAAATCACGTTGTATTTGTACTGTCTCACACTTGTTAGGAAAGCGAGCCAAGTTTAAGACCCTGACACTAAACCCCCACACAAAAATTTAGTCCAGTGTTACTAGAAGTAGTGTGTATGGACTACGCTTGAGTTCAAAGCGAGCGAGAAAAAAATAATAATAATAAAAAAAAAAAAAGAGGGGTTCATAAAGCAACATGATCAACTTCATTTCACCGGGTTATTTCCCATAATGCTTGATCTCTACTCACAGGGCGGCCTTCCGCAAGCGTCATACAAAGCACGAACTCCGTGGCTCCAGCGACGACCCACAGGAGTCTCCAAAAAATTGCACTCATGAACCGAACGACCTAGCCTGGAATTGAAACCCAAGCCCCTCGGGAGTGCGAGGCAGGGGCCGTGACCACTTCGCCACGGAGACTTCCGGTGATTATGATAATGATGGTGATATGATAATGGTGGTGATTTTGTTGAAAATAATGATGATGATACGGTGATGGTGGTGATGTTGTTGATGATAATGATGGTGATATTATGATAGTGATGTTGTTGGTGATAATGATGGTGATATGATGATGGTGGTGTTGTTGATGTTGAAAAAGGGGGATATGATGATGGTGGCGATGTGGTTGATGATAATGATAGTGAATGATGTGTTAAGACTTATGTCGATGGTGTACAAGATCGTATGACGAGGCTGTTGTAAGGCTTATGCCAATGTTGTATAAGATCGTGTGTGACATTATATTGTTAAGACTTATGTCGATGTATAAAATCGAATCTTGTTTTGTTGCTTACGTCGATGTTTGTATAAGATCGCTAAATGAGACGCAGACGAGGGTGTTGACCGAGTGATGTACATTACTCGTTGAACACGTCTCACTACGAAGACTGGCCGGAAGAAACGTTCACGTGCAGGTTATTCTGATGAAAGAGTCAAAATGTATCCTCCAACACTGACCCATTAGCTCGTGAACATGCTCAAGCTTGCCCAGTCTCCATCAGAACATGTGGTAGAGCACTGAAGCTTATGGTGCTGGTGGCCAGTCGACTCCCGGTCTCAATAAAAGCTTTAGAAACGGTGTGGGAAAGGGGGGGGGGGGTAGGTTATAGGCAAGAGACTCTTCATTGCATCGCACCGGTTTGTATCCACATATCGTTGTCTCTCGCCACATAAGTTAGTTGCATGTCCGTTACAGGACGTAGCAGTCACCCCAGCATTATTTTTTTGTTTGGCTGGTCGTGATTCCTGGGCAAGTTTACGTTCAGTAGTGTGCCATGCTTTCTGAACGACCGGCACCCATACCTTTCATTAAAAAACACAACTGTGTTTCGAAACGCGGGTATGCGGCATTACAATCTGCATCGATAAACCCCTTCGTAACAATTGCCAAAAAGCGTCGCACAGAACCGACATCCCGGGGATCTTCCAAAAAAAAAAAACGAAAACACAACAAAAAAAAAAAAACAAGCAAACACACACACACCCTACACTCGTGAACCGAATGACGAGGCTGAGGGTTTAACCTCTCAGTCATGGAGACCCACACTGAATGTACCCTCGCTTACCCCCCGGTAGACATGAATATTTTATCAGGCCTGCCATATTTGAATTGCTTGGACTTGTTAAGTTCATTACCGCCATTGGAAAACAACCACCTTCAAATTAATATCCTGCGTAGGTTAATCCGTGGCCAACCGTTACTTATGGCTGATTCATTCAGTTAACCTGAGCCAGGGATGGAGCCTAATATAACTTCTCCTTGAGGTTTAACGGGGTAGGGGCAGCGGTATAATCATAATCGAAATCGAATTATGAACACGGTTTTCTGGAATTAAAGAGGGCGTCCTGCTTCTAGCCAGTCCACCCTGAATAACTCGGAGCCCGACGCAACATGCACTGATAACTATGAATACCTGTTTGATCTAGCCAGGTACCCTCGCCGAGAAACAATGAACATATTTCAAATCATGTTCCAATTCTAGCCACGTGGTTAGCCCAGGGCAGTCACCAATCTGATCTGCAGATAAGCCATGACACGCATGGCTAATATCGCCCAGGTAAAGTTGACATATTGAGGCTTTTCGTACTTCGTCGACAATCCAGACGATGAATAAATCAAGCCAAATGTGGAATCACACAAGGTTGGCGATCTTATCAGGTAAGTCTCAGCTTTGTGCTGCCAGACCTGACCTTAGTTTGCGGTAGGCTAACCGGCATCTGGACTTAAGAAAGTTTGTCTGGCTGCCCTACTTCATGTGCGGTAGCAGATCGGCACACGGAATTTGCCCTCGCTTACACCTCGTTATTCGTGTATATTTTATAAGGCCTGCCATATTTGACTTGTGTACACGCAGCGCACGAGGGGATGGCGAGACTTCAAACGAGGCGGTCTGTTGTGTGGCTTGTCATAATTTAGCACTTCTCACTCAGATGAGACTAATTGGATTTTGACATAGGGTGAATTATTTATCCCAACGAGATATATGCAAGGGGAGGTTACTTGTAGGTCAAGGGAGATCAATAGCCTACTGGGCGACCAGGTTTTCAAGTGCGAAAGCAAAGTGACGCTATCTGAATGATGCCGGAGCCAAATTAAGATGTCTGGGGTACAGTTGGTGCATATTTTTTTGGCTGTTAATGACGGCTGCCATTGGCCTTGACTTGTGTGTTGGGCAATGCCCAGGCGCTTACGCAAGTAAGCAGAGTACAGAACTGTTTCCACGCCTTAGGCCAAATGAGCATCTCCTTTGGAACATATACGAGGTCCGTTAACTTCTCTTTCTCATCTCATTTGGCAGATATACGAAGTCTGTTAACTTCTCTTTCTCATCTCCTTTGACACATATACGAGGTATGTTACCTTCTCTTTCTCATCTCCTTTGACATATTCTTGGTCTGTTAACTTCTGTTTCTCATCTCATTTGGCAGATATACGAAGTCTGTTAACTTCTCTTTCTCATCTCCCTTTGGCAGATATACGAAGTCTGTTAACTTCTCTTTCTCATCTCCTTTGACACATATACGAGGGTATGTTAACTTCTCTTTTTCATCTCCTTTGACATATTCTTGGTCTGTTAACTTCTCTTTCTCATCTCTTTTGACACATATACGAGGTCTGTTAACTTCTCTTTTTCATCTCCTTTCGCAGATATACGTAGTCTGTTAACTTCTCTTTCTCATCTCCTTTGACATATCCTAATTATAATGTTTCTTTCTTATCTCAATTGTTGACTTCTCTTTGTCAACTCAGTAGGCACATATAAAGTTAGTTGCATGTCCTTTACAGGAAGCAGTAGTCGACCCCAGCATTCTTTGGCTGTCCCCCCCCTCCCCCATTTTTGGCAAGTTAACGTTCAGCAGTTTGTCATTGCTTTCCGAACGTCGTACCATTGTATCAAACCACCGCATGGCAGTCTGCTGCCAAATCGGCTGCAGCTGTGTTTCGAACGCGGTATGCGAATTGCCTCCCTAACTCCTTCAGGTACATCTAGGAAGTCTGTTAAATTCTGTTTTTATTAGTTAGCACATTTACAAGGTCTGCTAAAATAGTATCAGTGATAATAATGGTGCTACTAATGATAATGATGGCCATGATTAGAATAATGATGATAATAGTGAGACTTGCATTGCTGATTTTGATGATGATAATGATGGTGATGATGATGTTAATGGTGACAGTGATTATGATTAATAATTTTAAAAAAAAGAGTGCAGGTCAGCATGGCTGAATGGGTAAGAAAGAGTGTTCTTGAACATCCGGTGTGCTGATGCCGAGGTAAGCGGTTAAATCCATACACCGGACCGTTGGACTAGAATCTTGAGCTGTTGTCCTTGATTTGTGGACGTAAATTACAAGTACCTCTGAAGTCTGAGTGGGTTCGCCTGATTGTGAGGGACACTGGTAATAGGGAAAGCTAACTGTCAGAGTCCGACAGGGGACAGCGATGCAGGGACATCGTTACGACCGCCAGGCGACTTAGCTCCCAGTAAGGGATGCAACAACTTCGTTGCGCCGCCAGGCAAATAGGAGTTATCGGCCTGCGAGATCGCTGGCTGACCAGCGGTCAGGCCGCCAACGCAAGACGCACGCCTGCCCCGTGAGCCAACGTCAGGCAGGAGGCAAGTTGCGAACAAGGTCAGACAGCTTGGGACACGGAACATGACGGACGTGTGAGAAAGGCGTTGTATGGTTTCTGTATTGAAAGGCGAGTGTGGACATTGCGAGTCAGACTTGTGGACTGTATTGTGGATGTAAGTTGTAAAAGTATCCATTTATGTATTTGTGATCAGCGTTCTGTATTTATATGTAATAAATCCACCGAAACAATGTGTCGTTGAGTTTACGTCAAATCACGTTGTATTTGTACTGTCTCACACTTGTTAGGAAAGCGAGCCAAGTTTAAGACCCTGACACTAACCCACACACAAAATTCAGTCCAGTGTTACTAGAAGTAGTGTGTATGGACTACGCTTGAGTTCAAAGCGAGCGAGAAAAAAATAATAATAATAAAAAAAAAAAAGAGGGGTTCATAAAGCAACATGATCAACTTCATTTCACGGGTTATTTCCCATAATGCTTGATCTCTCTACTCACAGGGCGCTTCCGCGAAGCGTCATACAAAGCACGAAACTCCGTGGCTCCAGCGACGACCCACAGGAGTCTCCAAAAAATTGCACTCATGAACCGAACGACCTAGCCTGGAATTGAACCCAAGCACCCTCGGAGTGCGAGGCAGGGGCCGTGACCACTTCGCCACGGAGACTTCCGGTGATTATGATAATGATGGTGATATGATAATGGTGGTGATTTTGTTGAAAATAATGATGATGATACGGTGATGGTGGTGATGTTGTTGATGATAATGATGGTGATATTATGATAGTGATGTTGTTGGTGATAATGATGGTGATATGATGATGGTGGTGTTGTTGATGTTGAAAATGGTGATATGATGATGGTGGCGATGTGGTTGATGATAATGATAGTGAAATGATGATGACTGTGATATTTTTTTGCGCTCGCTCTCTCGCTTTGAACTCAAGCGTAGTCCATACACACTACTTCTAGTAGTGCTGGACTGAATTTTGCGTGAGGATTAACTTCCCCTGTTAACAGTGTCCCTCGCCATCAATCGAACCCACTCCGAATTCAGAGGTACTTGTAATTTGCGTCCCCAATTCAAGAACGACATGTCAACATTTTAGTCCAACTGTCCGTTGTAGGGGTTGAACCGCTTACCTCGGTTACACCGGATGTTTAAGAACACATGTTCTTATCCATTCGGCCATGCTGACCTACGATGACGGTGATAATGATGATGATATTAGTGATGGTGTTGATGTTAATATGATGATGGTAGTGACGATTTTGATGATAATAATGATAATGTACATACTGCTACAAAAGTATGCCTAAAAAGTGCTGTTTGCCGCTGATTATTTTGATAATGACGATGTTCTTCAACAACAGATGGGGGTTACATGTGACTGCCGATATGCCGTCGAGCACATACGCCTGGTTTGAGAACCCCTGGTCCAGTCTACATGACCTGCAAGTGGTGAAAGCCCATCTCCTGACCTCCTTGAACGCGCAACGGCTCCGGCACACCTTGTGTCTCCTCAATCTTCTAGTCTCTGGTAAAAGCGCATCTTCTAGTCCCACATTAAGTTTCACGTGCGGCCGTACGGTTGACCATCTGGGGCTAGTGGGCGGCGCGTGTCGTCGGCCGCTTTCTCTGTCCAGTGGCGTTGTAATCGTGATTTGGCCGTGGGTAGGTTCGTGAGAGTGGCAGCTGTGAGGGATTGTTGAGGGGATCTGATGTTGTTTCAAGTGGTCTCTCAATTGTTATCGCGCAGACTACACTGAAAATGTTATTATGATGACGAATTAGATGATGATGATAGTGATGTTGATAGTAATAGTAATAATAATGATCGTAATAATAATATATTATAATATTGGCACCTTGCTGTCTTGACAGACGATAATTTGTGCTTCAAAACGGCATAATAACTTTTACCCATGGCGGTAGTGAATGTGACTGATAAGGCCAATTCGCGCTGTAAATGTTCGTTCACAGTGGGTGCATGTGAACAAGTGGTAATTGCACCATCTTACGTCTCACACGCTCGGTGTGTGACTTATCTGCAATAATTTTCTCCTTTGTCATTATTCCATTTCTGATGTTTGCCCTCCATGCAACACGTTCAGCGGCGACTTGCTCCCAATGTGCATTATCAATGCCTGTATCAATCATATCCAGCTTACACACATCTTTGTATCGTAGTAGAGGCCGACCCTGAGATCTCTTACCCATCTGTAATCCACCAAAAAAAGATGTCCTTTGGTATTCTACCATCATCCATCCCCCTAAGATGTCCTATCCATCTAAGTCTACGAAGACTGAGCATGGAATAAACCGTCACACAACCTGATCTTTCCAATACGTCAGTATTTGTGATTTTGTCTTGCCACTTAATACCAAGAATATAATAATAATAATATTAATAATAATAATAATAATAATAATAATAATAATAATAATAATAATAATAATAATAATAATAATAATAATAATAATAATAATACTAATAATAATAATAGAAGGCTACATGGCCAAAGAGAAAAGATTGCTCGTTCCTAAACATCCGGTCTGCTGATGCCGAGGTGGCGGGCTTAACCCCTACACTGATCAGTTGGACTAAAATGTTGACTTCTCGTCCTTGATTTGGGATGTAAATTACAAGTACCCGAGAAGTAGGAGTGGGTTCGCCTGATGGCGAGGGACACTGGTAATAGGGAAAGCTAATTCACACTCAAAATTTAGTCCAGTGCTATTAGAAGTAGTAGCACATGGACTAAAAAAAAATAAAAACATAGCGCCATAAAAAAAAATGTCAATAATACTATTTATAATGATGAGGATGTTTATACTAATTATAATGCTGTTGTTGATGATAATGATGATGGAACAATCCACTGTTGGTTCTCTAGGCCAGAAGATTTGCCTAGAAAACTCCTATTTTGGGCAGTCTTGGAGTATGTAATCTGCAATCTGCGGCGCCAATCCACATGTGCACATGGCGGATTCGCCAATATTGTATTTTGCATACACGTGGTTACGTAATCAATTGTGTCCTGTTCTGAGGCGCAGAATAATGATTTGTTCTGGTCTGTCCATAAAATGATAATCGTCTTGAGCTGGTGTTGGTGTCTTTCTGGTTGATTTGATGATTCTTTTCTTTTGGTGGTATGCAACTGGTACATCAAGTTCCTCTATTGCTCCTTCCTTAGCTAGTCGATTAGCTCTCTCATTTCCATGCACTCCACAGTGGGATGATATCCACTGTATGGTGACCTTATGCTGGCTGTCAAGTTCAGAAAGTAGTGTCCTTCAATCAATCATGTGCCCTGCCGGAAAGCGTAGGCGGTCATGACTCGCCATTTCACTCATCACCAGTACTGGCAATTTCCCAGACAGGAGCGCTTCGAGTACTGATTGTGTATGTCAATAGCAGGCTGTGTACTATAGTTGGTAATTAGTAATTTCTCTGTTGCTATCTTGATTGCCTCAATTTCTGCGTCATAATTAAGGCAGTGTCGATCTCCCTGGCCTAGGCATTTTAAAACGACTTTCTCCGTAATCCCGTTTATCCAGGTAGGGTAACGCAGCGCTCGAGAATTGGAAGCGGTTCTCGCCGCTTTGGTAACTTACGGGATAAGTGAGCCTGCCACTCAGAAAGCACTGGCAAACTACTGAGCGTAATCTTGCTAAGAAATCAACCACAGCTGTAAAATGCTGGTGGTGACAGCGATGTCCTGTAAAAGGATATGCGAAAAAAGAGAAGTTATGGCAGTACTTTCCTGTGGCTACTCAGGCCGTGTCCCTAGTATTATTTGGGTATTTTATGTATAATAATTATTGTTAACATTATAAGTCCTTCAGAAGTAATAGCCTGGTCTGTGGCGAAGGAGCGACCGACACGTTCGAAACACAGCTGCTGGCGACTTGGCAGCAGACAGCCTTGCGTTGATTTTCATACAGTGGTGTGAGTGCCGGTCGTTCAGAAGGAAATGGCAAACTACTGAACTTAAACTAGCCAAGAAATCACAAACATTCAAACTATGCTGGGGTTGACTGCGACGTCCTAAAAAGTTTATGCAACTAACAGTAATAACAGTTAATAGTTGTCTAATTAGTATTAACGTACGCGCTGGTGTAACAGGAAGTCTCTCCGACACTGCCATGAGCGTAGTAGAAAGATGTTTCGATTCCTGGCCTCGTCACTTGCTAAGGGATGGAGAGACTGATCACCTATCCTCCGTAGACGCAAGCCTACAGAATGTGGAGGTCCTAGCACAGTGGTTCTCAACCTTTTTTGGTCCGTTCCCCCCTTCACCATATTTTTAGGACGTCATTCCCCACCCCCCCCTCACCATTTTTTTAGCACATCATTCCCCCCCTTACCATATTTTTAGATGGAATGTCATTCCCCCCCCCACCCCCCCCCCCCCCCCCCCCCCCCCCCCCCCCCCCCCCACCCCCCCCACCCCCCCCCACCCCCCCTTTTTGTATTTCCTCTCTAAAAATGTCCCCCTGCCCTCACACTTATAAGTAATAATTGAAGCTAAATTTAATAGCACATACTAAAACAAGTCTAGACATGTACATAAAATGTGATTTGCGGATCTACTTACGTTATAAAATGAATTTCAGAAGGGTGATGCGTACAGAAGCGTAAAGTATGAAAAGAAAAACAAGATCAAGTAATCGGTTCTTGTATTAACGCGAACTTGAAATAATCTTCATTCCCCCCCTGGAAACCCCCAAATTCCCCCCTGGGGGGGGGGGGGGGGAATTCCCCACCGGTTGAGAACCACTGTTGACCTAGCACATCACAGACCCAAGCCGGCTTCAGCTTTATGGACTTAAGACAAAACAAATTAGTAATGTTGTTAGTAACGTTCTTTGTGGGGAAGTGCACGGTTCATCTCACTTAGTACAGTATATAGTATATGTGAAGTACTTAAGACAGCGGGTCCCTGTACAAGCATCTGTCTGTCTGTCTGTCTGTCTGTCTGTCTGTCTGTCTGTCTGTCTGTCTGTCTGTCCTCCCCCGATCGTATGTTTGCCTGGCTGCATTCTGTCTGTCTGTCTGTCTGTCTGTCTGTCTGTCTGTCTGTCTGTCTGTCTGTCTGTCTGTCTGTTGGTCTGTCTGTCTGTCTGTCTGTCTGTTCGTATGTCTCCCTGCCTGCATGTTGTATGTTGTCAGGATCTTATATTAGGCTCGTTGGCTAACACATGTGAGACAGTACAAGTACAAACGTTATTCGACGTAAGACACAGCAACACAAGTTCTATGGATTTATTACCACAATAAATACATAACAATAGTTACAGCAATGTACAACATATAACAACTCACTACCACAATACAGCTCATAGGTCTGACGCTCACAATATCAGTCGTTCAGCTCACAACCACGGAGATTCACACAAACGCCTTGCTCTCGACACACACGTCCGTTCAGATGTCCAGTCCCAGCTTGGTCTGCGATTAGCACACACACTGCCCACTGCCTCAGGTGGGGTCACGTGGCTTTGCGTCGTCTGTCGTCAGCGCTGGTCGCGTGTCAGGTAAGAAACTTGCCAGCCGACAACTCTTGTCCGCCGGGCGCCGTAACGATGTTGCTGCTAGGCTCTGACATTCTCCCCGGGTACTTCAATGAAAGATGCCATCTTTCATTCATGATGTATGTATATACTGGGGTAGTGTTAATTTCATGTCAGAGACTACTCTTTCCCAGTGGTATGCATGAAAATACATATAAGGCATAGAAATATATACAAAAAAAATGTAAGTTGCATTGAAATGACAAATGAAGTACAATTTTTTAACACAATTCAGGTTTCATCCCCCTGATGCCTGGTTACCTTCATTGCAATAATACCCAGTCAGATCAGTAGTTCCAGCTTCACGCATCTACCTCGCAGCCATTTTGAAAAAAACGTAATAATATGATTGTTTTGCAACAACCATCTAGGCCAGACTGAAATACGGCTTTGTATTAGTCGTATTAAACACTTAAACTCTGCCCTCATTTGGTCAGGAGCTCTTATGTTGGTTTGCAATGTTGGCAGCACTATGACATGCTTGGTGGACGCCTACCTGCTGTGCCAATCATTTGAGCAACAAAATGTCTATTTATACAATATACATTAATGAATATATTTTAAATTATGGCCCTTGATGTAATTCACAAATGCAAGGGAAGTAATTTTGACATTTAAGAAATTTCATACATTACAATACTTATTTAATTTCTTAGCGTCATTGCTTGACGTTTCTTCATATTAACGAGAAAAAGTCGGTAATATGAATACGTTAATCAAGATATGATTCTAAGATTACACTAATCAAAATAAATATGTACACAATTTGTATATTATATTTTATAGATTCAAAAAGATTTTACAAGTGTCATAAATTTTTGGAAATTTGTACATAGTCTGCTAATTAAGTTATACTTTTTAAACTACACCGGAAATGCACACGAAACGAAAAATTTGGTTGATGTTACATTTTCTGAATACAAATGATCCGGTTTTATTTCGGAACGGATAGTAAAATGTTCTCACAGTTGGTGTTTGATGTTATAGTATGACAACGGATTATGATGGAATGTTCTTATTTCCGATGTGTTCACAACTTCGAACAATTTGGAGTAAATTTGCTGTAAGGTGGTGTAGGAGTCTATGTTCAGTCCACATTTGCACATGTTAAAATATCACGGTGAAAAAAATCACCCACAAATGTCACAATGGTAACGTTCGCTTCTGGTAAGTGGATAAGCGTCTGTGACTCTGTTGTTGGTGTCTATATACAATTTATATTGTTCTCATTCTAACACACACTACACAATTATACTACACTCATTACATAACTTGATTAAAATAAGAATATTATACATGTCGGTTTCTAAACCGTATCACAACTTTGATTATTGACCTTACACAGTAGGTGAATGGAAAAATTCACACATTGGTGGCTGTGTTGGGCTGAGTGTAATATTACACAGTGCACTCAGACATTGCTTACTGGGTCTGTCGGACAACGGGACAAAAGGTCGGCGATTGTATTCATTCTGCCGGGAATATGGTGAACTTCAAAACTGAAATTCTGAAGCTTTAAGGACCAGCGAGCAATCATGTTATTTGATGGTACTGCAGAATTGATATACCTTAATGGACTGTTGTCAGTTTCGATGATAAAGTGACGTCCTAGAAGATATTTGGACAGCTTTGTGACACTTTCTACTAAGGCCAATGCCTCCAATTGCGGAATGGACCAGGCCCGCTCTCGGGGTCTTAGTTTTCTTGATAGAAAACAGACGGGATGCAAGATGTCGTTGTATTCCTGCAAAAGGACTGCACCGATCGCAATGGAGCTAGCATCTGTTCTCAATCTGAAAGGTAAACGAATGTTGGGCAATTTAAGGATGAGATTAGGTGTATTCTTATCAGAAAAATGTGCCAAAACTTTATCAAATGCATTTCGTAGGCATTCATCGTTTACAACTTTTTCGGGTTTATTCTTGGTTAGTAAATTAGAAAAAACCTCAGTTAGCTCTGAAAAATCAGGAATAAAGTTTCTGTAATAATTAATAAGTCCCAGCAAACTGCGGACTTGTTTCTTATTTGTTGGAAGTGACAGTTTTAGAATTTTCGAGACAATTTTGTTGTCTGTCATGACAAAGCCATTGGATATTCTGTACCCCAAAAATGATATCTCTTGGTAAGCCATGCTCACCTTTGAAGGCTTCACTGTCAGTCCGTGCTGTCTGATACGTTCTAGTGTCTTTTCCAGTATCTTTATATGTTCCGTCATTGTCTCTGTATGGACACAGATGTCGTCAATATAGGAAACTATATTAGGAATGTCAGATAGGAGGAGTCGTGTCATGCGTACAAATGTGGCTGGGGCATTGACTAGCCCAAATGGAAGTTTGCACCATTCGTACAGTCCCCAAGGCGTGGCGAAAGCTGTTAGATGTCTGCTGTCTTCATGTACAGCAATCTGCCAGTAACCTTTAGCCATGTCAAGGGTCGTGAAGAACTTAGCGTCAGTCAGTTCTGTCAGAAGATCGTCCGTATTTGCCATTGGTTCAAGATCTAAAACAGTTATTTTGTTCAGTTTTCTGTAATCTATGCAAAGTCGTATTGTGTTGTCCTTTTTCCGTACAATGACCATGGGTGAAGAGAAGTCTGATAGGGATCGTCTGATGATGTTGTTTTTTTCTAAGCTGATGATTTCCTGATGTAGTTGTTCCTTGTAATGTAATGGTATGGTGTATGGTCTGCATCTTATGGGTGTGTTTGATGTGAGTGTGATGTGATGCTGTACTAACTCTGTTTGTCCTGGGTTGTCTGAAAAGATGGTGTTGTACTCTTGTATCAACTGTTTGCAACTGTTTGTCTCTGCTTGACTTAGGTTTGGATTGATCTTGATCTCCTTCAAGCAGTTTGTCGTGTCTAATGTAGGTGTTGGAATCTCGTCGCTAGAATCGTCATCTTCGTGATCTATTATCACGGTGCAAGCTGTCGTATCGTCTTGTTCGTTGTCTCTGTTGAAGTATGGTCTTAGCATATTGATGTGAAATATTTTGTGTTTGTCTTTTATCAGGATTTCGTAGTCAACAGGAGAGATTTGTCTTGTCACTTTAAAGGGTCCCTGCCAAGAATCTGTCAGTAGCTGTCTGTCACTAGGTAGTAGTAGTAGACGTCCTGTCCAGCTGTCAATGTTATAGTCCTGTTACCTTTGTCTGCGTATTGTCTGTAAGTAGCACCAGATAGTTTTAGTGCACTTTTAGCAATTTCACATGATTTCATTATCCTTTCACGCAATGATGTTACATACACAAATGATGATATGGGTTTCAATACTGGAGTGGACTCAGTTAACATTTGGTGATAAATTGTTAATGGGCCGCGTGGTTTGGCACCATAGATGAGTTCAAAAGGAGAGAAACCGGTACTAGAATGTGGTACCTCGCGATAAGCAAAAAGGACAGCTGGTAAGTATAGATCCCAGTTATTGGGGTGATCTTGAGTTACTTTGGCTAGCATGTGCTTCAGATCCCCATTAAGCTTTTCTATTATCCCGCTCGAGTGAGGATGATAGGGGCTATTGAAGACTTGCTTCACTCCTAACATTTTAGTGAAAGCTTGAGTGGATGCGGCGATAAATTGAGTGCCTCTATCAGACTGGATAGTATCTGGAAACCCAATTCTGGAGAAAATATGGAAGAACACTTCCATGATATCGTTGGCAGTAATGTTCTTTAACGGAATCGCTTCTGGCCAGCGACTACATTGATCAATAATTGTTAGTATATATTTATTCCCTCTAGTAGTTGTATGACTAAGAGGGCCCACAATGTCAACTGATAATTTTTCAAAAGGTCGACTGGCTAAGTCAGTGACTTGTAACTTTGCCTGTGGGTGTTTACCTTTCTTTACCAGTTTCTGGCATGTATCACAACTTCTGCAATATGTTTTTATGTCATTACAGAATTTTGGCCAATGAAACTGTGTCAATAGTCTTGACCTGGTTTTAACATATGCCATATGACCTGCAAAAGGTATATCGTGAGCAAGATGTAAAGCTTGCTTGCGATAAGTGGTTGGTAACACAGTTTGCTTTGTTGTAACGTCACCTTTGGTGTAGTACCTGGTGAGTATATCGTTGTATAAAGCAAAATGCCATTTAGCATTTTTCGTTACTCTTGGCTTTTTGCCGATCAGGTCAAAATACTTTGACAGTGAAGGATCAGCTTTTTGAGCTGTTATGAATGTTTCCTTCATCGAGTCACTAGGTGGTACTTCTGGGCTAAGCATTTGAATAGCCTCAGTTTGGTTACTATCATCTTGCACTCTAGCAGTAGCTCTTGTTACTGCGTTCACACACTCAATGACATCAGATGATGATGGAATGATATCGTCAATGATGTGATGAGAACTTAGTGCTGCATTAGCTAACATACATTCAACTGGTGATATGACATTTTCAATGACATTTGGTGGTGATGTGTTATCATTAATACATAGTGATGTTATGTCATGGTTATGATGTTTGTCATTCACTTCCGGTAAATTCCCGATGATTATATCGCACACTGGGTTTGTAAGTGCTGCGACTTTTACTTTTCCGGTGAGGAATGGTGTTTCGATGTATGCCCAAGCTAATGGATATTTTTCAATATTGCCTGAAAATGTTCTACATGTGATGTGTCTACCAGTGTAGTCTGTAGGTGTTATGAATGTTGTTTTCAGGCCAATAAGTGTACTCCCGGTGTCGCGAAGTACTGTAGCAGACTTGCCATTAACGTACCCGTGATAGATGTCTAACTTGCCTTTTGAGTCTATTACTAAGTTACCTTCCTCATTAGCAATAGGGATGGCGTGCCCGCATGTTAAGATACCATTTTCAAAGAAGGTATTACAGACAGTGCATGTGTTGGAACTAAATACGTCACAAGCCTGTGCTGCATGTACAGGATGTTTTTCTGTATTTTCGTCTTCTGACGCTGAACTATCGAACAAGGCGGCATTGGCTTTGTTGGTCATATGCCTGCCTTTACAATCCATGCGATGGTGACCGTAAGCCTTGCAGAGAAAACATTTTACGTAAGCTTTTGAACGATTTACGTTCTCTGTCTTGTCTGTTTACCATATTTTGCAAGTATGTTGGGTACCCTGGGTTTTTATCGCACATCTCGTTCAAATAATGAGACATTTTACAATGAACACAATGTCTAAACTTTTCAGAGGTAGGCCTGTTTGGTTTTTGCCTACTATAGTTTTTCTCATAGTTGGCAGCTGCTACCCAGTTACTGTCAGTAGCTTCAGTGGCAAAACATTGTTTATTTGCCGTATAATAGGCCGACCCACGTCTTTCCATTTCTTCCACACATGTGCATTCATTCTCTTGCAAGAACTTAGAAAAAGATGTTGGGATAGAAGAAATAACCTTATCTCGAATAATGAGATCTTCTAATTTATCATAATTTTTGTTAATTTTGGCTGATGAAGTCCATTTGCTGAAAATGTCTCGGACTAAACAGAGGTAGTCAGAGAACGTTTGAGTTGACTTTGGACTCAGTTTACTGAATTGTTCTCTGTACCCTGCTTCATCTAGCATGAAATGTGCCATTATTTTAGATTTAATGTAATGGTACTCTTTCTGAGGTCTTTGGGGATGGTTTCAATGACTTTCAAAGGTTCCCCAGAAAGACTTCTCATATATAAAATATTCCATTCCGAAAGTGGAACTTGGTAATGTTCCATTAAAGTCTCAAAATTTTGGGTAAAGGCTGCTATGCAGTCACCCGAGGTATAATTACGAACGATACCTTGGTACTTTTTATACTGGTTTTCTTTTTCCAGTCTTTCAGATTTCTTTGACTCTTTATTCATTGCAGTCTCAGTGTCCAGTTGTTTCATTTTCAACTGTAAGTTCTAAGTTCTTCCCTCTTACTCTGAGCTGCTATTTCTGCTTTCTTAAGTTCACCGTCTATCTCAGCTTGTTTGGCAGCCTTTTCAATCTCTGCCTGTTTTAGAGCTCTTTCAGCTGCTCTATCTTCGCGTTCACAGTATTCAGCGTATTTCTTCTCACTCCATTGTGTTAATTCATCACCTTCTAACTTTAATTTTAAACCCATATCGATGAAATCAAATAATGACGACATGATGGAGAAAATATGTCAATGACAATCAACCACACAAAATATATTATAATTGGTTAGTAGAAAAACAACTTACACTTGATTTGACTATACGATGCGTGCCCACTAATGCATACGTAAAGTTAAAGTAAAGAAAAAATATACTCAAGTGCCCTTGGATATGATGACGAATGGTTGGGCAATCGGGCTAGAAAAACTGTAAGGTCGTACTTCAGAACCACTAATGACCTCTACGGCAGGGTTATGGATGGTACGCAAAAACCTGCTTTGTTTTGGAGAGAAATAAGTTAGCGTGTGTTTGTTGGTGTGTGCCTGTAAGTCACTAAGTGTTGATTTAGGTTTGGATGGCGTTGAGTATAATTGTATGTCGTAAATTTGTCGTCAACAGTGTTTCTTTCAACAGAAGTTACACTCTTTCCAAAACTCTTTGCGTTCCACAAACTCAATACACAAAAACAATCTATCTGTATTTGAACACTCAATAACATTGATGACACATCACTTACATCAAGATGACATTCAGTAAGGACAAAGACATCAAGTTTACAAGATGGCGACAAGGTCAAAATGGCGGCAAAATCACAAGGTTGACAAGGTCAAACGATAACAAGTTTCACAATTGACAAATGTTTAACACGTTTACAGGATCAAACAATATGTACTGTACATTTACTAATGATATTAAACATATTTAGACAATGTAGTAATGGATCACACTGAGACTTTTCCGATCACATGTACATCACTATAACCTTGACAAATTTTACAAGTACAAGAATTATAGTTTTAAATCACAAAGACGAACAACACACGTCTAAATATATTAGGTTCTTAAATAATGACGAGCAACCCACGTCCACACATGTCAGGATCTTATATTAGGCTCGTTGGCTAACACATGTGAGACAGTACAAGTACAAACGTTATTCGACGTAAGACACAGCAACACAAGTTCTATGGATTTATTACCACAATAAATACATAACAATAGTTACAGCAATGTACAACATATAACAACTCACTACCACAATACAGCTCATAGGTCTGACGCTCACAATATCAGTCGTTCAGCTCACAACCACGGAGATTCACACAAACGCCTTGCTCTCGACACACACGTCCGTTCAGATGTCCAGTCCCAGCTTGGTCTGAGATTAGCACACACACTGCCCACTGCCTCAGGTGGGGTCACGTGGCTTTGCGTCGTCTGTCGTCAGCGCTGGTCGCGTGTCAGGTAAGAAACTTGCCAGCCGACAACTCTTGTCCGCCGGGCGCCGTAACGATGTTGCTGCTAGGCTCTGACATATGTCTACCTACCGTCCGACCGCGTGTCTGCCTTTCTGTCTGCACTGAGTTGACTACGAAAGCTCTTTAATTGTTCCATTATTTGCACAGAACAGAAACAACAAGAAAACAAATCCAATTTTAATAATGTTTCCAGAAAATTCTTTTCCAGGCAATCTTTTCCTAGATATAAATAACCAGCACATGACCTTGTACTCTCACCAAGTGTATAACAATTGCCTTACATCTCCCTACAGTCCTCACCACGGGTAGATCTAGGTCTACCCCATACAACTGTCGCTATTCGTAACTCACCCGCCGACACCGCGCACATTAAAATGACAAGCCCAAAACATATCAGGCATCCTCTTCAGTACGCCATCTTGCAAATTTTCGAGTGTCCTCGTTCAAGAGCCGGAAATTGCGTCAATGGTTTAAGGGCGCCATGTTGATTCCGTGAATGACGGGATAATCAAGGCGTGCATCTTTGTTTCCTTACCACCCGTTGTTGTTGTTGTTGTGTTATTATTGTGGCTAATAGAAATCTTTATGGCTTATTGTTATATTTACATGTAAAACGTGGAGGTTAATGCCCTTGCACTTAAACTTCCGGCGCGCTGATTTCAGTGTATATGGTTCATCCCCTACACCGGTCAGTTAGACTTTAATGTCGGCTTCTCGTTTAGCATGCCATGGCAAGCTACTGCATGTCAATCTGCCTAGAAAGTCAGCCTGGTGTTGGGGTTGGTTGCAACGGCCTACAAAGGACATACATAAGGTTTTCTTTTCAATAACAGCCTAGGACGTCTTAGCATATGGTGCTAAACCCATATTTGTGTAGACCGACCCACACTCCAGGCCTGATGTGGTCAATATCACGGAGGCCACCCTTGCTTCCGAAGACATGTCCTGGTACCCAGTTTAGCTTGCGTAGATCCGGGAGCCCAGATCAGTTTTCAAAATTCGTCTCAATGAGAATTTGAACTCGTGACAACCGGACCGACAGGCAAGCTCCAGCCGATATGCCATCGCATCGCAATATTTAAATGGCCGGGTACGAATTTTGTCAATAATTCATAGTTGTGGACTCGGTTGATATCTAGGGCTCCAGCGTAGGGTCACCATACAGTGGATACCAACTCACTGTGGAGTACCCGGAAACGAGAGAGCTGATCGACTAGCTAAGTCTTGAGCAACAGAAGAGCAACCTGGTCTGTCTGTTACATAGAGTCGTGATTGCAGACGATGAACAGGATCTGCAGCGATTGTATGAGCTTGTTAGAATAGTGATTGCAGACAATGCACAGGATCTATATATATTTTATGGGGTTGTTAGAGGAGTGATTGCAGACAATGAACAGGATCTGCAGCGATTGTATGAGTTTGTTAGAATAGTGGTTGCAGACAATGCTCAGGATCTGCATCTAATGTAGGAGGTTGTTAGAGGGGTGACTGAAGACAATGAACAGGATCTGCAGCTTTTGTACACAGAGAACAACCTAGATAGGAACTACACTGTAATAAAAATGAGATTATGATCCTCTCCAAGAAAAAAGAAATACCACACAGTAACATTCAAGTCATTCGGACAATTTTGAAAGAAGGGAATGGCATGGGTGCAACCATCTCGAAACAGTCATAACATTTGATAGAAGGTGGTTTCCAGATATTAGATCAAGAATGATGTCATGACAGGGCAGATCAGACCCTAAGTCTGGGTCGGCAACTGGTCTAGTATGGAAGCTCCGACAGGCGGACAGTTAGAGCATTGATTCGCTTAGCTTCTGCAGCTTGTCTTGTTCCAGATGTATTGGTGTTACCTTTCCTGTGGAGTAAACTAGACAGACCAAGAGAGGGATCATGCTGCATGGGCAACACACGATCTCTACAATTTAGCCCAGGCTTTGTGTTATTTTTGAAGCACATTGTAATAAACCATCGTTTGTCAAGACGGTGAGGTGCCGTAATGACATAAAACTCCGCAGTATACACCTGACGAGATGCAGCGAAATATGCCAGTTAATAAATCGTGCAACATATTGTTTGTACCTTTTGTGTGTCAACTTTCTTATTGTCTGTTGTTTCTTCTAGTGTCTATTTTTACTTCTGGTCCTCCTTAAATGCAAATCAGTACCGATGAAAAATGACGCGACCTGGAGGCGAGTGTCATCATTAACTAGTGTGATTGCTGGCACGTGCATGACCGACATCTGCGACCAAGGTCTTTCTCCAGGCGCTAAAACGTGTCCTTTCCGAATCGTGCGATGACCATTATCAGCTGAATATCTCAAGTGAAAGACCACGTGTGGGACTCCGGCGAAATCTGTCAGCTGTAAGAGACAACGTGGAATGGGCAGTCAAGGAAGCGGAGACTTGAAGAAGACGAGCTGTCGACTCGTGAGTCCGATCATGATGAACGCCGGCAAGGCTTTTCTTTTACCTGGCCACCTGTGATTGTTGTTGTCATGTGATCGCTAGCACCACTGTCATTGGCTATTGTTATCCCGTGTGCCGCCTTCGCTGTTTATCCGATTCGTGGAGCTGTGGTTTAATCTAGGAATGCCGGTGTAGTGATTGATTCTATAACCAAGAACTCATTTTAAGTTGGTGATGATGATCATCGCGAGTATCATCATCATCAACATCATCATCATCATCATCATCATCATCATCATCATCATCATCATCATCATCATCATCATCATCATCATCATCATCATCATCATCATCATCATCATCATCATCATCATCATTGTCTAAACTAATAATAATAATCTCTGGGTAAATTAAACCGGTCAACACATGCCTGAAAAAGTCGGATGTGTCGGCCGAAAGGCGTAAATATCACAGCTGTACTGTAAACAGGCACAGCTCAATTACGTCCAAATCAAACATTCCGGACGAACGAAGAAGAAGAAGAAGAAGAAGAAGAAGAAGAAGAAGAAGAAGAAGAAGAAGAAGAAGAAGAAGAAGAAGAAGAAGAAGAAGAAGAAGAAGGTGACGATGATGATGATGATGATGATAATAATAATCCATCCATTGGCACCTTGCCGTCTTGACAGACGATAGTTTGTGCTTTAAAAAGGCATAATAACTTTTAACTATGGCGGTAGCGAGTGTGACTGATAAGGCCAATTTGCGCTGTAAATGTCCGTTCACAGTGGGTGCATGTGAACACGTGGTCATTTCCACCATCATGCACCATCTTACGTCTCAAACGCTTGGTGTGTGACTTTTCTGCAATAATTTTCTCCTTTGACTTTATTCCATTTCTGATATTTGCCCTCCATGCAACACGTTCAGCGGCGACTTGCTCCCAATGTGCATTATCAATGACTGTATCAATCATGTCCCGCTTACACACATCTTTGTATCGTAGTAGAGGCCAACCCTGAGATCTCTTACCCATCTGTAATTCACCAAAGAAGATATCCTTTGGTATTCTACCATCATCCATCCTCCTAAGATGTCCTATTGTCGCTTGTTTTCCCGGGAGAGAGTTGGAATCAACAAGCACATCTTCAAACTTATTATCTGTTGGGATTATTGACTGACTTTTGTCTACACCCCTCCCTTCTGTCTTCCCTTCCATATATCTATTTCTTTCACTCTCTCTGTTATTCTCTCAACACATACTCAGACAACAGTTCCTTTCAACAATAAATAAAAGATTTATTAAGAAAAACTATGTCTGGTGTATGTATGGACTGAGTATATGTAGTTGGTATTGTCTGCTAGTGTGAATGCCAGATAGGACGGTTGATCTCGTATGTGCCTTAGTTCTTCTCGTCTTTTCTGTCAGCCAAAACACAGGACTGCACACACAGAAATGGAGTGATCTCACCATGAATGATCTCCTCCTGCTTTAGTCGGGAATTAATCCAATTCTTGAAGAAAACAACTGTTCAATGTCTTATCACCAGAAAATAATCCGATTTGGTGAGTCACTGAAGTTCATATATTTCCCGTTTTGGAATGTATTATAATCCACCTCTGAATACACACCGCCACTATCCAACATTGTCTAGAGTTACTATGACTGTTCTACACCATGTCTATGGTTAACAAAGTTTAATGTTTCGGCACAGTGCAATTGCATGCAGTTTTAAGTATCCCTGCTTGCCACAGGTTAACGTCTTTTCCTGTTAAGGGTTTTAGTTGTATATTTGTTTGAGCATACAGTGTTCTGTATTTGACTTATCACTTCTTCATATTAAAACCTGTCTATGTTTTTGTTGTTTCTAAGTAGGTACTTTATTTGCTCAAGTGTAGTAACCTTCATCTCTTCTCTGATTTCAATAGGAGATTTGAACCTGTGGAGAAGATAGGTAATCTGGTGATATGCGTCTGCTTCATATAATTTTCTTATGTGATAGTCCTTTTCTAGCCATACTGAAAAGCCTCCGAAAAACATACGGACATACGATTTCTGAGTGCACTAAAGTTTACACGACTAGATAAACGAATGCAATTTCACACATTAAGAACAAACACCTATATCCCTATGCTACTATTACACTAATATTTTAATACCTTATATATGCCTCTATAGAATTAATGTAAGTCCCCGAATCGAAATTTATCCGCAGCCAAGCACTCTATCCCATTACAAGGGAGGATATTTCTATTCATTACAGGACACATAAAATCTATCTTTCCCTCCAGTTTGGTAGCACACACTAAACAGAATCTCCATGTTCAGCTTTTTATATCGCGTGTCCCATTCTCCGTTGAGTGTTTGATCTACGATCAAATTGTCGTACACGTACATCAAAAGTTCAGTGAGATCACGTATACGTCCTGGCGCTCCGTTCTCCGCTGTTACGCTGGTCCGCTGTCCATCGCTCGTTTGCACTTCAAAGCATTCTCCGTTCATTTCCCCGTCGGCCGATATGAGCGGGAGTCACTGACCTCTGCGCGTACCTGTATCCTATTTTCATATCTGTGTCGGTCAATGATCTTTTTATTCGTCCTCCTCTCATAATGAAGTACACGATTGTTAACCCTTCTCCTTCCTTGTATTTTGATATGTAAGTTATCAAGGAATCATTAAACTGCAGTATTTTCCGTGACATAGGCCCCCTCTTAAGAGAGTTGACCGCGTCGACTCTTCATCCCTGTAGTTTTGATTCCTATGATTCTCCAACTTATTCCTCTTCCTCTGAAGTTGGATGTCTAGATAAGAAATCCGCTCCTACATTCTCCTTACCATTGATGTATTCCACTGTGAAGTCCTGTTGCAGCAACAACGTCCATCACATCCACCGTGCGTTGAGCTTCTGCGAAGTAGCTATTAACATCACGTGTTGATGATATGATTGGATCCTCACATGGATCAACACCTCATCCAGTAGGCGACCTCATATGCACCCTACCATACTACCCATGACTGAAACTAGTGTTTGCTCATCGCTCCTGTACGTTCAGTCGACTTTCTCTCGACTTGCGTCAGCGACGGCTCACAATACAGACGGATTGTCCCATCCTGATTGTAACACTGCTTCCATGTCCTCTTGGTTTCCCCCGGCTTTTCCTCTGGGGATGTTCCCCCTCGTCCTCGTTGGACCGAGTCGTCTTTCCCAAATCTCCTGGAATTCTGCTTCCAGGACCATCTTGGGCGATATTGTATCTGGTCAGCCAATCTTCGGTTAGAGTCCTGGGTATTCCGCGTCTTATCCGACTTTACCCACCCCTTTTGAACTTGGTTACTGGGGAAAGTTTCCCTCTTGTCCTTTCCCTGACGTGTGATTTCCCTCCTCCCTTCGTTGGGTAAATCTGACCTATCACGTACTGTCCCATAGGCTCTCCTATGTTGTACTGGCGATCTTTGGTCTTCGTCTGGACTGGTAACTTTTGTCCCAATGGCTGCCATCACCATAAAGTGCGAAGCTTTGCTCCCGGATCTCTCCTCATATTTCCTAATGAGATGTCTAGGGAGATTTTTCTGCTCTTCCCCGATCCGGATTTTGTAGATGTTCTTGGACACCACCTTTTCCACAGGATAAGGTCCTTTCCATCCTACTTGGAGTATATTGGTCTCTGCTGGACCCCACACTTCCACTTTGTCTTCCACTTTAAGAGCTATTTTACTCTTAGTCCGCTTGTTGGGTGGTGCGTTCTGGCACTCCGAACAAGACTTCAACCACCGGCGTACATCTCCGGTCATTCCTGGCCAGCAATAATGGCCGGAAATTTGCTGCAAGGTCTCTCTGACACCCATATGTCGATTCTCGCCAATGATGTGTCCACTCTGAAGAATGTGAGGACGGTGGGTCTCTGGAACCACCCACTGCTCAGTGCAGGTTATCTCCCCTCCCAGCTCTCCGATAGAGTAGTCGATTCTTCAGAAAGTACTGTCCCCGTTCTGGTGGCTCAGCACTTCTTTGCAGCTTCCTGTAGCAAGGACGCAACGTAGTATCCTTCCTCTGGGCAGTATGCAATTCTCCTATCCCTGAGTTGTCGCATAGTGTCTCTGCCTCTTTTTCCTTCCCTTGAGATCCACTGACTACTGTTCCCTTGTGGGCTTGCTGTTTGGGCATCCCCAAAAAGACATATTTCGTGCCAATGATCATGGGAAATAAGGAGTCAGATAATACAGCAGCAGGAATAATGCCCGTGACGTACCTGGATTTAATCTCCACCTTGGCGATTGGCAGCGTCATGGTAACAGCACTCCTCATTGCCGGCTGTATCTCTATGGTCTCCCCTGTAAGTTGGTCTGGGCTTACCAAGCTGGCGTCCACCACCGCTTCCCCATCCAAACCGGTATCGTAGAGACAAGCAACCTGTTGGCCATTTACTTCAATCAGTTCCACCACAGGTGGTCTCTCTTGGTCCTGAGTGTCTTTCATCTCCTTGACCGTTTCCTTCCCTTCCTCTTTTGATTCCTCGAGGTTGGTTATGCAATTGGCGTCTTCTGCCTTGCATCTGCAGTCCACAGTATTATGTGTTTTCGACCGGCAGTGAGTGCACCATGTTCCCTTCCAAGGTTTCCGTGTGTTCTTTTTGTTCCTATCTCCTTCGCCGACCTCAGCCTTGTCTGTTATCACCGTCGTAGGAATCACTTTGCATGCCGCGAAGTAAGAACTTTTAGGTTTCGATCTGCAGTCCTTCGTGTTATGAGATGGCACCTTGCAGAATGAACACCACTTCTCGGACCACTGTCGTTTCGCTGGAGAATTCGAGGTGTTCTGGTTTCCTTCCTTCACCTTCTCTGAACTCTCCTCTGTGTGCTTTATATAAGGTTCCACTTTTTCTCCTTCCCAGTTTTTAGGTTTCTTTTTCTCTTGTTTCTCCTGACCTTTGGTTTGAATACTGAGTTCCGCAGCCTCCCCATGTACTTCCACGAATCGTTCCGCCAGCTTATTTACCACATCAATCCGTTCCGCCCCTTGTTCTCCTAAGAAGGTTCTGAGAGGTTTCGACATTTGCTTTCGCATTTGGTCTACCACCATCATCTCTTCGAGACTCTCATAATCCCTCTGGAATTCTGCCAAGTCCATCCATTTCTGGAGATAGGATTTCAGCCTCAGACTGTAGGCGGCGAATAGTTCTCCCGGCTCTCGTCTAGACGATCTAAACTTCTTCCTATACGTTTGTGCGGTTATGTCAAAATGTTTCATCAAAGCGGCTTTTAATTCCTGGTAATTATTTTCCTGTCCTGGTGGTAAGCGTGTGTACACTTCAAATCCCGAACCGATTAAACCCTGGGATAGTTTAAGAGCCCATCTGCTCCGATCCAGCCCCATAGCGACTGACATTGCTTCGAAACGAGAAGCGTACTGGTCAAAGCGTTCCTTAGACTGATCGTAGACAGCTAAGGGAAACTTCATGGCATGGTAACCATGTCCACTCATATGGGTTGCACCAGGTGAAGAAGAATTTCCTTCCACTCCATCTATTTCTCCCTTAGTTTGTGTCTTGAGTTCTAGCTCTTTCATGCGGTATTCATGTTCTCTGATCTTTGTGGCTTCTTCTGCATCCAACCTCTTTTTGGTCTGTTCCGCTTCAGCATCTAACCGCTTGTTGATTTGTTCCATTTCCATGCGTTTCAATTCCAAATCAGTCTTCCGATCTTCTCTTTCCGCTTGACGAATTTCTCTCTCTCGTTCTTGTATGTAATCAGTTAGCTCGGAACCAGCTAAACCAATTGCCTCCCCGTTGGCCCTCACTTCGGCTGTAGTTACTTTAGGAGTTGCCATAGTTACAGCAGATAAGTCAGCACGTTGAGTAAAGACACCTCAAGGCAGTAAAGAATACTCACTATAAACAGATAATCTACCTAGAACCTATATCATTTATCTATGTCTATTAATTATTATAAATCTCCAACCCCACACAGTACATCACAACCACTCTCTCATCCACAAGAGGAGATATAGGATAAAGACTTATGTAGACGTGTGACCGTGTGACTAGGTATGTAATGTGTCTTACCACCTATCCACATTCACTCTGTCTGGAACTTTCTCACTGCAAAGTCACCAGCATTAATGAAATGTTTCTACCATAAATGTAATGGCACCATATATCCAATGGACGTCCTTCCATTAAAAGTCATCAATATATACTTCTATTTATTCCAATCAGTATGTCCCAACATGTAGGTACTCCGCTATGCCTGTGCCAATATGCAAGTACCCCTTTATGCATATGCCATGTTATGCTTTCCGGTCATATGGGTATATGTATGTACGTATCCCCGCTCGCTCCACCAATTATGTCGCTTGTTTTCCCGGGAGAGAGTTGGAATCAACAAGCACATCTTCAAACTTATTATCTGTTGGGATTATTGACTGACTTTTGTCTACACCCCTCCCTTCTGTCTTCCCTTCCATATATCTATTTCTTTCACTCTCTCTGTTATTCTCTCAACACATACTCAGACAACAGTTCCTTTCAACAATAAATAAAAGATTTATTAAGAAAAACTATGTCTGGTGTATGTATGGACTGAGTATATGTAGTTGGTATTGTCTGCTAGTGTGAATGCCAGATAGGACGGTTGATCTCGTATGTGCCTTAGTTCTTCTCGTCTTTTCTGTCAGCCAAAACACAGGACTGCACACACAGAAATGGAGTGATCTCACCATGAATGATCTCCTCCTGCTTGAGTCGGGAATTAATCCAATTCTTGAAGAAAACAACTGTTCAATGTCTTATCACCAGAAAATAATCCGATTTGGTGAGTCACTGAAGTTCATATATTTCCCGTTTTGGAATGTATTATAATCCACCTCTGAATACACACCGCCACTATCCAACATTGTCTAGAGTTACTATGACTGTTCTACACCATGTCTATGGTTAACAAAGTTTAATGTTTCGGCACAGTGCAATTGCATGCAGTTTTAAGTATCCCTGCTTGCCACAGGTTAACGTCTTTTCCTGTTAAGGGTTTTAGTTGTATATTTGTTTGAGCATACAGTGTTCTGTATTTGACTTATCACTTCTTCATATTAAAACCTGTCTATGTTTTTGTTGTTTCTAAGTAGGTACTTTATTTGCTCAAGTGTAGTAACCTTCATCTCTTCTCTGATTTCAATAGGAGATTTGAACCTGTGGAGAAGATAGGTAATCTGGTGATATGCGTCTGCTTCATATAATTTTCTTATGTGATAGTCCTTTTCTAGCCATACTGAAAAGCCTCCGAAAAACATACGGACATACGATTTCTGAGTGCACTAAAGTTTACACGACTAGATAAACGAATGCAATTTCACACATTAAGAACAAACACCTATATCCCTATGCTACTATTACACTAATATTTTAATACCTTATATATGCCTCTATAGAATTAATGTAAGTCCCCGAATCGAAATTTATCCGCAGCCAAGCACTCTATCCCATTACAAGGGAGGATATTTCTATTCATTACAGGACACATAAAATCTATCTTTCCCTCCAGTTTGGTAGCACACACTAAACAGAATCTCCATGTTCAGCTTTTTATATCGCGTGTCCCATTCTCCGTTGAGTGTTTGATCTACGATCAAATTTGTACACGTACATCAAAAGTTCAGTGAGATCACGTATACGTCCTGGCGCTCCGTTCTCCGCTGTTACGCTGGTCCGCTGTCCATCGCTCGTTTGCACTTCAAAGCATTCTCCGTTCATTTCCCCGTCGGCCGATATGAGCGGGAGTCACTGACCTCTGCGCGTACCTGTATCCTATTTTCATATCTGTGTCGGTCAATGATCTTTTTATTCGTCCTCCTCTCATAATGAAGTACACGATTGTTAACCCTTCTCCTTCCTTGTATTTTGATATGTAAGTTATCAAGGAATCATTAAACTGCAGTATTTTCCGTGACACCTATCCATCTAAGTCTACGAAGACTGAGCATGGAATAAACTGTCACACAACCTGATCTTTCCAATACTAATAATAATAATAATAATAATAATAATAATAATAATAATAACAATAGGCAGTCAGATCGATCGATCGATCGGTCGATCGGTAGATAGATAGACAAACAGACAGGCAGACAGACAGACAGCCAGACAGATAGATAGATAGATAGACAGACAGACAGACAGACAGACAGACAGATAGATAGATAGATAGATAGATAGATAGATAGATAGATAGATAGATAGATAGATAGACAGACAGACAGGCAGATAGATAGATAGATAGATAGATAGATAGATAGATAGATAGATAGATAGATAGATAGATAGATAGATAGATAGATAGATCAGACAGACAGACAGACAGACAGATAGATAGATAGATAGATAGATAGATAGATAGATAGACAGGCAGATAGATAGATAGATAGATAGATAGATAGATAGATAGATAGATAGATAGATAGATAGATAGATAGATCAGACAGACAGACAGACAGATAGATAGATAGATAGATAGATAGATAGATAGATAGATAGATAGATAGATAGATAGATAGATAGATAGATAGATAGATAGATAGATAGATGGACAGACGGACGGACGGACGGACAGATGGACGGACGGATCGATCGATCGATC
This sequence comes from Cepaea nemoralis, assembly GCA_014155875.1. Classification (NCBI taxonomy): domain Eukaryota; kingdom Metazoa; phylum Mollusca; class Gastropoda; order Stylommatophora; family Helicidae; genus Cepaea; species Cepaea nemoralis. Next base: position 174,472 of record JACEFZ010028359.1, on the reverse strand, counting down.
AATCGATAGATAGATAGACAGACAGACAGACAGACAGACAGACAGACAGACAGACAGATGGATAGATAGATAGATAGATAGATAGATAGATAGATGGATAGATAGATAGATAGATAGATAGATAGATAGATAGATAGATAGATAGATAGATAGACAGATAGATAGACAGATAGATAGATAGATAGAACGAACGAATGAACGAACGAACAAACTTTATTTTCAAAGGGTTAAGAATTGGGCACGCAGGCCCGTCTAACATTCTGCCCTTCTATCACTCTCTTTCATACATTATTTCATTCACACATCATTCAAGGCTAACAGAGAACAGCAACAATATACAAGATATGCATTATAAAGGCATGGGCAAAAATGCGAACATCAAAACTAAACGACACAGTAATATTAGATAATGGTATGACACTTGTTATTAGCCATGTGGAATATACTGACCTACCAAAAGGGGACTGGCTGTTATACTAGGGTTTTGTTATTATTATTATTATCTTTATTATTAAGGGGGAAGGTAATCCGTACTGAGATAGTGTTCGAGTAATTTGCGATTATATGAATAGGGATTGGTGATGTCTTTGATTTCTTGTGGAAGATTGTTCCACAGCTGAGCTGCAGAGTACGTTAAGCTTGTTTTGTATAAGTCAATCCTAGGCTTCGGAATGTGTAATATATTTAAACGTTTACTGTGTCTAGCATTATATTTAAACAATGGCCAAAGGTAATTTGGGGCATTCCGATGCAGGATTTTGTGAATTAGTTTAGCTTTATTGAAAAGCAGGCGTTTGCTGAGTGGTAGTAACTGAAGGTGTTTATACAGGCTAGGATTGTCAGATAAATGTTTGTTATAAATTAGACTCATGGCCCGTTTCTGGAGTGAGTAAAGTCGCTTGGTGTTTGAATTAGAACAACCGTCCCAGATTGTAGAGCAGTAGTCAAAGTGTGTCTGTATATGAGAAGTATAGAATAGTTTCCTTGTGTCCTCATCAAGGAAGTTTTTAATTTTGGCGAGTTGGTAGACTTTTTTCGCTGTTTGTTTAATAAGCGCTTGAACGTGGGAATTAAAGGTTAGGTTTCTATCAATGATTATGCCTAATGTTTTGTGCTCAATTACACTTTCTACTGGCATGTTATCGATGTGAAGTTGAAGTGATGTGTGTGAGCTTAGAGTTTGAAGTCTTTGTCTGGTTGTTAGTAACATTGATTTTGTTTTAGTGATGTTAATTTGCATACGGTTTGAATAGCTCCACCTAACTACATTATTTAATTCTTGTTGTAAAGACGACTCCAATAAAATACAGTTTTCAGCATTTGTATACACTGTACAGTCGTCTGCAAATAGATCGCAGGACGACGAAAGATGCAAAGGTAGATCGTTAATATATATGGCAAACAATAGAGGGCCAAGAATAGAGATAGATAGATAGATAGATAGATAGATAAATAGATAGATAGATAGATAGTTGGATAGATGGATGGATGGATGGATGGATGGATAGATGGATGGATTCATTGACAGACAGACAGAGAGACAGACAGACAGACAGACAGACAGACAGACAGATAGATAGATAGATAGATAGATAGATAGATAGATAGATAGATAGATAGATAGATAGATAGATAGATAGATAGATAGATAGATAGATAGATAGATGGACGGACGGATGGACGGACGGATCGATCGATCGATCAATCGATAGATAGATAGACAGACAGACAGACAGACAGACAGACAGACAGACAGACAGACAGATAGATAGATAGATAGATAGATAAATAGATAGATAGATAGATAGAAATCAAATCAAATCAAATCAAATCAACTTTATTAGGGTCACAAATTGGGCGCGCAGGCCCGTCTTACATTCGGCCCTTCCAATCACTCGTCTTTCGTTCATCAAGAGCATTATACATTTACATAGGAAGAAAAATAAACATTGTGAAATGAATGTTGTAAACATAAACAAGGCTAATTACAATGTTATGAAGCCCATCTCCCACCTATCCATACATCACCCCACCCACACACCACCCCACCTATCCTTACATCACCCCACCCACACACACACCCCCACCTACCCACACACGCGCGCACCAAGGGACACATACACACCCCCACCTACCGACACACACGCACACCAAGGGACACATACATACCCCACCAACCGACCCATCCCCCTCCCACACATCCCCCACCCACACACACTGCCCTCACCTGATCCCCCAACCAGAACACACTCGCCACCCACAAACATTCCCCACCAACCCACACATCCCACGCCCATCCACATCCTACCCCACACATCCTCTCCCCACCCACACCTCAAACCACCCATCCCCCAGCCACATCTCCATCGACAACATATTCCCCACCCACACACACACAATCCCCCACCAACCCACACATCGCACATCCACTCACACATCCCCAAACCATACACACACATCCCCACCAACTGACATGTCCCTACCCCCCCCCCCCACACACACACACACATCTCCCTAACCACCCATACATCCCCAATCCACTCACACACACCCCAACACCCACACATACAACTTCCACCCACCCACACATGCCTTAACCTAATCCCTCACCACACAATCCCCCACCCGCACATCACATACACCCCATACCACGCACTATTCCCAACCCACGCACCACACACACACACATATCCCTCACCAACACATCCACACTTACACACCACACACATATCCCCCACCCAGATACCACACAATATTCCCACCCACAAGATAGATAGATAGATAGATAGATAGATAGATGGATGGATGGATGGATGGATGGATGGATGGATGGATGGATGGATGGATGGATGGATGGATGGATAGATAGATAGATAGATAGGTAGATAGATAGGTAGATAGATAGATAGATAGATAGATAGATAGATAGATAGATAGATAGATAGATAGATAGATAGATAGATAGATAGATAGATAGATAGATAGATAGAGTCACTAATATACAATGAGAACAGGCAGAATATAATTCAATTATGCAATATTATCCCCCTTGCTGTGAGCAAGAAAGTTTTCGACTGCAGTCGCGCAGACACAATCAAGTGGCATCTCCGCTGTTTATCAGCTGCCTCGTGCCGGCTTATCTGAAAGTGGGCGTGGCCTTGGAATTTACGCGTTTCTGACATGAAGGCTGCAGACATGGTCTTCTCCTGGTAGCATAACAACACAGATGCTGGGGTCAAACATCACTCCGTATGTATATGTATATGTTTATGCATTCGGCTGGTAATAGAATGTCTAAATTGGCAGGGAAGGTCAGGTCAGCTATGTTGCAGCAATCCTAAGTAATTATTATCATCGTGTGCCCCGACAGCTGTCGTAGGTTCATGTCTTTCTATAGATCTCCGTCCTTGGTGGTCTGGATCAATTATGCTAATGATATTCCTCTAGATATGGATGGAAAGATGATGATATGATAAAGTCTATAGATGAAAGGCTCAGAGAAGAACAAGCTGGCTTCAGACCAAAACGGTCATGTATAGACCACATTTTCACTCTTAGAATAATCATTGAAGACTCTGTAGAATTCCAATCGAAATTAATCACCAACTTTGTCGACTTTCAAAAAGCCTTCGACAGTATCCACCGTCCTTCACTTTGGAATCTACTTAACATCTATTGTTTTCCCACCAAATATACCAACATCATAAAATCTTTCTATAAGGAGACATGTTGCTGCGTGAGAACAGAATCAGGCAACTCTGATTGGTTCTCAGTGGAAACGGGAGTGAAACAGGGTTGTGTCTTGTCACCGATGCTCTTTGGATTAACTATCGATTGGGTCATGCGCAAATGCACAAAGAACACAAATAAGGGTATCCATTGGGTTGACAAAATTCTAGAAGACCTGGACTTTGCCGACGACATAGTGCTTTTGAGTTCAACACACCCAGATGCCCAAGAGAAAATAAACCATCTCCAAAATGTTTCAGGACAAATTGGTCTCCAAATTAACACCATAAACACAAAAACTATTGATCTTACCAACAGTTCAGACGACACCAAATTAAGCAACCATGTTCTTGGAAAAGTCAACAGCTTTACATACCTAGGAAGCAAAATGACATCTACAGGGGACTCAACGAAAGAAAAATTATCCAGAATCGCACTGGCATCTGGTGCCTTCAATAAACTGTCAAACATCTGGAGGTCAAAGTCACTCAGCCAACATACGAAACTTACAATCTTCAATTCTTGTGTGATTCCAGTGCTAACGTATGGATGTGAGAGTTGGAAATCAACGGTAGCTTTATATAAAAAATTAGACAATGTTGAGAACAAATGTCTTAGAATTCTAAACATCCGGTGGACAGATTTCAAAACCAATGCGCAAATAAGACAAGAGACTAAGCGAGATATTGTATCCAATTTTATAAGAAAACGCCGTTGGAACTACATCGGCCATGTACTCAGAA